>QODF01000212.1:271789-313807 GCA_024372805.1 Oostethus manadensis | reverse complement strand
AAGCTCTGCCGGAGATGAGAGTTGAAGACTCGACGAACGGGAGATTCTGCCAGACGTTCCCAGCACACCCTCACTACGCGTTTGGGTCTGCCAGGTCTGTCCGGCATCCTTCCCCGCCATCTAATCCAACTCATCACCAGGTGGTGGTCAGTTGACAGCTCAGCCCCTCTCTTCACCCGCGTGTCCAGAACATGCGGACGCAGGTCTAATGATACGACCACAAAGTCGATCATAGACCTGCGACCTAGGGTGTCCTGGTGCCAAGTGCACTTATGGACATCCTTATGTTCGAACATGGTGTTTGTTATGGTAATTCGCACAGAAGTTCAGCAACAACACACCACACGGGTTCAGGTCAAGGAGGCCGTTCCTCCCAACCACGCCCCTCCAAGTCACACTGTCATTGCCCACATGGGCGTTGAAGTCTCCCAGCAGAACTATGGAGTCACCAGCTAGGGTGCTCTCCAGAACCCCTCTGATAGACTCCAAGAAGGTTGGGTACTCTGAACTGCCGTTCGGCGCATACGCACAAACCCCAATCAGGACCCTTTCCCCTTTCCCCAGCATGAATTCTGCTGTCTACCAAAAAATCCTGAAGGAGAATGTCCGGTCATCTGTTTGTCAACTCAAGCTGAAGCGATCTTGGGTGCTGGAGCAGGACAATGACCCAAAACACACCAGCAAATCCACCTCTGAGTGGATGAAGAAAAAAAAAATGAAGACTTTGGAGTGGCCTAGTCAAAGTCTTGACCTGAATCCCATTGAGATGCTGTTGCATGACCTTAAGAAGGCGCTTAATGCTAGAAAACCCGCAAATAAAGCTGAATGACAACAATTCTGCAAAGATGAGTGGGCCAAAATTCCTCCAGAGCGTGTAAAAGACTTGTTGCAAGTTATCGCAAACCTTTGATTGCAGTTATTGCTGCTAAGGGTGGCCCAACCAGTTATTAGGTGCGGGGGCAATTACTTTTTCACACAGGGCTATGTGGGTTTGGATTTTTTTTCTCCCTAAATAATAAAAACTGCATTTTGTGTTTACTTGTGTTATCTTTGACTAATATTAAAATGTGTTTGATGATCAGAAACATTTTGTGTGACAAACATGCAAAAAAATAAAATAAATAAAGTCAAGAAGGGGGCAAATGGTTTTTCACACCACTGTAGAAAATTATATTTCCATTATTTTGGTGCGCTGGGTGGTGTTGGTAGGTAGCTAGCTAGTTAGTTGTCATTTAATAGTTCCTCCCCCCGCAAATATTTTTTTGTAAATGTATATGGTTTAGTACAATTTCAGATTCAGTTAAGCCAAATAACACATTTAGAATACTTTTGTCAAAAACTGAAATGTATTTATATATTTATTGAGTACTGTAGATGCTTGTCATTGGACAGCAACATATACCAATACTGTCTGGCACATTGTCATCACAGTCACGCAGGTTGGATGTATTTCCATGTGCATTCAAACAGAATGAACACGGAATTTCAATCAATTCAAGTCACCCACCTCATAACTCTCCCTTACAGCCGATGCATGACGGGAGGGGTTGAGACTCTGCAGCGCCAGCAGGTGCAGCTGAGGGTACGGATAGTTCCGGATCTCGTGTACGACCTGGGAAAGGACGGATAAAAGAGGGTTTGGAGTCAGACAAACAGAAGCGCAGAGGGGGGGGGCAGGTGTCGGGATGATGAATTGTTGAAGCTCATAGGAGCGCCGCTGGAGGGTTCATACCAACTGACCCGGTGTGATTTTTGGCTCACCACTTGTGTTGAGGTGTTGTTCCTGGGGAAGTGGTGCATTCTGGGAGAGGTCAGGTAGTGCTGATAGTGCTGCGGCAGTGGGTGGATGTGGTATTGGTGTGGGGAGAGTCCTGCGTCCACACTTAGATCCCTGCACAGACAATAAAACAACCATACATTTGATACTGACTGGTATTTCATACAAAACATTATTCAGTAAAATTTGCTGTAAATTGACATAATTTGATGTTACGTTAATCAACTAATGTTGGAAGTTTGTAGATTCAGTGAGAGAAAAAACTATTCGAATCCCAGCTGATTTTGTAAGTTTGCCCACTAACAAAGAAATGATCAGTCTATACTTTAAATGGTAGCTTTATTTGAACATCGAGAGACAACAATGACAAAAAAATCTCGAAAAATTGGTTTCAAAAAGAGTTATAAATTAATTTGCATTTCCATGAAGGAAATAACTATTTGATCCCTTTGAAAAACGTACGTCAGCACTTGGTGGCAAAACCTTTGTTGGCAATCACAGAGGTCAGCCGTTTCTTGTAGTTGGCCACAAGGTTTGCACACATCTCAGGGGGGATTTTGGCCCACTCCTCTTTGCAGATCCTCTCCAAGTCATTCATGTTTCGTGGCTAATGTTGGGCAACTTGAACCTTCAACTCCCTCCACAGATTTTCTATGGGATTAAGGTCTGGAGACTGACTAGGCCACTCCATGACCTTAATAAGCTTCTTCTTGCGCCAATCTTTTGTTGCCTTGGCCGTGTGTTTTGGATCATTGTCATGCTGGAATACCCAACCACGACCCATCTCACCCAACACTTGACGGTACACGGCCCCATCCATCCTCCCTTTGATGCGGTGTAATTGTCCTGTCCCCTTGTGGGGACGGTGTTTTTGGAGTCGTAGGCAGCATTCCTCCTCCTCCAATCACGGCGAGTTGAGTTGATGCCAAAGAGCTCAATTTTGGTCTCATCTGACCACAACACTTTCACCCAGTCTTCCTCTGAATCAGTCAGATGTTCAGTGGCAAACTTCAAACGGGCCTGTGGATGAACTTTCTTAAGCAGGGGGACCTTGCGGGCACAGCAGGATTTCAGTCCTTCACGGCGTAGTGTGTTACCAACTGTTTTTGTGGTGACTATGGTCCCAGCTGCCTTGAGATCATTGACAAGTTCCTCCCGAGTGGTTTTGGGCTGATTTCTCACCGTTCTCATTATCATTAAAACTCCACGAGGTGAGATCTTGCATGGAGCTCCAGCCCAAGGGAGATTGGCAGTTCATTTATGTTTATCCATTTGCGAATAATTGCACCAACTGTTGTCACCTTCTCACCCAGCTGCTTGGGGATGGTCTTGTAGCCCATTCCAGCCTTGTGTAGGTCCACAATCTTGTCCCTGACATCCTTGGACAACTCTTTGGTCTTGGCCATGGCCATGGTGCAGACTATGGCATCTGGATTGATTGATTGCTTCTGTGGACAGGTCTCTTTTATACAGGTAACAGCTGAGAGGGCTGCCAATGTCAGCTCGTTACCTGTAGAAGACCTACCTGGGAGCTAGAGATCTTGCTGAAGGATCAAATACTTATTTCCTTCATGGAAATGAAGATTAATTTATAACTCTTTTTGAAACGCATTTTTCTGGATTTTTTTTGTCATTGTTGTCTCTCACTGTTCAAATAAAGCTACCATTGAAGTTATAGACTGATCATTTCTTTGTTAGTGGGCAAATTTACAAAATTAGCTGGGGTTCAAATCGTTTTTTCCCTCACTGTAAATATAGTTAGTAGTTTGTGAAACGTCTTATATAAGGATTCATTTGAACTTTTTGAAATAACCATGGTGTCTTATTAGCATTAACATCTGTGGCTGTAGGCAACCTTTTTGTAGATTTAAGCCCTCAAGATGGCAGTAGCTACATTTGAACAACCATGAGTGGTCAGCATCCAGAAGCATTATCTACCTCTACAGGCACTTTGTGGGCTGTTTGTGTGAAACTCGTGCATGTTACACTTGTTGTATTGTTGTTTACAATGAACTCATGGTACTCACTGGTAACGTGTTTGCCCTATAGCAATAAATATCTACTAATAACAGGAATGAAAGTGTCACATTGGACTGCTATTATTTTGAACACTACTGTAGGTAGTAAAATAGTATCTCCTAGTCTTGAGTGACATAATGTCTTTTCTTGAAGGGAGACTAGAGCTAATCCAGGTCTAGTTCAAGATTTCAATGTAAAACTTGGCCAGAGGTAGATTTATCTTGAGCATGGCCTAAGTAGCCAACAAAAGAACTGGACACACGTCCAAAGACACCTTTGCTTTGCACCACTTTTCATAAACAAACAAGTGATGGCATTTGTGTTATTCTGGGAAATGAGCGATAAGAGAAGAGATGTCTTAATAAATGTTATTTTAATACACAAAAGACACAAAGTTAACAGGGGCATTGTTACAAAGAACACTTTCTCTGTCTCTGTTAAATATTATCATGTACACTCATGGAACTGTATAGCAAGTTTATCATGTTTGGTCAGCCTGCTGGTTGGACTTCCTGGCTGATTTTCTTTGTTTGCTCCTCCAGCATCTGGTTCAAGCTCAGGTCATCTTTTCCTATAATAAAATGACAATATTAGATATACAAGACTTCAAGAGTTGAGATCCATCCATCCATTTTCTATAGCACTTGTCCTCACTAGGGTTGTGGGTATGCTGGAAGCCATCTCAGCTGGCTTCAGGTGAGAGGCGGGGTACACCCTGGACTGGTCGTCAGCCAATTGCAGCAACAGTTGGTCATGACCGTGTTTTCTAATCAGAGTGCGTATAGAGTATACACTAAAGCAAACCAGTACTGTAGTCCTTCACCTGAACCGTCCCGATAATCATCATCAGGGATGCCTTTCAGGGGTTCCTGGCTTTCAAGCATCCCGATTGACAAGTCTCATAAGTCATCTGTCTCTGGTCTAACTGGGAGTCCCTCACCTGTCTTGAACACTCCTTGCAAGCAATGTCCGTTGTTGTTCAAGTTTATTTTAATGTTTTTCCATGGGACAGTGAAAAGGCTTTATAGTAATGTGTGTCTGTGTCACATGAGAAGCTACACATTTCAAAATGTGTGTATAGTACAATCAAGCCACCATAGACAATTATATTAAAAACAAATTAATCTTACCTGAAGTCTTTGGGATGGTCCTCTTGGTAAAATTGCATTCCATAGGTTCCTTTTTTTGCACCTGTGGTTCAATCACGATGTTTCTGTTCAATTACCATATACTTGGAAATCATTTCATTTAAAAGGGTCTTACTTTCGCCAAAGTTCTTTTTTTCCCTCCGTTAAAGACCAGGGGTTGAACTCCAGTTTCACATACAGCTAAAACATATTGAAAAATTCCACCCCAGTTTTTTAGCGCACCCTCACTTCTGCCCTATGTTCTTTTAGTGCAATACTGTTTATAATACCACAGTGTGTTCCAAACACTGCTTTTATGCAGACAGACAAGGTAGTAAGTACTGCAGAACTTGGAATATCTCTAGGAATTAGTTGGGACAACTGCCTCAATTTCTGCAGAACAGCTTTAAATTGTTAACCCATTTTGTGGTCCCTGAAATAGGCCGTTTTTTTATCATTCTGAAATATACCATTTTTTAACCTTTGGCACTTCACCGCTTACCTTTGTACCATTTCAAGCTATTCACTGGACCTGAAACAACTTGAATTTCAATACATAAGTGGAAAAAAACTTCTTCTAAAACTTTTGACCATTAGTGTAGATTAGTTTGCTTGCAGAAATAACATCTCTGCATCTATCAGCAGCTTCCAATTAACTCCCTGTCCCTAAACCTTTGCAGTTTAGGTAAACAAACACCCCGGCTATAATTTGTCGGCAACAATGCAACCTAACTTGCTTCCACAGGTATGTGACGCATCCCATCACTTACCACATTACCATCACGTGATATGTTTCCACACCACATGGTGTTTATAGAGGTAAAGTGCTGACCTCTTTGGAAAAGTTTTTTTTTTAATAAATTTGGAAAAACTCCATCCAGCAACTTAAGGCAAAAATATTGCTAACAATGTTTTTCTGTTTCTGGGGGAAACCTTGGAAAACTCATTAACACTCATTTATGTTACAAGCATCATGTGGTGAGCGCTGTTTGCTGCCTTGTTAGTCCTCGTGTTCTTCGAATAAAACTCAGCTGCACCCACGTTGTTCTAATTGGGCATAATTTGTGTTAAACAACTGTTGTGGAAGTCAAACAAAAACAGCAGGCCTGTGGGCTGTTTGGTCCGTAAGCAAGCACATATTTTTCTCACCAATCAGTGCCCTCAGCCAGGTAGCGCGGCTGCTGCACCACCGGCTGGGGGGGGACGTGAAGAGGCGGGGCGAACTCGTAGCCTGGACGCAGTCTGTGGGGCTGGTGTGGAACTCTCTCTGGGGTGCGTCTACTGAGACAAATAAAGACAGACATAAAAGTCAATTCTATATGGATGCAGAACGGCTGTATACAGCATATACTCCACTATGCCGAAATTAAAGTCTTTTGTTTGCATGGTTGCAGAGTGTGCAGGTGGGGTTACCTGTTGGGTGGCAGGATGTGTCGGTGCTGAGCCTCAAGGATTTGCTGCTGGAGGAGGTATTGCTGGTGTAATGCCTGAGGTAGGAAGGGGGGGGCAGGGATATCCTGGAACTGGGGGGTGGGCATGGGGTTGAGGGGCGGGTGGTGTAGCGGGGGTCCGTGCTGGTGGCCGGGCGGGGCCAGGTGGGGGCTGATGCCCGACTGCGGCTGGCCCGGGTGGGGCATGGGGAAGTCCATGGGCAGCGTGGCCTGGGGGCCTAGCTGGAAGTGCCGGCAAGAGGTAGCATGGCTGTGCTGCTGCTGCTGTTGCCGGGTGAATTGGGATCCTGGCGGGAGGGGGGTCGGAGTGGAGGGAGGGGGGAGAAGCAGAACATGTCAGGTACGCCAAGAGCAAAACATGAGTTGGAATTAATTGTGGGTGAAATGTGGTGTCACTGTATGTGTGTGTGAGACAAAGCATGTTAATGAAGCCCTACCTCTTACCTACGGTGACAAACACTTCTGTTGGGGTGGGACAATGATGGTTACCACAAGCTGCACGGAATGCAAAGTCATTTCGGAATCCCTTTCCGTTCTTGGAACCGGGGTGGATGACGCATACAGGTACAGTGGAACTCTTAACATGAATACACTCTAAAGCAGGGGTGTCAAACTCGTGCCATGGAGGGCCGGTTTTCTTCCCAGCCCGTCACTAAAGCAGTTGCTTTAATTGAACTGCTCCTTCCCTCAAATAGGTGTTGATCATTACAATCACCTGCCGTAGTGACTGTATGGAACGAAAACCTGCTGGGTCTCGGCCCTTCATGGCACAAATTTGAGACCCCCGCTCAAAAGGTTGTGCAATTTGTACAATGTTTTGCTTTTTATTTGGCCTTTTTTGTGAACGTGGCTACCATGGCACGTAGCATGGGGTAACAATATGAGCTGTAAACGGCTCTGTCCTGGCTGCTCAGTACAATAAAGCAACAATAACATTAACATGGTGATAATAGCGCATTGACTATGCCAATTAGTCACACTCAGTGGTTAGGTGTACAGATTACTGTCAAGGCTGCAGCAAAGCTAAGTCAAAAGTCTGCACGCAATACTGATAGAAGGGAATCTAAGAGTAGTTTTTACCACTTGAAAATGAAAAATGCTAATTAAAATATTGCCCAGCGGCCACGGTTTGTCGGAAACAGTTTAATTAAAATAAAAAGACAAAAAAGGTTCCACTTTAGTTTTGCTTTTTTTTAAATTTAGTTAGTGCAGTGGTGTTCAAACAGGGGGGGTCGCGCCCCGGCATTATGACAGGGCTACCACAAACACGTTTCATTATTACCGTATTTTTTTGGTGGGGGTCGCAGAAAATCATTTTATCTCCAAAAGGGGGGCGCTGCAAAAAAAAGTTTGGGAACCAATGAGTGGAAATATATTTGAATATACATTATAAACTAGTCCCGGCCACAACTATTTGGCAAATGTGTTGTACGCTGACAGTCGAGACTCTGCAGAAGAGTCTTTTTTTTTTTTTAAACATCACATTTGGTTTTAATATGTTTTGTGGATTTCTGAGCTGTATGGGGCAGTGAAGTGATCTTTTTCAATGTATTTAATATTTAGGGGGGGGGGGTGTCATTTTAAAATCACATAATGTTACAAAGGTCGGAACACTCATAACCTGGCGGTCAAAGGATCAAGTTTAGGCTGGTAGCACGAGAATCACGTTTTCGAACATCTCGAAGGTGGAGGAGAGGAGGTGACGACCACCACGAATGAAAGCAGATAGATTCGTGTGGGGCCCTGTGATGGAAGGAAGCGTGGAAAATCATCTATCTTTTGTCACAGCAGGAGAGGAGGTTGGGTGGGGGGTGGAGGGTGGGGGAGTAGAGGGAGGACAATAAATGGAAATCAGCAAGAAGCACACTGAAGGTTAGGAAAAACACTATATTCTTTATTGAAAATTAGTAATTGGTGGGGTTTTTTCCCTTTAAACCTCTCTCTTGTTGGCTTTCTAGTAATAGTATCAAATCCATGCAACACAAAAATAAACAACATAGACTGAAGGCAAGGCCCACCATGCTCCGTATAGGGGGTTAAAAAAGGAACAAAAGCAGCATCCAATGAGCTACAGCACATGATTCAAGTACAGCAGGGTAACATCTTTACTACAGAAAGATTACATTGGATTTTTACAGGTCAATGTATAGAAAAACAAAACAAAAAATATGAATCATAAAATGTGACCATGCATTGAAAGTACTTTTACCAGAACATAAAAAAAGGTAAAGAGAGACCACAACCAAACAATAAAGACGTTATTGACTAATAGAGGATCTCTTTTTTAGCAGTGCAGGAAAATATAGGCATCCCTGTGAAATGGATAGCATTTTGGCCTCTTTGTTAGTGAGGGGTGAAAAGTGATGAACCACCAGTGAGCATGTTTTGCCTGCTTGGTTTAGGTATTTTGTTAAAAAGAAAAAAAAGTGGAGGGAGGGGGGGGCGAGCAGCCCTAACAATTCAGTGTGATTCAAAGCTCAATTTGTTTGCAAAAAGTAGGAAGGGGTACAAAAGGACTACACAAAAATGGAGACGGTTATGGCAGGTTGTCGCGTGCAGCGTACCTTTCACTTTTCAGCGCATTTGCCGGCATGCTTTTAAGTGTGCGTTCACGCTTGTCGGGTCTGGTTCCGTTAAACTGGACTAACTCTGGTGCATTTTGCTCTGCTGGTACGGTTCGTTTAGTAAGCTGAGAACGCCATCGTCCGAACGTCTCGGCCGGCTTGCAAATGAACTCTGGTGCTGTTTGGGTTTACCTGAGCTTAAATGGTATGGACCAGTGTTAAAATGCAGAAAGGGGAAATATATATATGAGAAAATGTGCTGGAAGTGCTGCTTCTCCCTCTGTGATTACACTCTTTAGTTAGATTTCTGGTGAAATATATGCAGGTAAATATAAAAATAACGCATATATTCAACCTGGAAGAGAGCATTTTAGATTGGAACATTTGAGTTTTGTCACATAGAATATCATAAAAACTGTCGAATCGATGTTCCATACTAGACAGCATTTGATCCCATTACAAAAATACCAGCGTGAAGATCTGCACCACTAAGTATCCTTTTTGTGCTGACAAGAGTACCGAATCACAAGCGTGAACGCAGCCTTAACTGGTTCCAATGAAATGTACACTGCACCTTGAGTGAAAGAGGAGGATGAGCCGAATTCTGGTGTTCAACAATGCGAGTGCAGCCGCTTTTTTTCCAAGATCATGCAAAAATGTATCCACTTTACAGGAATTTACAGCATGTTGTGTCTATATCAGACTGGATGGGAAGGTACACAATGACATTCAATTAATAAACAAAAAAAGGAAGCTAAATGTCCACTTAGGGTGCTACTACAGCAAATCTGACAGAAATCAAAGACAAAAAGGTGCTCTAAGATGTTAGCTATGTTTTTTAGTTGGCTTGACATGGTTGGAATACATCTCGAGTGGGAAGAAGGAGGAGGAAGAGAGAGAGAGAGAGAGAGAGGGAGGAGGAGGAGAGGGGTGCTTTGTTGTTTTTTTTTTTAATACCAATGTCGTCTTCTGATGGAAAGAGGAAATGAAGAAGGGGTTCACAATACAGCTAAATGCAGAGAACAGGCAGAGGCCACGCCACACCACACAGCAGCAGATGATCATTAGCTACACAATGGGGGGGACGACAAAGATCTGATAAATGCAGAATGTAGAGCCAGCCTCCATACTATGAAACAGGGAAATAAGAACAGAAATAAAAGCACAATGAAAAATCACTGATGCCACTGTTGTCAAATTAATGTTACACTGGAGCTTCACGCGCGTGCCGATTTGCAAGCAAATGAGATTGCGTTGGTCCAATCAAGATTAGGCTGGGAGCCAATCGTTGTGGAATCAATGTATCGATCCGCACTTTCGGCACGGGTAGTCACGGATAAAACCGCCGCGGTGAAAGCCGATGATCTTCAAATGACATCACCCAGGCACAGATGAGCTGACTGGCTGGAAAGGCTGCGTCTATTTTGCGGTATTTTTACAGCGCAAACACACCACTGTGTCTAAAAAAAAAAAGAAGTGTGCGTTGTCCTTGTAATACCCTTTGGATATACACGTTTAAAAAGAGAACGCGTCCTGTGCGGAACAAGATCGGCAGAAGCACAACCGGTGCTGCGCGGAATCCTTTGTGAGAATGGATTCCGCTTCAGGACGTAGCCAGAGCCAGTTAGCGTATCCGTAGTGGCGATTTTTGTATGTCAAATAGCGCCACATACAGCCGCCGAAACACACCGTTCCGTGGGTTACAGTTATCTGCGAACAACACAAATTGGAGCTACGCCGAGTTGCGTTCACTTAAGTGGCAAATTTGAGCGGAAACGAGTAGCTAGCCAGCTAGCTAAGTTGTAGCTAGCTGGCTAGCTAGCTAGCCGACAGCTGCAGTGCATATTAAGATAAACAGGGCAACATACGAACACGCTACAACCTACCTCTGTTTCTTACTGAGCCGAATACGGGGAGAACCAGGTATCCGACATGCACTAACACCATCCTGGGTCCTTATCTTACGACTCCGCTGGGTTTTTAGGGCAGATGGCGTGATAGTAGCCCATGCGGATCTACATTCAGGCGGCTGGCTGGCTAACCGCACACGGTCAATGCAAAGCCGAGCGACCGTCTGACTGACTGACAAAGGCAGACGTGTCATTTCGTCGACCTAGCGAAGGGGGCGCTGTTTTGTCGCTGCACGGCACCTATGCGCTCATACATCCATTTTCCATACTGCTTGTCCTCATTTCAGTTCACCTACGACCTGGCTGACGCCTGGTACACCCTGGACTGGTCTATAGTCAATCACGGCAAAAATAAACAAAGAACTATCCGTACTCACAGTGATCCAAGACCAAAAACGCACGAACACCTCTAAACACATGCAACGGGAACATGCTGCACATGACAGAAACGCTGCAAACACACACAATGGATGCAAAGTGTGCTTGGGGAGCAGCCTCAACAAGAAGGACGCCACACGTCTGGACAAACTAGTGAGGAAGGCAGGCTCTGTCATTGGCACTGAGCTGGGCAGCCCGAAATCCGTGGCAAAGCAAGGGACACTCCATCACAAACAACCAGCATCATCACCCAACAGAAGAGCAGCTTCATTGGCTGATTACTATCACGGTCCTCCACTGAAATACTGGGAAGATCATTCCTCCCCCACGCCATGTGGCTTTTCAACACTACAGAGGTGGAGCAATAAAAACACACACGACTGGACTTTTTACCTAATTATGTATTACAATATAATACATTAATATGATTTCATATTATGTACTATTGCACTACAAATTGAAGTGAACAGGTATGTATTTTTTCATTAGTTATTATTCTATTTTTAAAAAAAATTATATTCCCTGTCTTGCATTGATTGTTTTATTTTGTGATTAAGTGATTATGTTTATTATGACATTTTTGGAGAACAGCTTGAAATGTACCTTTCTGTTGGAGATTAATAATAAAGCATCTGTCTGTCTATCTATCTATCTATCTATCTATCTATCTATCTATCTATCTATCTATCTATCTATCTATCTATCTATCTATCTACAAATCTAAAAAAAGAACAACTAAATGAGAGAAATGCTGCAAGTTCACATCAGTTGCAGCATTTGTATGATTGCAGAATTTACCATTTCCAGCATTTTCTTCTTGCATTTGCTTTATGGTGTACTATGGCCTATCATTGGTTTTGGATCGATTCTTTGTTTGGATGTTGCTGCACATTTGCCCCTGTCGGCTACTCGTACTAATGTAGCCATTAATCAAAGCACAAGCAAATCCGAGATCCTCTATAATCAGTGAGTTCCAAGCCCTGCACGTTTGTGTGCTGGGAGAGATTATCTGTGTGCTGCAGGAAATGATCCAATTTCACTTAAATGGTCCAAAAATTATGTATTCACTACAAATAATGTATTTTGGTTCATCTAGCAGTGCCAGCTCCTTAAAATGATGGGGAGAACAAGTAAATACGTAACTTGTGACTACTAGAATTTAATTACCTGCTAAATGCATTGTGCAAAAAATACTTCTTGTGTTTCACTTTTAATGTGTACTGCATGGGAATTTGGAGCAGTTATGATGCATGCATACTGCCACCTATAGGTAGCACTAAAAACATTAATGGTGGCTCAAATGTATTACCACCACATATAAATGCATGTGTGAGAAACACTAATACAACAGAAAATGTCATAGCATGCTTGCTGGTGTGCTATAAGTATTTTTTAAAGTAAAATATCCTATGTAAAGGTTGGGAATCAGGATTTGTTAAGTCAAATATGTGGCTGCACTCAGAACTGTTGTTTTTAAGAGCGTGTCATAGGCCAAAAAAAAACAAACTGCAGGAAACAAATGACCTTTGCACTTTAGAGACCTCTGGTTTAGAGTACCTAAAAAACATTTTTAGATACTATAATTTTAGATTTTTTATTTTTTAGGACTTTTTGGGGGTAGAATGGAATAGCCTTTATTGTCGTTGCACAATAATTACACTGAAATTGTCATTTAATGCGGACACAGTAAATAAGTGAAATAACAATAACAAATAAATAACACTATAATGAGGATAAAAGACTGCAATTTCAAATGGGGATTTACAAAGGGTTTAAAAAGTACAATGTGAAGGTTAGTGCAGTGGGCGGTAACATACAGTGCAAATGTATGCGCAAAAGTCACTCTGGGTCATTTGAGTGTGTGTGAGTGTGTGTGTGTGTGAGTGTGTGAGAGCCTGTTGGTGTTGGCAGCTGTTTGTCAGCCTGCTCGTGCGAGACTTGATTGACTTGACCTACAACTTGATTATGTGTGCAGTATTGTATTTTTTATTATTTGTTTGTTGTTTTAACAAGATGAATTTTGTTGTTTTTGCCTATTTTTCTTGTTTCCATTGACTGCATCTGCCGAGCCCCGTAACAATAGAGTATTCCATAGAATTCCAAATTCATCTTTACAGAGCGGTGACGTTGCAGACTTTGCTTGCATTACTTCTTCCCTGGCGACAGGGGGCGGTGTTGGCGTGCCCCGGCAGCTTCCACATAAACAGAAGAAGAGTTCATTCAGCCATTACTTTCTGCCTCAGCCAGGTCGAAGCCGCTAGTGGTGGAGGACAGGTCATTAGCAAGCCGACGAAATGCTTTCTGTGCGAGTTGCAGCTGCGTTGGTCAGGACCCTGCCTAGGAGGGCTGGACTCGTAAGTAGCCAATCGATAGTTGAACTTTCCAGCTGCTGCCTTTATGTTTAGGTATGCATTTTGGGTGTGTATGTGAAGGGTAACGCCGCATTAATGTCAACGCCAGCAGGCCTCCGGATAGTCACATTTTCCCCAGTAAACACTCAAATACAGCTCGCATGTGTTTAATTAATTGTTATGTCGGTAATGGGGATTGAAGCACACGTGTAAGTTTGTTGACGTTGCCCTTGTGAACGCGGCTGTGGAATCATGCTAATGCTAACTAGCTCTAGCTAGCCCGCCCGTTCAGCCCCGCTTTGAAGGTCAGCAAGCCCGACAGCGCCTGGCGGTGCCGCACGAGGCCGCACCTGCTTCCGTACTTGGCATGCACGCGCTGTCGTTCGCTCTGGTCTTGTTTGCGATTGGATGCACTTTATTGTATGTAGGTGTCAAAGACGCTGCCAGCCGCCGGCCTTGGGGTCAACCACCTCCACACACACAGACCATGGCTGCAGAAAACTGGTAAGAAAGTCAACTAAGACGACCAGAAAATGTAATGAATTTTCGGTTTGGCGATTAAGATAAGCGTTTCCTGCCTTTTTTTTTAGAATAACTGCAGGTTTAGTTACACCTCTCATTGCACGACACGTTCTGTTCTTAATAACCATGATATTAATTAATCAAAATGATCTTATGCATAACAATCATGATGATATGTGATGGTATAATGAGTAATGTTAGTATTGATCAGATGTACTGGGTATAATGGAAAAATAATGCATATAATAATATTATAACAATATTATATCTTGTATAACATTTTGCATATTGTGTTAAAATGACGGGCTTTAGTGTTACTGGGTGAGTGTAAATAAGCTTGTCTTCTTCCCACCCTTTTTTCGAGCCAAATTGTTTTCTCTGTAATTTGATTGCGTTCTCCTCCGTGTATTTGTTGTGGCTTGAAGTAAACAATCAAATCGCTATCTATGGGTGTGTCACGAGGGTTGTTGCTTAGCAAGCTATTTTGTCACTCTTAGGCACGGCTGAGGTGTCCTCTATCCTGGAGGAGAAGATCATGGGCGCAGATACCGCCGCCGACCTGGAGGAGACGGGGCGCGTGCTGTCCATCGGTGATGGTATTGCCAGGGTGTACGGACTGAGGAACGTCCAGGCTGAAGAGATGGTGGAGTTCTCCTCTGGACTCAAGGTAGGCTTGGAATTAAATGTTGAAAGCCACGCTCAGACCGTGAAAGAATGAAGTCATTTTGTTGTGGTTGTTGCCCGCCAGGGTATGTCTCTGAACTTGGAGCCCGACAACGTTGGTGTTGTTGTGTTCGGGAACGACAAGCTGATTAAGGAAGGCGACATTGTCAAGAGGACCGGCGCCATCGTGGACGTCCCCGTCGGCGAAGAGCTGCTTGGGCGTGTGGTGGATGCTCTGGGAAACGCCATTGATGGAAAGGTCAGTAAAGTACTAAACGTCTACTAACTTGTCTTATTTTTAAAGAATTACATTTTTTCCTCCCCTCTTATCCATAGGGTCCTCTGGGATCTAAAACACGTAGGCGTGTTGGTCTGAAGGCCCCAGGTATCATCCCCCGTATCTCTGTGAGGGAGCCCATGCAGACCGGCATCAAGGCTGTGGACAGTCTGGTGCCCATTGGCAGAGGCCAGCGCGAGCTTATCATTGGTGACAGGCAGACTGGGTGAGTAACCTTCATATAGATGAGGTTATAATTGGGGATTCTTTTCAATTCTCTTACAATACAGTTTTAATGTGGCGCACGCTTACCTACGCCAAGGAGGTTATGTTTTTGCCAGCATTTTGTCTGATCAGATTTTCATTTTTCACAAATTGTCGGAAACGGGATATGGAAGAACTGATTTGGGTTATCCGGATCACTGTTTGTATCCAGGATTTTTTTTTTTTTGAGGATACTTTAACATTGCGAGAGAGAACACGGTCAGAAAAAATACAGGACGAGTTTCCAGCAGGTTGTAAAAAAACATCAAAGACTAATCCAGATAATGGAATAATTCTGGATACTATGACCGAGAATATGAAAAAATAAGACCTTTCTCATCATAGGATGTAAGTAAATCATTTGACAATATTGAAAATATATATTGTGAGATATTTACCTTATGACATTGTACTATCACGCCCAAATATTGCATGAAAACCAAATAAGACTGCAGTGATTTTTATATTTGAGTAAATAAAAAGGCAAACAAAGATGTTTGCATCTTGATTCTGCAGATTATTATTTTGGTGTGAATAACAATATTGGTGTACAATAAAATGTAGGTACCTTTTTTTTTGTGTGTGTAAGTTCCCTAACCAGTTTGGATTGGTTTTGCATTCAGGGCAGTTGCAAGCGCTTCTCTAGCTGGCATACTTGCTAAGACTGGCTCTGCTTGTTGCTGCCATGTAGTTTGTAGCTGACTGCGTGCTGCTTTAGCCAGCACACTGGTTGACGCCAAATGAGACATGAATTTGTCTGTTCATGCTTCAAGTCCAAGCAGGCATGCCTACAAATTACACCTACCAAAGGCAGAAAACATGACAGTTACTTCCACTGCAGCAAAACCGCCATCGCCATCGACACCATCATCAACCAGAAGCGTTTCAACGAGGGCACCGACGAGAAGAAGAAGCTGTACTGCATCTACGTGGCCATCGGACAGAAGAGGTCCACTGTGGCTCAGCTGGTCAAGAGGCTGACGGACGCCGATGCCATGAAGTACACCATTGTGGTCTCCGCCACCGCCTCCGACGCCGCCCCCTTGCAGTACCTGGCCCCGTACTCGGGATGCTCCATGGGCGAGTACTTCAGGGACAACGGCAAGCACGCCCTCATCATTTATGACGATCTGTCCAAGCAGGTGGGAGGCTGATATTACGCAAATACGTATGCTTCCTGTGAGGACATTCACTCAACTGTTGTGTCTCGTCAGGCCGTTGCCTACCGTCAGATGTCCCTGCTGCTGCGTCGTCCTCCTGGTCGTGAGGCGTACCCCGGCGACGTCTTCTACCTGCACTCTCGTCTGCTGGAGAGGGCCGCCAAGATGAACGACAACTTCGGTGGTGGCTCCCTCACCGCTCTCCCCGTCATCGAGACCCAGGCCGGCGACGTGTCTGCTTACATCCCCACCAACGTCATCTCCATCACAGACGGACAGGTCTGTCCCTCCGCTTGTCTTGTGTCAAGCATGTCCACCACTTCTTTAAATTGACGTTATTGATTGGTGTAGATCTTTTTGGAGACTGAGCTGTTCTACAAGGGTATCCGTCCTGCCATCAACGTGGGTCTGTCTGTGTCCAGAGTGGGTTCTGCTGCCCAGACCAGAGCCATGAAGCAGGTGAGTCACAGGGTTGATTGCATATTCATTGATCAGTGATTAAAAAAAAAATAATAATTTTTAAACCTTGTAGGTGGCCGGTACCATGAAGCTGGAGCTGGCTCAGTATCGTGAGGTGGCCGCTTTCGCTCAGTTCGGTTCCGATTTGGACGCTGCCACACAGCAGCTGCTCAACAGGGGAGTCAGGCTCACGGAGCTGCTCAAACAGGGACAGTACTGTGAGTGTTGGCTATTTTATTTATTTTTTTTAAATGACCTTATTCTATAGAAAAAATGGTGGCCCGTGTAAAAGGGTGATATTTTCATATAAACGATATACAGCTAAAGATATGACCATACATTTTCTACTTTTAAACTGTCTTTTTTTTTTTTTTAGTCAGTAAAACCCCGGATTTTGTTGGGAAAAATAAGTGTGCATTATTTAAAAAAAACCCAGGTGGAAAGTTCTGAGGTTATTTACAACCTGAGGCAAATAACATCTTTATTTTTTCCCCTTAAACAAATCATTTTAATTAAAAGACCTACACTTTTCACCTGTGGGACCCAAACTCCCCCCCCTTAGATATATAGGGCATAGATATATGCAACATTTATTTTCAGTACGACTACAATAGAGTGAATTAGAAAATAAGTTATGTTTAATGCAATTAGACTTCAAGTGGGAATGTATATACTGACAGTCAAAACAATCAAATCAGCATAAATGCACATGTTTAGTTGGCTGAACCAAAGTCACCTCCTTCCAGCTCCCATGGCCATCGAGGAGCAGGTAACGGTTATCTACGCCGGAGTCAGGGGTCACCTGGACAAGATGGAGCCCAGCAAGATCACAAAGTTTGAAAAGGCTTTCCTGCAGCACATCCTCAGCCAGCATCAAGACCTGCTCGGTGCAATCAAGTAAGATCTCATTGAACACGGCTAGTTCCTGCACGCTTGATTACATTTGAAACAAAAACGTGTCTTTCAGGGCTGACGGCAAGATCTCGGAGGCATCCGATGCTAAACTGAAGCAGATAGTTCTGAACTTCCTGTCCAGTTTTGAGTAAAAGCATGTCCGCATTTGTCTTGTCTTCAGTGTCAGTCCCCCTCCCAAACACGACTTCTATGTATGTGAACACACTGAGGGCCTCCGTGTACAGATTTGTCCAAATAATAAAACTTTACCAACCTACCAAGCTGTTAAGTGATTTTTCTGAGCAGCTAAATTAGAGAGAATGTGTTTGAATTGAAATGTGATTGGATGACGTATGTTCTGCATCACTTTTTCAGGCTGTAAGATCTTATCTCACCAGGGTTTAATATGATGATAATAAATCGTAACAAATAAAGAGTCGTGTTTGAGAAAAATATGTAAGTCTTCTAGTTGACAGAGGCACAGTGCAAAGTAAAACTGTTTGTCATTTCAAGCGTGACAAATATTTCTACCTCTTACAGTGGTATTTTACTGGTGTGTTTTTATTTACAAGGCCTGTCTTTACGTCCTAGAAGTTTGCATTATTGCACTTATGAAACATGAAGTTGCTCATCAAGTCTTGTGACTTGCTGTAAAGTGAAATGCTGAAAAAATCTCCCCTCCTGCAGATAGTGCCATCAAACCACTTATTTTACCATTAAAAAAAAAAAAACTATTTACAATTTAAAGCAGAGAAAATCTGAATATGCTGAGGAGCAAGTGCAGATTTGCTAAAGGGCTCAGCCCTACTATGAAATAAAAAGGCAGTGTGTTGCTATGGAACGACCAGCAGGCGGCAGTGTTGGTGCATAAATCATTTACTTCCAAACTACAGCAGGGGCGTCCAAGCTTTTTCCAGCTTTGATATTTTGTAAAATATTTCAAGAAAAAAATGCACCCGCTTTGTGATGTAGATGTGAAAGCGTATTTTGGTATTTGCTCTTTTTTTTTGTCCTTTTTTGCTGTTTATTGACACGTTTCCAAATATTTCATTGTTCTTAATCTTAGTAAAATTGCTTTTTTGAAATATTCTGTTATCCCCATAATTAACTTTTTTCTATTTTGTTTTGTTTCTCATATTACAACTTAAATAACTTTTTTCTTTAATATTTCAACCCGTTGCTGCTAAAATGACATTTTTGCTCCCAACATTAGAAGTTCAATCTTGTGAAATTGCAACTGTTTTTCTTATTAGAGTACAACTTTCTTTTCTTAATATTTAGATGTTATTCTTGCAAAAACAGTTTTGTTTTGTTTTTACAATTTCTACTTCTTTTAAATGTTTTCCCGCACATTAAATTATTCCCATAACAGTTGACCTTTATTTAACATAAACATATCTTGTTTCTCATATTATGGCATTACAAATGCCATAATTGTTTTCCCTTAGTATTGCAACTAAATGCTACTAAAACTGTTTGTTGGCTTACAACTTTTTTCTCAAGACTTTGTAAACATTCTACTGTTTTTATTAGTTTTCTTGCTAAATTCTATTTTTAGAATGTGCTGCAGGCCACAAACGGCCCCCAGGCTGCATTTGGACACCCCTGCTCTATAGTATGGAACAAAATATATTACATAAACTTCATTTTACACAAACCAAAATCTTTGCACTTTTTTATATCAGTGGAATAGTCAGTAAGCTATAAGACTAATGAATGTTGGTTGCTCAGCGATGGCAAAGTTATTGTTTTTATTCAGTGCATTGCGTGCCGTCTCCACGAATGACTGAATGAATGTCTGGCAGGATGTAGTGAGTCACATGACCAAGAGTCATGAGGCCTGGCTGTCGTTGTGCCAGCAGGAGAGCTCTCCACGCAGCATCACGGGACCACCACTTCTTCATAGATGCTTCATGCACTCTCAAAGCACTCAGCCAGTTAACCGGCCAAAATGCCACTAATGCTGAGTCAGCCTTAGATAAAACCCAACGTACCTCAGCATATTGACCACACTCGGCTGGAAAAGCGAGACAAGAAATGAAAGTGGCGTTTCCAAGCCATCAGTGATTTATTGGTACTTAATTCCTCTTCTGCTACTGCAACTTTGCTTCCACTTTGCTGTCCGTTCTTAAGCACGTCTCACCGTTTCCTGATGAATTTTCATTAGCGCTGCTGTTATGAATTTTGCTGGCACCTCAGTAATTTTGCTGCCATCAAACTGGATTAAGTGGACATGACAAAATACGATAATATATTGAAATGTATCATTTATAAGGTCAGGCTGTAAGATTTGGTGGTCATCCCATGTAGCATCAGCATTTGGGAGGAGGCACGTGGTGAAAGAAAAAGGGTAAAAAATACAATATTAGTCTGTGAATTTCTCTTGGAGATGAACAAACTATCTGTGGAGTGTGAGAAGGTGCATTCAAGGACTGGACAAAGTGGGACAAATTGCCGCATGCATTAAACATTCAAAAAAATCGGGGGGATTCTATTTTTCAAATGAAATAATGGCCTATGTTTACACAATTGGTTTCTCTTTCCACAAAGAGATTTACATCTCTACTTATTAAAAAAAAAACTTTTTATCATCCGCAATTAAATGCGATTGAGTTAACTACAGACATGTGATTAACCACGATTACATATTTTAATTGAGAGCCCATATGTATATGCAGGGTGGGCCAAAGGTAGGGTCACAGTTAGCACTTAGACATTTGTTTACATTCATTGTGCACACGTCTTGTATGACCCTCGGCCCACGCCGCAGTTTGAGGAGGCGCCGGTGACCGTACGGACAAGCAGAAACATATATTGAACAGAAATGGACAAAAAATTGGTATTTTGATTTTGTAAGTTCATCTTCAAACAAACAAACAAGACCAACGTTCTTTGTTTACTGTCACTGTGATTACTTATTTTAGATAAAAATGTATATAAATCTGCAATTAAATGTGAGTAATTCTGAGTTAACTGTGGACAAAGTGCGATTAATCGCGATTAACTGTTTTGTTTGACAACTCCAATATACATGTACGCACACACAAATGGCAATGCAATAATGTATCGCAATATAAAAACAAAAGTGCTTGAGAACGGGTTAATCCATGCTTGCAATGGTGATGTGTTCACTTCCCCTGCTCCTGTAATTGCTTTGGCAAACCTACAATTTACTACCTACCCGTCTGGTACTTTCCACACCTCAGCGTTTAGTTAGTACATAAAAACATGTTGTGTGTTGCCCAACAACAAGATGAGCAGCAGCAGTCTTAGGGCTTTTATGGCAATACTTTGTTGCGCAACTCTTGACTGTCGGCTGAAACCAACACTGCTTAACTCTCATGAGAACGGCAAAAAGAATCATCTGTCGGCACGCGAGCGGTTTCTGCGCTCCAAACTCACTGATGCGAACACTGTTTGTGTCCTTGTTCCTCACACTTCTGCACATGCGGTGCTTTTGCCCGCTCTCTGTTCAGTGGGGACCTGAAGCTTGGATAATAAAATAGACCAGACAAAAAATTACCAGAGCATTAGGAGTGCATGAGAAAGTGGAAAGTATGATGTAGCTCTCTGCCTAGACGGTGTTTGATTAACAAGCACGTCTCACGCAGGTCACTAGTCAAGCATGGACTTGACTGTGATGGTTATTTGCTTTTGTAGACCACACAGCCCGCGGCTACATAAGGGAGGCGTACAGTACTGGTGGTGAATATGCACTGCTGTGTACATTTCATTGACTAAATATGCGCTAGAACACCTTTACCTTTTGTTCAGGATCAGCTACTTATCACAGGTAACTGACACCACTTCCTTCTCATGCATCCCCGCAGCTGGAGTGTCTACTGACCTCGATGAGGAACCGTGAAGTAGGTTGTTCCACTGCACAAAACTGGACGGCCATTGTTCCGCCCGTTGGGTGCTCAGCATCTCTGGGGGTCTATGGGCCAGGGCGCTGGCGCTCGGTTTCTGCAGGATGATTGGATGATCTGTCGGAGGCGGAATCCTTTGTTGATTGACAGTGAAATTAGCAAACTGGCGTTCTTGAAGTATAAACTTCCCCTGGAACGGATCCAGAGACTTCACCGATCCCCGGCGACTTTGTCTTTGGTAAAAACGACTAGGAACGGAGGGTAGAATTTACAATAAACACATTTATGATGTAGGCCCAAAAGAAATGAGCTTCCTCTCCTTGACCAGCAGCCGCCACTGGTGTAAGGGCACAATTTTGCTCCCAGTCTTGCATCAGATCTTATTAGATTGTGCAAAAAAACAAAAAACACAGCAAAGTGGAAGTTGTTTTTATTCCTTACATTTTCCGACAACACCGTCATGATACAAACATACAGGACAGTATGAGCTTCCAAAGTATTTTCAATAAAAAAGGATGACGTTGCATCAAGGTAAAGGAACGTTGGTTTGACTTAAGAACAGCGGAGGTCTTTGGCAGCCATAGTTTCTCGCCGTGACAAGCCTGCTTGCAGCGAGCACACAATACTCACGGAATTGCACTTGTTCGTGTCATGTCTACCGATGCGGAGCATGCATGGACCTTCCATAGCAACATGCTCCCTTTCGTCAAAGTCCCAGTAAAGTGCACGTGGAGCCCTGCTACGCCCTTCCGTCCACAGCCAGGGGGATATTCAGTCAGTGCTGCCATAGTGGTTGGAATTGGGCGGGTTCTCCTGTAAGCAGGCGTGCTGCCCGCCCTCCTCCTGGCACACCCCCCCCTCCACGGGCTGCTGGAAGAAGTCGGACACACAGCACCCCTGTGGTGACAAAAGGGATTGGCGTTATTCCCGAAACATAAGTGGAGGGGCGGGGAAAATGGGCGTTAACTCACGGTGAAGACAGCAACGGCGCCGCCCTGCAGGAGACCAGCGAGCACGTCGCTCCAGTGGTGCTTGTAATCGGACACGCGAGAAAGACCCACGTAGATGGCGGTGGCGAGCAGGAAGAACTGGAGGGTGGGACGCAGGAGCCTCGCCCACTTGGCCTTCAGCCTGGCTTCAATGTACAGCTGGCGGAAAATGGTTTTAAATATGTATGTATACGTGTGTATAGATATATCCTATCACACTCCGCAACGTAAATGCTTTTTGTTAGTCTTGTCATCATCTCTGCCCTCAAACTATTACAAAAATGGCATTCACATGTCATGCCATCTAGGTTGTTTCTGAGCAATGTGGGGCAGAGGGCGTAGCCGCCCCACACAAGTGGGAAAGGACAGCAAGAAGGTGGCNACACGTTTAAAAAGAGAACGCGTCCTGTGCGGAACAAGATCGGCAGAAGCACAACCGGTGCAGCGCGGAATCCTTTGTGAGAATGGATTCCGCTTCAGGACGTAGCCAGAGCCAGTTAGCGTATCCGTAGTGGCGATTTTTGTATGTCAAATAGCGCCACATACAGCCGCCGAAACACACCGTTCCGTGGGTTACAGTTATCTGCGAACAACACAAATTGGAGCTACGCCGAGTTGCGTTCACTTAAGTGGCAAATTTGAGCGGAAACGAGTAGCTAGCCAGCTAGCTAAGTTGTAGCTAGCTGGCTAGCTAGCTAGCCGACAGCTGCAGTGCATATTAAGATAAACAGGGCAACATACGAACACGCTACAACCTACCTCTGTTTCTTACTGAGCCGAATACGGGGAGAACCAGGTATCCGACATGCACTAACACCATCCTGGGTCCTTATCTTACGACTCCGCTGGGTTTTTAGGGCAGATGGCGTGATAGTAGCCCATGCGGATCTACATTCAGGCGGCTGGCTGGCTAACCGCACACGGTCAATGCAAAGCCGAGCGACCGTCTGACTGACTGACAAAGGCAGACGTGTCATTTCGTCGACCTAGCGAAGGGGGCGCTGTTTTGTCGCTGCACGGCACCTATGCGCTCATACATCCATTTTCCATACTGCTTGTCCTCATTTCAGTTCACCTACGACCTGGCTGACGCCTGGTACACCCTGGACTGGTCTATAGTCAATCACGGCAAAAATAAACAAAGAACTATCCGTACTCACAGTGATCCAAGACCAAAAACGCACGAACACCTCTAAACACATGCAACGGGAACATGCTGCACATGACAGAAACGCTGCAAACACACACAATGGATGCAAAGTGTGCTTGGGGAGCAGCCTCAACAAGAAGGACGCCACACGTCTGGACAAACTAGTGAGGAAGGCAGGCTCTGTCATTGGCACTGAGCTGGGCAGCCCGAAATCCGTGGCAAAGCAAGGGACACTCCATCACAAACAACCAGCATCATCACCCAACAGAAGAGCAGCTTCAGTGGCTGATTACTATCACGGTCCTCCACTGAAATACTGGGAAGATCATTCCTCCCCCACGCCATGTGGCTTTTCAACACTACAGAGGTGGAGCAATAAAAACACACACGACTGGACTTTTTACCTAATTATGTATTACAATATAATACATTAATATGATTTCATATTATGTACTATTGCACTACAAATTGAAGTGAACAGGTATGTATTTTTTCATTAGTTATTATTCTATTTTTAAAAAAAATTATATTCCCTGTCTTGCATTGATTGTTTTATTTTGTGATTAAGTGATTATGTTTATTATGACATTTTTGGAGAACAGCTTGAAATGTACCTTTCTGTTGGAGATTAATAATAAAGCATCTGTCTGTCTATCTATCTATCTATCTATCTATCTATCTATCTATCTATCTATCTATCTATCTATCTATCTATCTATCTATCTACAAATCTAAAAAAAGAACAACTAAATGAGAGAAATGCTGCAAGTTCACATCAGTTGCAGCATTTGTATGATTGCAGAATTTACCATTTCCAGCATTTTCTTCTTGCATTTGCTTTATGGTGTACTATGGCCTATCATTGGTTTTGGATCGATTCTTTGTTTGGATGTTGCTGCACATTTGCCCCTGTCGGCTACTCGTACTAATGTAGCCATTAATCAAAGCACAAGCAAATCCGAGATCCTCTATAATCAGTGAGTTCCAAGCCCTGCACGTTTGTGTGCTGGGAGAGATTATCTGTGTGCTGCAGGAAATGATCCAATTTCACTTAAATGGTCCAAAAATTATGTATTCACTACAAATAATGTATTTTGGTTCATCTAGCAGTGCCAGCTCCTTAAAATGATGGGGAGAACAAGTAAATACGTAACTTGTGACTACTAGAATTTAATTACCTGCTAAATGCATTGTGCAAAAAATACTTCTTGTGTTTCACTTTTAATGTGTACTGCATGGGAATTTGGAGCAGTTATGATGCATGCATACTGCCACCTATAGGTAGCACTAAAAACATTAATGGTGGCTCAAATGTATTACCACCACATATAAATGCATGTGTGAGAAACACTAATACAACAGAAAATGTCATAGCATGCTTGCTGGTGTGCTATAAGTATTTTTTAAAGTAAAATATCCTATGTAAAGGTTGGGAATCAGGATTTGTCAAGTCAAATATGTGGCTGCACTCAGAACTGTTGTTTTTAAGAGCGTGTCATAGGCCAAAAAAAAACAAACTGCAGGAAACAAATGACCTTTGCACTTTAGAGACCTCTGGTTTAGAGTACCTAAAAAACATTTTTAGATACTATAATTTTAGATTTTTTATTTTTTAGGACTTTTGGGGGGTAGAATAGAATAGCCTTTATTGTCGTTGCACAATAATTACACTGAAATTGTCATTGAATGCGGACACAGTAAATAAGTGAAATAACAATAACAAATAAATAACACTATAATGAGGATAAAAGACTGCAATTTCAAATGGGGATTTACAAAGGGTTTAAAAAGTACAATGTGAAGGTTAGTGCAGTGGGCGGTAACATACAGTGCAAATGTATGCGCAAAAGTCACTCTGGGTCATTTGAGTGTGTGTGTGCGTGTGTGTGTGAGTGTGTGTGAGTGTGTGAGAGCCTGTTGGTGTTGGCAGCTGTTTGTCAGCCTGCTCGTGCGAGACTTGATTGACTTGACCTACAACTTGATTATGTGTGCAGTATTGTATTTTTTCTTATTTGTTTGTTGTTTTAACAAGATTAATTTTATTGTTTTTGCCTATTTTTCTTGTTTCCATTGACTGCATCTGCCGAGCCCCGTAACAATAGAGTATTCCATAGAATTCCAAATTCATCTTTACAGAGCGGTGACGTTGCAGACTTTGCTTGCATTACTTCTTCCCTGGCGACAGGGGGCGGTGTTGGCGTGCCCCGGCAGCTTCCACATAAACAGAAGAAGAGTTCATTCAGCCATTACTTTCTGCCTCAGCCAGGTCGAAGCCGCTAGTGGTGGAGGACAGGTCATTAGCAAGCCGACGAAATGCTTTCTGTGCGAGTTGCAGCTGCGTTGGTCAGGACCCTGCCTAGGAGGGCTGGACTCGTAAGTAGCCAATCGATAGTTGAACTTTCCAGCTGCTGCCTTTATGTTTAGGTATGCATTTTGGGTGTGTATGTGAAGGGTAACGCCGCATTAATGTCAACGCCAGCAGGCCTCCGGATAGTCACATTTTCCCCAGTAAACACTCAAATACAGCTCGCATGTGTTTAATTAATTGTTATGTCGGTAATGGGGATTGAAGCACACGTGTAAGTTTGTTGACGTTGCCCTTGTGAACGCGGCTGTGGAATCATGCTAATGCTAACTAGCTCTAGCTAGCCCGCCCGTTCAGCCCCGCTTTGAAGGTCAGCAAGCCCGACAGCGCCTGGCGGTGCCGCACGAGGCCGCACCTGCTTCCGTACTTGGCATGCACGCGCTGTCGTTCGCTCTGGTCTTGTTTGCGATTGGATGCACTTTATTGTATGTAGGTGTCAAAGACGCTGCCAGCCGCCGGCCTTGGGGTCAACCACCTCCACACACACAGACCATGGCTGCAGAAAACTGGTAAGAAAGTCAACTAAGACGACCAGAAAATGTAATGAATTTTCGGTTTGGCGATTAAGATAAGCGTTTCCTGCCTTTTTTTTTAGAATAACTGCAGGTTTAGTTACACCTCTCATTGCACGACACGTTCTGTTCTTAATAACCATGATATTAATTAATCAAAATGATCTTATGCATAACAATCATGATGATATGTGATGGTATAATGAGTAATGTTAGTATTGATCAGATGTACTGGGTATAATGGAAAAATAATGCATATAATAATATTATAACAATATTATATCTTGTATAACATTTTGCATATTGTGTTAAAATGACGGGCTTTAGTGTTACTGGGTGAGTGTAAATAAGCTTGTCTTCTTCCCACCCTTTTTTCGAGCCAAATTGTTTTCTCTGTAATTTGATTGCGTTCTCCTCCGTGTATTTGTTGTGGCTTGAAGTAAACAATCAAATCGCTATCTATGGGTGTGTCACGAGGGTTGTTGCTTAGCAAGCTATTTTGTCACTCTTAGGCACGGCTGAGGTGTCCTCTATCCTGGAGGAGAAGATCATGGGCGCAGATACCGCCGCCGACCTGGAGGAGACGGGGCGCGTGCTGTCCATCGGTGATGGTATTGCCAGGGTGTACGGACTGAGGAACGTCCAGGCTGAAGAGATGGTGGAGTTCTCCTCTGGACTCAAGGTAGGCTTGGAATTAAATGTTGAAAGCCACGCTCAGACCGTGAAAGAATGAAGTCATTTTGTTGTGGTTGTTGCCCGCCAGGGTATGTCTCTGAACTTGGAGCCCGACAACGTTGGTGTTGTTGTGTTCGGGAACGACAAGCTGATTAAGGAAGGCGACATTGTCAAGAGGACCGGCGCCATCGTGGACGTCCCCGTCGGCGAAGAGCTGCTTGGGCGTGTGGTGGATGCTCTGGGAAACGCCATTGATGGAAAGGTCAGTAAAGTACTAAACGTCTACTAACTTGTCTTATTTTTAAAGAATTACATTTTTTCCTCCCCTCTTATCCATAGGGTCCTCTGGGATCTAAAACACGTAGGCGTGTTGGTCTGAAGGCCCCAGGTATCATCCCCCGTATCTCTGTGAGGGAGCCCATGCAGACCGGCATCAAGGCTGTGGACAGTCTGGTGCCCATTGGCAGAGGCCAGCGCGAGCTTATCATTGGTGACAGGCAGACTGGGTGAGTAACCTTCATATAGATGAGGTTATAATTGGGGATTCTTTTCAATTCTCTTACAATACAGTTTTAATGTGGCGCACGCTTACCTACGCCAAGGAGGTTATGTTTTTGCCAGCATTTTGTCTGATCAGATTTTCATTTTTCACAAATTGTCGGAAACGGGATATGGAAGAACTGATTTGGGTTATCCGGATCACTGTTTGTATCCAGGATTTTTTTTTTTTTGAGGATACTTTAACATTGCGAGAGAGAACACGGTCAGAAAAAATACAGGACGAGTTTCCAGCAGGTTGTAAAAAAACATCAAAGACTAATCCAGATAATGGAATAATTCTGGATACTATGACCGAGAATATGAAAAAATAAGACCTTTCTCATCATAGGATGTAAGTAAATCATTTGACAATATTGAAAATATATATTGTGAGATATTTACCTTATGACATTGTACTATCACGCCCAAATATTGCATGAAAACCAAATAAGACTGCAGTGATTTTTATATTTGAGTAAATAAAAAGGCAAACAAAGATGTTTGCATCTTGATTCTGCAGATTATTATTTTGGTGTGAATAACAATATTGGTGTACAATAAAATGTAGGTACCTTTTTTTTTGTGTGTGTAAGTTCCCTAACCAGTTTGGATTGGTTTTGCATTCAGGGCAGTTGCAAGCGCTTCTCTAGCTGGCATACTTGCTAAGACTGGCTCTGCTTGTTGCTGCCATGTAGTTTGTAGCTGACTGCGTGCTGCTTTAGCCAGCACACTGGTTGACGCCAAATGAGACATGAATTTGTCTGTTCATGCTTCAAGTCCAAGCAGGCATGCCTACAAATTACACCTACCAAAGGCAGAAAACATGACAGTTACTTCCACTGCAGCAAAACCGCCATCGCCATCGACACCATCATCAACCAGAAGCGTTTCAACGAGGGCACCGACGAGAAGAAGAAGCTGTACTGCATCTACGTGGCCATCGGACAGAAGAGGTCCACTGTGGCTCAGCTGGTCAAGAGGCTGACGGACGCCGATGCCATGAAGTACACCATTGTGGTCTCCGCCACCGCCTCCGACGCCGCCCCCTTGCAGTACCTGGCCCCGTACTCGGGATGCTCCATGGGCGAGTACTTCAGGGACAACGGCAAGCACGCCCTCATCATTTATGACGATCTGTCCAAGCAGGTGGGAGGCTGATATTACGCAAATACGTATGCTTCCTGTGAGGACATTCACTCAACTGTTGTGTCTCGTCAGGCCGTTGCCTACCGTCAGATGTCCCTGCTGCTGCGTCGTCCTCCTGGTCGTGAGGCGTACCCCGGCGACGTCTTCTACCTGCACTCTCGTCTGCTGGAGAGGGCCGCCAAGATGAACGACAACTTCGGTGGTGGCTCCCTCACCGCTCTCCCCGTCATCGAGACCCAGGCCGGCGACGTGTCTGCTTACATCCCCACCAACGTCATCTCCATCACAGACGGACAGGTCTGTCCCTCCGCTTGTCTTGTGTCAAGCATGTCCACCACTTCTTTAAATTGACGTTATTGATTGGTGTAGATCTTTTTGGAGACTGAGCTGTTCTACAAGGGTATCCGTCCTGCCATCAACGTGGGTCTGTCTGTGTCCAGAGTGGGTTCTGCTGCCCAGACCAGAGCCATGAAGCAGGTGAGTCACAGGGTTGATTGCATATTCATTGATCAGTGATTAAAAAAAAAATAATAATTTTTAAACCTTGTAGGTGGCCGGTACCATGAAGCTGGAGCTGGCTCAGTATCGTGAGGTGGCCGCTTTCGCTCAGTTCGGTTCCGATTTGGACGCTGCCACACAGCAGCTGCTCAACAGGGGAGTCAGGCTCACGGAGCTGCTCAAACAGGGACAGTACTGTGAGTGTTGGCTATTTTATTTATTTTTTTTAAATGACCTTATTCTATAGAAAAAATGGTGGCCCGTGTAAAAGGGTGATATTTTCATATAAACGATATACAGCTAAAGATATGACCATACATTTTCTACTTTTAAACTGTCTTTTTTTTTTTTTTAGTCAGTAAAACCCCGGATTTTGTTGGGAAAAATAAGTGTGCATTATTTAAAAAAAACCCAGGTGGAAAGTTCTGAGGTTATTTACAACCTGAGGCAAATAACATCTTTATTTTTTCCCCTTAAACAAATCATTTTAATTAAAAGACCTACACTTTTCACCTGTGGGACCCAAACTCCCCCCCCTTAGATATATAGGGCATAGATATATGCAACATTTATTTTCAGTACGACTACAATAGAGTGAATTAGAAAATAAGTTATGTTTAATGCAATTAGACTTCAAGTGGGAATGTATATACTGACAGTCAAAACAATCAAATCAGCATAAATGCACATGTTTAGTTGGCTGAACCAAAGTCACCTCCTTCCAGCTCCCATGGCCATCGAGGAGCAGGTAACGGTTATCTACGCCGGAGTCAGGGGTCACCTGGACAAGATGGAGCCCAGCAAGATCACAAAGTTTGAAAAGGCTTTCCTGCAGCACATCCTCAGCCAGCATCAAGACCTGCTCGGTGCAATCAAGTAAGATCTCATTGAACACGGCTAGTTCCTGCACGCTTGATTACATTTGAAACAAAAACGTGTCTTTCAGGGCTGACGGCAAGATCTCGGAGGCATCCGATGCTAAACTGAAGCAGATAGTTCTGAACTTCCTGTCCAGTTTTGAGTAAAAGCATGTCCGCATTTGTCTTGTCTTCAGTGTCAGTCCCCCTCCCAAACACGACTTCTATGTATGTGAACACACTGAGGGCCTCCGTGTACAGATTTGTCCAAATAATAAAACTTTACCAACCTACCAAGCTGTTAAGTGATTTTTCTGAGCAGCTAAATTAGAGAGAATGTGTTTGAATTGAAATGTGATTGGATGACGTATGTTCTGCATCACTTTTTCAGGCTGTAAGATCTTATCTCACCAGGGTTTAATATGATGATAATAAATCGTAACAAATAAAGAGTCGTGTTTGAGAAAAATATGTAAGTCTTCTAGTTGACAGAGGCACAGTGCAAAGTAAAACTGTTTGTCATTTCAAGCGTGACAAATATTTCTACCTCTTACAGTGGTATTTTACTGGTGTGCTTTTATTTACAAGGCCTGACTTTACGTCCTAGAAGTTTGCATTATTGCACTTATGAAACATGAAGTTGCTCATCAAGTCTTGTGACTTGCTGTAAAGTGAAATGCTGAAAAAATCTCCCCTCCTGCAGATAGTGCCATCAAACCACTTATTTTACCATTAAAAAAAAAAAAACTATTTACAATTTAAAGCAGAGAAAATCTGAATATGCTGAGGAGCAAGTACTGAATTGCTAAACGGCTCAGCCCTACTATGAAATAAAAAGGCAGTGTGTTGCTATGGAACGACCAGCAGGTGGCAGTGTTGGTGCATAAATCATTTACTTCCAAACTACAGCAGGGGCGTCCAAGCTTTTTCCAGCTTTGATATTTTGTAAAATATTTCAAGAAAAAAATGCACCCGCTTTGTGATGTAGATGTGAAAGCGTATTTTGGTATTTGCTCTTTTTTTTTGTCCTTTTTTGCTGTTTATTGACACGTTTCCAAATATTTCATTGTTCTTAATCTTAGTAAAATTGCTTTTTTGAAATATTCTGTTATCCCCATAATTAACTTTTTTCTATTTTGTTTTGTTTCTCATATTACAACTTAAATAACTTTTTTCTTTAATATTTCAACCCGTTGCTGCTAAAATGACATTTTTGCTCCCAACATTAGAAGTTCAATCTTGTGAAATTGCAACTGTTTTTCTTATTAGAGTACAACTTTCTTTTCTTAATATTTAGATGTTATTCTTGCAAAAACAGTTTTGTTTTGTTTTTACAATTTCTACTTCTTTTAAATGTTTTCCCGCACATTAAATTATTCCCATAACAGTTGACCTTTATTTAACATAAACATATCTTGTTTCTCATATTATGGCATTACAAATGCCATAATTGTTTTCCCTTAGTATTGCAACTAAATGCTACTAAAACTGTTTGTTGGCTTACAACTTTTTTCTCAAGACTTTGTAAACATTCTACTGTTTTTATTAGTTTTCTTGCTAAATTCTATTTTTAGAATGTGCTGCAGGCCACAAACGGCCCCCAGGCTGCATTTGGACACCCCTGCTCTATAGTATGGAACAAAATATATTACATAAACTTCATTTTACACAAACCAAAATCTTTGCACTTTTTTATATCAGTGGAATAGTCAGTAAGCTATAAGACTAATGAATGTTGGTTGCTCAGCGATGGCAAAGTTATTGTTTTTATTCAGTGCATTGCGTGCCGTCTCCACGAATGACTGAATGAATGTCTGGCAGGATGTAGTGAGTCACATGACCAAGAGTCATGAGGCCTGGCTGTCGTTGTGCCAGCAGGAGAGCTCTCCACGCAGCATCACGGGACCACCACTTCTTCATAGATGCTTCATGCACTCTCAAAGCACTCAGCCAGTTAACCGGCCAAAATGCCACTAATGCTGAGTCAGCCTTAGATAAAACCCAACGTACCTCAGCATATTGACCACACTCGGCTGGAAAAGCGAGACAAGAAATGAAAGTGGCGTTTCCAAGCCATCAGTGATTTATTGGTACTTAATTCCTCTTCTGCTACTGCAACTTTGCTTCCACTTTGCTGTCCGTTCTTAAGCACGTCTCACCGTTTCCTGATGAATTTTCATTAGCGCTGCTGTTATGAATTTTGCTGGCACCTCAGTAATTTTGCTGCCATCAAACTGGATTAAGTGGACATGACAAAATACGATAATATATTGAAATGTATCATTTATAAGGTCAGGCTGTAAGATTTGGTGGTCATCCCATGTAGCATCAGCATTTGGGAGGAGGCACGTGGTGAAAGAAAAAGGGTAAAAAATACAATATTAGTCTGTGAATTTCTCTTGGAGATGAACAAACTATCTGTGGAGTGTGAGAAGGTGCATTCAAGGACTGGACAAAGTGGGACAAATTGCCGCATGCATTAAACATTCAAAAAAATCGGGGGGATTCTATTTTTCAAATGAAATAATGGCCTATGTTTACACAATTGGTTTCTCTTTCCACAAAGAGATTTACATCTCTACTTATTAAAAAAAAAACTTTTTATCACCCGCAATTAAATGCGATTGAGTTAACTACAGACATGTGATTAACCACGATTACATATTTTAATTGAGAGCCCATATGTATATGCAGGGTGGGCCAAAGGTAGGGTCACAGTTAGCACTTAGACATTTGTTTACATTCATTGTGCACACGTCTTGTATGACCCTCGGCCCACGCCGCAGTTTGAGGAGGATAGATATATTGAACAGAAATGGACAAAAAATTGGTATTTTGATTTTGTAAGTTCATCTTCAAACAAACAAGACCAACGTTATTTGTTTACTGTCACTGTGATTACTTATTTTAGATAAAAATGTATATAAATCTGCAATTAAATGTGAGTAATTCTGAGTTAACTGTGGACAAAGTGCGATTAATCGCGATTAACTGTTTTGTTTGACAACTCCAATATACATGTACGCACACACAATGGGCAATGCAATAATGTATCGCAATATAAAAACAAAAGTGCTTGAGAACGGGTTAATCCATGCTTGCAATGGTGATGTGTTCACTTCCCCTGCTCCTGTAATTGCTTTGGCAAACCTACAATTTACTACCTACCCGTCTGGTACTTTCCACACCTCAGCGTTTAGTTAGTACATAAAAACATGTTGTGTGTTGCCCAACAACAAGATGAGCAGCAGCAGTCTTAGGGCTTTTATGGCAATACTTTGTTGCGCAACTCTTGACTGTCGGCTGAAACCAACACTGCTTAACTCTCATGAGAACGGCAAAAAGAATCATCTGTCGGCACGCGAGCGGTTTCTGCGCTCCAAACTCACTGATGCGAACACTGTTTGTGTCCTTGTTCCTCACACTTCTGCACATGCGGTGCTTTTGCCCGCTCTCTGTTCAGTGGGGACCTGAAGCTTGGATAATAAAATAGACCAGACAAAAAATTACCAGAGCATTAGGAGTGCATGAGAAAGTGGAAAGTATGATGTAGCTCTCTGCCTAGACGGTGTTCTTTTAACAAGCACGTCTCACGCAGGTCACCAGTCAAGCATGGACTTGACTGTGATGGTTATTTGCTTTTGTAGACCACACAGCCCGCGGCTACATAAGGGAGGCGTACAGTACTGGTGGTGAATATGCACTGCTGTGTACATTTCATTGACTAAATATGCGCTAGAACACCTTTACCTTTTGTTCAGGATCAGCTACTTATCACAGGTAACTGACACCACTTCATTCTCATGCATCCCCGCAGCTGGAGTGTCTACTGACTTCGATGAGGAACCGTGAAGTAGGTTGTTCCACTGCACAAAACTGGACGGCCATTGTTCCGCCCGTTGGGTGCTCAGCATCTCTGGGGGTCTATGGGCCAGGGCGCTGGCGCTCGGTTTCTGCAGGATGATTGGATGATCTGTCTGAGGCGGAATCCTTTGTTGATTGACAGTGAAATTAGCAAACCGGCGTTCTTGAAGTATAAACTTCCCCTGGAACGGATCCGGAGACTTCACCGATCCCCGGCGACTTTGTCTTTGGTAAAAACGACTAGGAACGGAGGGTAGAATTTACAATAAACACATTTATGATGTAGGCCCAAAAGAAATGAGCTTCCTCTCCTTGACCAGCAGCCGCCACTGGTGTAAGGGCACAATTTTGCTCCAAGTCTTGCATCAGATCTTATTAGATTGTGCAAAAAAAAACAAAAAACACAGCAAAGTGGAAGTTGTTTTTATTCCTTACATTTTCCGACAACACCGTCATGATACAAACATACAGGACAGTATGAGCTTCCAAAGTATTTTCAATAAAAAAGGATGACGTTGCATCAAGGTAAAGGAACGTTGGTTTGACTTAAGAACAGCGGAGGTCTTTGGCAGCCATAGTTTCTCGCCGTGACAAGCCTGCTTGCAGCGAGCACACAATACTCACGGAATTGCACTTGTTCGTGTCATGTCTACCGATGCGGAGCATGCATGGACCTTCCATAGCAACATGCTCCCTTTCGTCAAAGTCCCAGTAAAGTGCACGTGGAGCCCTGCTACGCCCTTCCGTCCACAGCCAGGGGGATATTCAGTCAGTGCTGCCATAGTGGTTGGAATTGGGCGGGTTCTCCTGTAAGCAGGCGTGCTGCCCGCCCTCCTCCTGGCACACCCCCCCCTCCACGGGCTGCTGGAAGAAGTCGGACACACAGCACCCCTGTGGTGACAAAAGGGATTGGCGTTATTCCCGAAACATAAGTGGAGGGGCGGGGAAAATGGGCGTTAACTCACGGTGAAGACAGCAACGGCGCCGCCCTGCAGGAGACCAGCGAGCACGTCGCTCCAGTGGTGCTTGTAATCGGACACGCGAGAAAGACCCACGTAGATGGCGGTGGCGAGCAGGAAGAACTGGAGGGTGGGACGCAGGAGCCTCGCCCACTTGGCCTTCAGCCTGGCTTCAATGTACAGCTGGCGGAAAATGGTTTTAAATATGTATGTATACGTGTGTATAGATATATCCTATCACACTCCGCAACGTAAATGCTTTTTGTTAGTCTTGTCATCATCTCTGCCCTCAAACTATTACAAAAATGGCATTCACATGTCATGCCATCTAGGTTGTTTCTGAGCAATGTGGGGCAGAGGGCGTAGCCGCCCCACACAAGTGGGAAAGGACAGCAAGAAGGTGGCTTGGCTGTTTTTTTCTTTAGCTATAAAAAACACATCGGCATATTTACACGGGTTACTTTAAAACATGAAAAAGTGGCCCCGGCATCCTTTGATTTTCCAGTAGTTTGGACACCCCGCTATAAGGATTATTGGATTTTTATACAAGCTGTTTTGTATGGAATCACAGTGCAAAATAAAAGAAAATACACATGGAAATATAAAGAATCATTCCATTCCATTTTCCTCCGCTTATCCGGGTCCGGGTCGCGGGGGCAGCAGTTTCAGTAGGGAAGTCCAGACTTCCCGGTCCCCAGCGACCTCTTCCAGCTCCCCCGGGAGGACACCAAGGCGTTCCCAGGCCAGCTGTGAGACATAGTCCCTCCAGCATGTCCTAGGTCTTCCCGGGGGCCTTCTCCCGGCTGGGCATGCCCGAAACACCTTACCAGGGAGGCATCCGGACTAGATGCCCGAGCCACCTCAACTGGCTCCTTTCGATGTGAAGGAGCAGCGGCTCTACTCTGAGCTCCTCCCGGATGGCCGAGCTCCTCACCCTATCTCTTAGGGTGAGTCCAGCCACCCTACGAAGGAAACTCATTTCCGCCGCTTGTATCCGCGATCTCATTCTTTCGGTCATGACCCATAACTCATGACCATAGGTGAGGGTGGGAACGTAGATCGATCGGTAAACAGAGAGCTTTGCCTTCCGGCTCAGCTCTCTCTTCACCACGACGGTCCGGTACAGCGACCGCATTACTGCAGATGCTGCACCGATCCGTCTGTCGATCTCACGCTCCAACCTTCCCTCACTCGTGAACAAGAACCCGAGATACTTGAACTCCTCCACCTGAGGCAAGACCTCACTCCCAACCCGGAGGGTACAGTCCACCCGTTTCCGACTGAGAACCATGGCCTCGGATTTGGAGGTGCTGAGTCTCATCCCAGAAGCTTCACACTCAGCTGCAAACCGCTCCAGTAAACGCTGAAGGTCACAGCCTGATGAGGCCATAAGGACCACATCGTCTGCAAATAGCAGAGACGAGATCCTAAGGTCACCAAGCTGGACTCCCTCAACACCTTGACTGCGCCTAGAAATTCTGTCCATGAAGATTATGAACAGAATCGGTGACAAAGGGCAGCCTTGGCGGAGGCCAACGTTCACCGGAAACAAGCTCGACTTACTGCTGGCAATGCGAACCAGGCTCCTGCTTCGATTGTACAAGGACCGAATGGCACGTAGAAGCGGACCATCAATCCCGTACTCCCGGAGCACCCCCCACAGGACACCACGAGGGACACGGTCGAATGCCTTTTCCAGGTCTACAAAGCACATGTAGACTGGTTGGGCAAACTCCCACATACCCTCGAGTACCCTTGCAAGGGTGTAGAGCTGGTCCAGTGTTCCGCGACCGGGACGAAAACCACATTGCAGCTCCTCTAACCGAGGTTCGACTAACGGTCGTACCCTTCTCTCCAGCACCCTGGAGTAGACTTTCCCAGGAAGGCTGAGGAGTGTGATCCCCCTATAGTTGGAACACACCCTCCGGTCACCCTTTTTAAAAATGGGGACCACCACCCCGGTCTGCCAGTCCAGAGGTACTGTTCCTGACTTCCATGCAATGTTGTAGAGGCGTGTCAACCAACACAGTCCTCCAACATCCAGAGCCTTGAGAAATTCTGAGCGGAACTCGTCTACCCCCGGAGCCTTGCCACTGGGGAGTGATTTGACTACCCCAATTACCTCAGCCACGGTGATAGAACTGTCCACGTACGTATCCTCAGACTCTGCTTCCTCTATGGAAGGCATGTCAGTGGGATTGAGAAGGGCCTCGAAGTATTCCTTCCACCGACCAACTATATCCACAGTCGTGGTCAGCAAGCCCCCGTCCGCACTGTAAACAGTGTGAACTGGGGGCTGCTTCCCCTTTCTGAGGTGTCGGACGGTTTGCCAGAACCTCTTCGAGGCCGACCGAAAGTCGTGCTCCATAGCCTCACCGAACTCCTCCCACACCCGAGTTTTTGCCTCGACCACCGCCGAAGCCGCGTGCCGCTTGGCCTGCCGGTACCTGTCAGCTGCTTCGGGAGTCCCGCAAGCCATCCATGCTCGATAGGACTCCTTTTTCAGCTTGACAGCAGCCCTAACCCCCGGTGTCCACCATCGGGTTCGGGGCTTGCCACCACGACTGGCACCGACCACCTTGCGGCCGCAACCACAACTGGCTGCCTCAGCAATAGAGGCACGGAATACGGCCCATTCGGACTCAATATCCCGGTCCTCCCTCGAGATGCAGGCGAAGCTCTGCCGGAGATGAGAGTTGAAGACTCGACGAACGGGAGATTCTGCCAGACGTTCCCAGCACACCCTCACTACGCGTTTGGGTCTGCCAGGTCTGTCCGGCATCCTTCCCCGCCATCTAATCCAACTCATCACCAGGTGGTGGTCAGTTGACAGCTCAGCCCCTCTCTTCACCCGCGTGTCCAGAACATGCGTACGCAGGTCTGATGATACGACCACAAAGTCGATCATAGACCTGCGACCTAGGGTGTCCTGGTGCCAAGTGCACTTATGGACATCCTGATGTTCGAACATGGTGTTTGTTATGGACAAACTGTAATTTGCACAGAAGTCCAGCAACAACACACCACACGGGTTCAGGTCAGGGAGGCCGTTCCTCCCAACCACGCCCCTCCAAGTCACACTGTCATAAAGAATGTCATATAAAGAATCAACATAACAAAAATATACAAATGTCATCATATTCTTTTTCCATTTTGTCTTTGCTTTTCCTGTATTGTCTTTGTGTTTTCCATCTGCCTTTTGTCACTGCATTTACTAGATGGTTCAAGCTGATGACAAAAAGCAAAGACAAACGACGGACCCACACCCTTTCTTTCCTTCTGCCAGGATAACTACGGTGGTCCCATCCAGCCTTTTAGCCACTTCTCTCAGCAGCTTGGATATGGACTCATTTGCGCTAAGCATGTGCATGGTGGCGTGATGTTGACGGTACTTCCTGTCTGGCACCTGCGTCCAGTCACCCATGCCAAGAGCTACATTTAAACATAGCTACTACTGCGTCTCTGCAAGCAGGAATCGTGTGATCAGGTATGGGTATGACACCCTTTGCCGTGGGCGGGTCCTTCATTTGCCTTTGCTTTTTGTCATGAGCTTGAGCCGTCCGGTAAATGCAATGAGAAAAAGCAAATGGAAAAGACAAGACAGGAAAATTAACAACAGAGTGAAAAAAAAAGACAACATGGAAAAAGAATATGACTACATTTGTATATTTTTGTATTGTTAATTCTCTTTATATTTCCACGTGTATTTTTTGGCACTCCTGTGATTCCATAGTTTAGCACCACAGTGCCTCCCGCTAGATCTAGTGGGGCATTGCAAAATGTCAAACCTAAATAAATGTTTTGTGGCGTTAAATCATTACATTCATTCATTTTCTATGCCGCTTATCCTCATTAGGGGCGCGGGTATGCAGGAGCCTATCCCAGCTGGCTTTGGGTGGGAGGCGGGGTACACCCTGGACTGGTCGCCAGTCAATCGCAGGGCACATATAGACAAACAAAGACGTACAACCCTTCACACTCTAATGGACAATTTAGAGTGGCCAATTAACCTAACATGCATGTTTTTGGAATGTGGGAGGAAACCGGAGTCCCCGGAGAAAACCCACACACGCACGGGGAGAACACGCAAACTCCACACAGAGATGCCCAACGGCGCTTCGAACCCTGAACCTCCTGACTGTGAGGCCAATGTGCTACCCACTCAGCCACCGTGAGGCCCCATTCCAATCATAAACGGGTAAAGATTGTACTTACAACAAGAAACAGCATGCAGTACATGGAGAAGGAGGAATGACCCGAGTAGAAGGACAGCCTGCAAAACATCAGCAATAATGTACACACAGTAATGTCTGCTTCCACAGAGGAGGAAAAAAAGTGCATTAGTTTGAAAAGCTTACTTTCCACCTCTACAATGAGAACATTTGTGGAACATTATCAGACATATAGATGATTTGATGTCTTATTACTATATTTTTATGGTTAATACTGTACGATCGGTCGTACATTAATAAATGACCGCTGCTTTACCAAACAGAAGAGAGAGTATTTCATATTCCAAATACGCGTTCTATGGTCTAAAAATGTTTACTGTTACATTACTATCATACCTAATATTTTCTGTATATTTGTACGTAATTAAATGACTACAATGTCTCAGTAATTGCTAAGTAAGGTACTTTTTCTAGCTTTTTTCTGAATCTGATCAAATAACCTGTTGAAATAAAAATACACAATCAACCAAAGTATTAAAACTCAAGAATTTACTATTTTTGTCAAAATGGGAATAATTTATTCAAAATAATAAACACATTGACAAATATATGTTATATATTGTTCTGTATAATATTTGTATGCAAATAAATGACTACAAAATCCCAGTAAGTATTGGTAGTTACTGCCACAGTTTCATACGTATTATTAGTATTATTTCAATAAATATTCCACAATTTTCATTGCGATTGATAGAGTGTCAGCCAAACCTCAAATATCAGCACTGTATTCTATCTTGCAGTAAATCTGGCTAACAGCAGTGCAGTCACATGCGCATGGGTCTGTTTACCTGGCCTCTTCCACCAGGAACCTGTCCCCGGTGCAGGTGAAGTTCTCCACGTATGCTCCTGCTTTGCAGTTGATGCGCCCCCACGGCGGCTTGCACACGGCCAGGAAGTGCGGCCGGAGACGCCCGATGGAGTACTTGGCGATGTCCGTCAGCGACTGGCTGGCCGCCGCCCCGAACAGGTAGCAGCCCACCACCTTGTAGACGCGTGCCACGTATTTGCGGCCGAGGGTCTGGTTCTTGCTGCGGGACAGGTACACGGACAGGCACTCGCCACAGATGATCTAGGAATGGCGGACGGAGAAGGCTATTTCATGACGCAGTATCTCACAAATATGACATTTATACTTTCACGTACTTAATGGAACACGCAGTCATTGTCTAAATGGCTGACAACAAGTGAGCGGCCAAGCTAGCTGGTGGCAGTGTCATGTTCTGGGGCTGCATGAGTGATGCCCTCACTGGAGAGCCGCGGTTCGTAAAGAGGAGACATGAATTCCAACTTGTGCTGAGAGGTTGCGAAGCTCAAACTGGAAGTTCCCCAACATGATAACCAGCCCAAACACACATCCAGAGACGACAGCGGTGTTCCGGACTGTACAATGACTACTCTAAAGTTTCATTTCTATAGCGGTGTCCGTTTCCACACTTACAACAATGAGCGTGAAGGGGATCATGACGCCCCCCAGCAGCTGGTAGGATACGGTGTCCTCTTTGAGCGGGTAGCGAATGGATTCGTCGTCACAGAAGAAGCCTCGTTTGAACGGACTGTGTTGAGGAGTCAAGATGAAAAAGGGAAGTCCGACTAGGAAAGAAGAAGAAAGACAGGAATGGATCACTAATCCACCTACACCTACAGAAACATGAAAGAATGCAAGGGCCATTTAGATATTTCGCAAAATTGATATTTTGTAAAAATATTTCAAGACAAAAATGCATCCCAGCTTTGTGATGTAGTAATAAAGCATATTATTAGTATAAACGTTGGTATTTGCTCTCTATTCACTTTTTTGGGAGCACTTACCAAATATTATCCAAATATTTCAACATTCTTCTTAAAACATCTTTGTAAATTTGCTTTTTGAAATATTAAAGACTTTATTCCCATTTGTTTTGTCTGTTTCTCAAAATAGTACAACTTAAAGAAATAACATATTTTTTCTTTAATATTTCAAACCTACGCTACAAAAATGACTTATTATTATGATGATGATTATTATTGCTACTAATATTAGAAGTTTATCCTTGTAAAATTGCACGTTTCTTTCTCATTAAAATACGACTTTTTCTCCTAACTTTATTCTCCTAACTTTATTCTCTTATTCTTTTTTCTCCTGACTTTATTCTAGCAAAATTACAGCAGTTTTGTCCTTTTTTCCTCGTGTTTTTTTTGCTTGTTTGTTGTTAGTTTTTTTTTGTGCAATTTCTACTTTCTTCTTGTAAAATGTTTCCCACATATTTAATTATTACATCAGTCCCATAGTATTTTAGTTTGTTTTTATTAGTTGTCTTGATAAATTATATTTTTAGAATGTGCCACGGACCAATAAACACACAACTGTGGGCTGCAAAGGGCCCCCGGGATGCAATTTGGACACCCCTGATTTATGCTATACAGCATCATAATCAGTTGGGTGATGCCAGGTGGGACACATGGTGGTCGCATACAAACATCCTTTGAGTTAATTAATTATGAGTTAATTAACAAATTTAGATTTTACTAGCCTTAAACATGATCTCCAGTACTTCATTTTTTTTTTT
>QODF01000212.1:219997-268474 GCA_024372805.1 Oostethus manadensis | reverse complement strand
ATGTAAATTAAAAAGAAAAACAACACAAAATATGATTAAAGTCAAGGTATCTTTTTTTTTCATTAATTGGAAAAAAAGGCACTTTACAGACAATGACTATTTGTAAGTTTTGGTTGTGCCAAACAGGCTGCAGTGCAGCATTCCTGCAGCCTGGGAGGTTTGTTATGATTACAAACCAAACCGTGAACTACAAATGAACTCAACATACACAGGCTGGAACCTTCCCACCTGGCAAGCTCCTGTTTCCCACGCCAGGCTTCCTAGTGTGTGTTTCTATGATGTCAATGCAAATACATGCAAATCATGTAAACGAGGCAAGGGCTAAATACTGATGGACAATGTTTACATACCAAGAATGACACAAGAGACGTCCAACAGGATGACTGGTACTGCGGAGGCTTCAAACATGTTGTATCCTCTTCTTTGGGGGGAAGAAATTCACGCAACTTTATTTAAAAAAGATAAAACTCCTCCCCTGCTAGTGACGTTGCTCCTACTGCTGCCAACACCTCGTACACGCTATTGTCATGGTTCCGATTTCTGAGGCCAAAAAGTTCAAATCCTCGTAATATTCTCCTTCTCTGCGTCAGTGGTGTGAAAATGGTCCGGGAAAGAGCCTCGCTAACACGGCTGTACTGGCGGAGACGATGCCGGTCCTACACAGAAACCGTCGTGATTAATGCTGCCTTCGCGGGAAACTGGGAAACGACACAACGCCTGGCTTCTACTGCCGATACGTGACGTTGAAGTTAAAATAATAATACTGCGTTGGAAATAGTCAGTAAACATGTGAAGTTAAAATTCAATATCTAAAAATTTGACACTGCTCGTCTGAGCGATTAAACAGACTGCGTGGAACTCGCCGTTTATCAAAACACATGGAAGGCAGCATGGAACGCGGAAGCCCGAGTACAAAGTCGGAAGCCAATCGGGTGCCAGTACGGCCCTCACGACACTCCTCGGACGATCCTGAGCGCGAGGCCCCGCCCTCCTGGCGTGTCAATCATCCTGAGCTACAATAAGCAGGTTAGGGAGGAGTGCAAGACTATTATTAGCATGCTAACGTTGCACTTCTCTGATTAGATTTAGCCACCAGGGAATGCCGCGCGTGTTTCCCCGTTGTCTTGTCACTGTTAACTGAAATGTTGATTAGAACTGAATATTTGCACACATTTCCAGGCATTCCACAAAGTTGGACCTCTGCACACAGCAAGGATACGCCATTAGTGACACTCTGTTGCAGAGTTCAACACACAGGGGCCAACTGGGATAGACGTCTGCCATGCTTAGGTGTAGGAAAATCAAACTTTGAGGCAAATTCTGCTCACAATAGATACTGACTGGTTTTCGAACCGGGCCACCTCCAGGACAGTTAAACGTTTTGGAGTGGCCTTTTATTGTGGCCAACCCAAGGCACACCTGTGCAATAAATATTGCTGTCTTATCAGCATCTTGATAGGCCACACCTCCGAGGTGGATGGATTATGAATCAGGAATGATGAACCCTCACTAACACAGATTTATGAACAACATTTGAGTGATTTTGTGTACTTTGGAAACGTTTTTCAGTTCAGCTCATGAAAAAATGTAAGCAAGAAAGATGCTGAATTGGAGTTAATAGTAAAATAAATACACATTCATCTTATTAAAAAATGATTTATTCCAATGTCCATTCATGGACATTCATGGCATGAGTCATCAACTTCTTTTCTTTTTTCGGTGGGCTTCTATCTCCCGTCTGAAGATGAGCTCCCCGAGCTGGCCGTGCGAGGCCTCGCTCATGGCCTTGGTCCGCATGCACATCTGGTACTTGTCCGGAGGCAGGTCGTCGCCGCACATCTTCTCGTGCCACAGGTGGAAAAGACCACGCGACGGCGAGCGGATCACCATCAGCTTGCTGTGAAGGTACTTCCGGTACAGGTGCACGTCCTCCAGACCCCAGCCTTTAATGCTGCGGTCAAAACCACCTGCAAAAAAAGTGAGGCAGGGAGCGGGCGAGGAGTGGAATGAATTGATGGACAAACTGGCAGGACACTAATATTGTAGGACACACTTCCTCTTTATCTGTATTTCCCTTTATTTGTCTGTCGTAAGCACCCAATATCCAGCAATCACTTCATCGTAACTTATGAAGCAATCATAAATTATGAGCAATGAAGCTTGCTCAGACATCAAGAGGAGAAAAAAGGGCAAAGGTCACAACTGGGAAAATACCATATTTCCTCAAATAGTGGCGTGGTGCACCAATTATTTGGGTTACTGGACCGTCCACAAATAAACACCTCACCCCCCCCGAGCCCACACACGACGTTACAAGTATTTATTTGTGGAGAAAAATTACAAAAATAAATATTTTTTAGTATTGTAAAAATGACTAGGTGTATTGTCTACTTAAACAAATACATGCTATAGCCCATGTGCATATTTTCAATATAGTTGCAAATGGTGATTAATCATAATTATTTAATTTGAAAACTGCGATTAATCTGATTAAAATTTTGACAGTCCATCCAACATTTGTCATTTGACAGCTTTAGTTAAAATATATGTTATACTGGATTAAATATTATTACAAATTTCCAACATGTATTGTCTCTGTGATTAAAAACAATATTTTATGTTATTGAATATTATTGTAAAAATCACAGTTTGTTTTCTACTAGAATAAATAAATGCCACATCCCAATCACCCAAAAACATTAGGACTAACAATATTATTTAAATGTAATGTAATATCATACACTGTATTTATTCAAATACATTTTACATTGTATTGTATATTACATTTTAAAAAATTGTGTATCATGTTTAGGTTTTTTACTTTATTTATCTTACTTTAGAAAAATGAAAAAAAAAAATCCAAAATATTCCATCCATCCATCCATTTTCTGTGCCGCTTATCCTCATCAGGGGTATGCTGGACCCTATCGGTGACTGGTCGCCAGTCAATCGTAGGGCAATATTTCAAATGCTATTTAATATTATTAGGAATATCATCAGATGTGCTGTCTTCTTCCACAAATATACGCACAACCATAGGAAAAAGCCTCCCTTTTCCTCCCCCTATGGATCATATAATATTTTAAAGATAGATTTTTAAAAACGGATATAAAAACAGATTGTTATTGTCTGTGGAAAAACTGAATGAAAAAAAACCCCCTCAGGAGTTGAGCAAAAACGTGAATCATCAATGAGTGCACTGAAGAAACAGCAGACAGCGTAAAGCACCTTGACGTAACAGCGTCTAGTCTTCTTTACTCATCATTACCTATGTTGAGGAAATCCGACCTGTACTGGCACGTCATCCCAAAACCAAAATCTCTCCAGAAACCCGTTTCCTTTCTTATCACCTGAGACAAAAACAATTGAAACACTTCAAATAAAGATCAAATACATTGTTGTTATTACTAATACTGAACAGTATTAACTCACCAGTTGTTGTTGAATGGATGGCAGATTAGTGTAATTACTGTAGATGATGGATGGATTGTACTGGCTGAAGAGGACTGGGTAGTACACCTTTTTACCTGGATGAGAGGAAGGGCTGCTTATCAGTGCGTTGCCATGGTGACTTTTATAGAAAAACTGTGCAAAAATGTTAAGCATTTTATCATGTTTACTCGCCATGAATACAAACAGTGATAAGGTAAACTTCAAATGCCCCATTGACCTGAATATAATATATAATAACTGGCCGTTACAATAAAAAGGATGTGATATTTCTTAGCTACCTGGCAGTTGTTTAAAGACTCGGCTTCATTGGTCACCATTATCTTAAAATGAACATTATTGGTTGTTTGCTGCAGTTACTTTTTCCATGTCTGGCAGGCCACTGGTGTGTGTGATCGTCAGTGGAAAAAAAAGCTCTGATTTGCTTGAGTTGTTTGGCACCACCTGTTGGTTTGCATGTATTGATCTTTAGAGCAAGGGTGTCCAAAATGCAGCCTGAGAGCCATTTGCGGCCCACAACTTAGTTTTTATTGGCCCTTGGCAATACATTTGGGATCAATGTAATATATTTAGAAGTCAAATGAATCAAGATGGAAAAATACAGCAAAAAGGAAATAATAATAAAACAAAGCGTTGTCTTTAAATATGTATGATTTTTTAGCCATTTTATAAAATTTGAATAATACATTAAAATATAATAATAGCAGTTTGTAGATAATATTTTCATGAAGTAAACAAGATGATGAGCTGACCCACCAGGCTCTGCATTGAGGCGACAGGAAGTCAGGAAGTCTGTCGTGAAGTGGATGTCAACGTCGCAGAAAAAGAGCAGCACGTTCTGGCTCCGCCTCCAAGCCCTGGCGCCCACCTCTAAGCCCCGCCCACGCGAGAATTCTTCTTTGAGCTGGATCAGCGTGAAGCCCCTGAAGCGCGTCTCCCTGCGGGAAGTAGGTGGTTACTCATCATTATGTGGTTGCGTCTTGTATTTCCTGGTCCCCGCACTTCACCTGGTGGTCTGATCCAGTGCGGCTTTCACCTGGTCAATCTGATCCCGCCCAAAGTAGACGACCGTCAAATGGACCTTGCTGCCCTGATGGATGCACACGTCTCTGGACAAAACATCCCAAGGAAGTCATGTCGTCGTCATGACGTCGTCTGTTCACCCACCTACAGGCGGTACCTGAAGTTGCGGATGAACTGTCGGAATGTGTCGGCTCTCTTGGAAAGCGGTACGATGATGTTGACGAGCATGTTCCGCGTGTCCACCCTCTCGCTCTTTACCTTCACCACAGGGCCGAAAGGCTTGAAGAGCACCATGCTGGTGAAGTCCAGTGGGCCGTCGCCTTTGAAGCTCAGCTCATAAACGGTACCCCTGCCGCGCTCGGTGCGAGTCAGTCCTGTAACCACAAAGCAACACGTAAGCACCGAACCACTCGTGCATTAGTTACAACCAACATTGTATGATTGTGGCTAATTGATAGCACTGCTTATGATGAGTGTTGTTCTTCTAAGGCAGTTCTTCTCAATTATTTTCTGTCATCCCCCGGTACGACAAATGCACTAATATTGAAAATCCTCTCTGCCTCTCACGCCTGAAGTCAGCCGGGATAGGCTCCAGCATAACTCTGCAACCCTAATGAGGATAAGCGGCAAAGAAAACGGATGGATAGATGGATGTTCTCCATCAGGGCCATAACCTTATTCATTTTGAATGCCAACCAGCCCAAGGCCGGCGTAAATAAGATTTTATTTACTAGCCCCCCAATCAAAGAGAAATGATAATAAGGTATCTGTGTTTGTTTGTTTGTTTGATTAGTATTGGATGATTTCCATAAAATACAGATGATCGGCATACGCGGATAAATGAAGACGATCAAAAGAAGCGATCACCGTGACGATTTATGTCATGACAACACCAACGTGGCATTCACGAGGTATGCCCAATGGTTTCTGTTTGCCAGCTTGACACAGGCTATGCCAATCGATGCCCGTGTGTTTGATCACTCCCGTGTCAAACCTATTGATTTTCCACTTTTCTTGCAGCTTTCTTTACACACTTTGTAGTCTAGCTGTCCGCTTCTAGCTACGTAGTTAGCCTAGCTTGTCGATCGTCTTCGGGGTCCGAAAGTGACTTTTTACCACAGTCACATTTTGTTTTTTAAAAAAACAAAAAAGCAATGCGGTTAGTTTGGAGCTTGTTTTTGTCCCACGGGGAAGTGGATGTTACCTGCATCGGGTACATTTGAACGTTTTCAAGTGTCTATTGTCATCGTTCTGCAAACATTTGTGTATGGTTGTTCAATGAACATAATTATTGAACAATATATATTTCCTACATATTCATATTACTCCAAAACATGCATCAAATTAAATTCAGGTTTCTGTCAAATTTGTTTCACTCTAATAAAGGCAAAAATTATATATATTTAAAAGGTTTTTTTTAACATAATTTCCTGTTTGCCGGGAGCCTTTGAAATTTTCCAATAGCGACCCCGGCCAATAGCACTTATCATGATCGGTATCGGAATCAGCAGCATAAAAACCACAATGGAATCCTTAGTCTTAACCGTATTATCAGCGAACATTCAATTTGGGTGCTCTTTTTTATGTGTCCGTCTACCCCAGTTGAGGTTAGAGGTCACGTCATGCATTCACCCTCCAAGAAGTCTGACGGGGAGAAGGTGCGCTTCCTCCTGCTGTTGTCCACATGCTGCTGGGGTCCATTGAGGACATGCAGAGCCGTCTCCACTGCTCCTGTCAGCTCGTCCCTGCGGTCCTTCCTCACGGGTCTCTCCTCGGGGTGTCTGGTCAGGCCCGTCTCCAGCTGGAACACCCTGAGTGGAGGCACGCACATCACACAATCAGCGTGAACTATCACATTAATACAGCAATCTCCCAGCAATGAAGAATCTCACTTGCGCAGGGTGAAAGTGTCAAAAGGCACCACGGCGTACTCGCTAGGGAGCGCCATGCCTGCGTTGACCTCGGCCTGCTTCAGCTGTGAGCGGAAGAACTCCTGTAATTACAAAAGGACGCCATTTTATTCCTCTTCTCACTTTGTTTCAATAAATGGTGTTCTAACCTTCAGGTCAGACTGTGTGGGTGTTTTGTGCAGACTCTCCAGGCCAAGAGGCAGAATCCCATTGGTCTTGGCTTTCTCCAGAGACTCCTGCAGCTGTAACGTCCTCTCCTGCAAAGCCTCCTTGAGCTGCGCTATCTGCTTGGTCAGGCTGTCGATGTAATGTTTATGGGAGTCCTCCCTTTCCTGCAGCAGCGCCATGTACCCCTCCTTGCTGGTGGTGCTTGAGGACCATAGGGTGTGCTCCTGGAGCTCGCTGGATGGAGGCCTGCAGGCCAGGAGGTAGAGCAAAGCCACGCAGCAGCAAAAGCCCAGCAGAACCAGTCCGACCCGGGAAAGCAGGGCCAGCAGCCATCGTTTAAACATCTTTAAATCATAAGATGACTGAGCTAATGTCACGTGAAACAACACAGTAAGTCATCCATTGCTCCTGTGGCACTGTCAGTAATAAAGATGGCTCTTCTTTTATTTTGCCGTTGTTACATCGTCACCGGGTGTCACTTTTTTTTACACATCATATCAAGTCCGGATATCATCAACAGGTAGTTGAAGGTCCTAAAAGGAAAGAAAAAATATTTAAAAGCCTTGGAATTCCATCCACCTATTCATTTTCTATGCCGCCTACCCTCATTAGGGTTGCGGGGGTATGCTGGAACCTACCTGAGGTGACTTTGGCCGAAAGGCGTGCTACACCCTGGAATGGTTGCCAGTCAATCGCAGGGCATTAACAATACTAATTTTTTAAAAACCCTAATTTAAATCAAGTCATCAAAACTGAGCAGTAATTTTCAGTGCCAGCTCAGTGCCAGTCAAAAGTTTGGGCACAGTTGCTCATGCTAGTGAATGACAAAGTGTGGCCAAAAATTTGACTTTCTCTCTTATATTGGATTAGACCAGGGGTGTTCAAAGTATAGCCTGGGGGCCATTTGCGGCCTGCTTCTTGTTTTTTATTGGAAAGAATGTAGGAATAAAATTGGTAAAAAAAAAATTGACAAATACAAAAAAAAAGAAAACTGGAAAGACAAAAAGCTGAAATGTTACTTATACTAATACCTAATAATAACACAAATATATGTCCTGAAATAAAATTTTTGAAATAAATTACATTACAAAAAAGAATTAAATAATTTTCCTCCAAAAATATACCTTTTTTAACCAAAAAATTATTTTAACCAAAAATAAATCTTTGGCAAAATCGATTTTAATATTTTATTACAGCAAAAACAATATATATGTATATGTATGTATATACAAATTTCAAAGTGGCTCCCTGCATATTTTGATTTTTCAGTCTGCGGCCTGTTGTGGAAAAATATGGACACTCCTGGATTAGACTGTGAGTGTATTTATTATTTTTATGTATTTGAAATCCATATTCAGATATATATACATATATATAACTTTTTGTCCAACAAAAATGTTTACAGAAAACGCTGTTAAAAAAAATTGCATTTTAGATGATCAAATTACAGTTGTTGGAGGGTTTTTTTTAAAATTTGTAATTTTTGGGGGCATTTTTAGAATATATTGTATATTTTAACTTGTATTATTTATTATAAATTATTGGACAAAAACAAACATTATTAGTATTTATAGTACACATTTTATATACTGTGTGTGTATATGATGACATATAGGCCGCACGGTGGTTGAGTGGATAGCACATTGGCCTCACAGTCAGGAGGTTCAGTGCTTGTATCTCCGTTGGGCATCTCTGTGTGGAGTTTGCATGTTCTCCCGGTGTGAGAGTGGGTTTTCCCCGGGTATTCCGGTTTCTTCCCACATCCCAAAAATGTATGTTATGTTAATTGGCGACTCTAAAATTGTCCATCGGTAAGAAGGTGAGTGTGACTGGCGACCAGTCCAGGGTGTACCCCGCCTCTCGCCCAAAGCCAGCTGGGATAGGCTATAGACCCTAATGAGGATAAGCGGCATAGAAAATGAATGAATAAATGATGACATATATCTACATGTATATCTACAGGGTGAGCCAAAAGTAGAGTTACAGCTAACACTTAGACATTAGTATGTACAGTATATCTGAGACACAGTAGAACACAAATTCCAATCTCTCATCATTTTCAGTGAATGCATAGAATAAAGGTTTAGTATTATTAGTATGTATTACATTATACAATCAAAATATAATGCATTTTCACAGGCACATTTCATGACTCGGTACTATCTTTACTAATTATTTGTATAATTATATGCAATATAACACATGCATAACATTACATGACGTTTCAAGTACTAAAATGAGTTTCTATTTTTGATGTTTTATGTCTACATTTTAACTCAGTAATGAATCAAGTGTAAATTGTGTTGAAGTTCCACATAATAACACTAATCATTGCACTTCTTCTCCTCCTTTGAATGCCACCATGCTGAAATGACAAAAACAAGCTTGTCTCTGTGTATGTGTTGCCATCCTCAGTTCCTATTCCTAGCACAGTTGCCTCTTTATTGCACAGGTAGAGGCTGATTTCATGAAAGAGCTGCCTATGTTTCCAGTTCCACCCATCTACGGCCTACTCCTGTGTGTGTGTGTGTGTGTGTGAGTGTGGCTGCAAGAGAGAAGAGATTGCAGATACATAGTTCTCACAATGCAGACTTTTCAACACAGTTTACCAACATGAGCAGTTTGAACATGTTTGAACACGAACGTTAGTGGTAAACATATTTGCGCAGCCTGTGCTGGATGCTTTACATGCAGCAAACAAGCAGAAAGTGCAAATGAACATGCACACAATTATGCTCACACTCTTTAAGTTTGGAAGAATATGTTTACTCACCATCTGATGGGAATCTGCCGCAATCTTTCTAATCCAGTAACATGTATGACAATGTTTGGTAATGTGAAGATAAAGGTGGCATTGAAGCTGTAAGTGGTCCTGCAGGAGCAAAGTGAGCTTCTGCATGCATCCCTCTCTGCTCTCCTTCAGTCTCCACCTTTTTCCAGCACCTCCCTCCTGCTTGCAAGGCGCTCCTGTTTGGGAAATTGGGCTTTTGCACTTTTCACGAGGCAATGTACACATGTAACCTTGTTTTCACCTGCCACTAACCCAAACGTTTCACTCCGTGCGTCTGCAGTACTGTGCAAAATTGTTCAAACTAAATTTGAATTAGCAATTCTAAAATGATCTTCATTAATGATCACACACATACTGTTTTTATAAAATGTCTCTTGAAATACTGTCAGTGACCACTACAGCGTTTGACCCTTAACAGCCGCCGTAATCAAAGATAGTAAACTAGCTAGCTAACTAGCCGCAAGCGAAGTAGCAACACAGTTTAGAGAAAAACTATACACGTTAAAGTATTTTTTTTTTTGCATAGACAAAATGCGCCACTAACCTGTGTCAGATAAATATTATTTAACATTGATTTAAAGCTACGAGATACGAACTACAAGAGTGCTAACAGGGATAACAGAGGAGCGGGAAACCGCTACGTCGCGTGACTACACACCAGCTACTGCATTCTGGGAGTTGTAGTACCAACCGCTTCTTTCCTTTTACTGACCAGTTCGGACATAAAAACACTACTCTAATATTATCTGCAATTTAATATAATAATAAACTATGATCAATCATTGTAAACATTATTAATATTATTATTGGCCGATTTGTATTTAAAAATGTAAATAACACATTCTAAGGTCTAAAACAGAATATTTTTAACGCCAGATCTGACCTGAGGGTGGCGCCACATGCACACTGCATATCAAGACATCAACAAACTGAGTGACACAGACCAGTGGTTTTATTGTTGCTTCCGTTTATTTACATCAGTTAGTTGGCAAAACATGTGTAACTTGTTTGGGGTTTTATTATTAATATTATTATTAATGTGCTTTGTGAGATTTGTGCTCAGGTCAGGCAGTGTTTTGCTATTCAGTTAAAAAAAAACAGCAGCAATGGAATGTACAGAATGTATAGAAACACCAGCAGCGATGTCACAAAATACTGCAGACACTGCAGCCTTATAACCCCAACGAGCTGATATGGACTTTTATACGAACAGAAAGTGCATTCATCTTCAAAATACTTCAGCCATAGAAACACACAACTGTTGGAGTAGGGCCTTTCTGCTTATTCACTAGGTACACCTGCACAATCTAACGAGATCCAATAAAGCTGCAAAAATCCCGGCCATCCAATGTGTTATGTTTATCCTTGTGGTTGTAGTGTGATGTGCTGCGTCATATTGGCCGCTGGCTTGTAATATTTTGATATTTACCTAACACAGTGCAGCTGTAAACCACTGCCTGGAAACTACCAGTACAATAATAAATATATTACCTTAAAGCATTATTAACTTTGTAAAGACATCATTTCTGATGCAGCTCTTGAATTGGATTTCATTACATTTTGCAGGTAATGCTGCGGTCAGTGAGTGCGCGTTAACGCAATACAAAACATATTGGAGGACAGTACATGTACAACACTAGTGGTATTAACCCTTTATACAGCAAATTTCAACCATGTACAATTATTGTAGTTACTTAAGTAACAGTTTCAAACAATGTAATTATGATCGCGTTATTAAACAAATAGTATTATACATAATTTGTCAATTCAATGATATCATCTTCTCTAAGTATATTTTGAAAATATACTTCCACACATGTAATTCCATTGATGTAATTCTTTTTTCTTTATTTTATGAATGAATTTTCATTACATCATTATTTCTTTATTGCCGATTGCTTGGGAGAGATCACATGGTTAAAAGGGGTGTCTTTTTGACTTACCAAATATACAGTTCCTTGCACTATAAAGGGTTAAAAGTGGACATTGACATAAAACTAGGAATTGATGTGTATGTGTGTGATTTGTAGTTGAAGTTAGAGTATCTTTAGAAAAACACCCAGTATTACCTTTTTTAATCTACATTTGATCGACCATACCATGTCCTTGCTACAGAGCTTTGTTCTCCTCTTCTTCACATGTATACTCGTGCAAATGTTTCAACCTTCCCACGGGAATCAAGAGACTGTCAAGAAAAAAGCTGTTGACCTCACTGGAAGGAACTGAAGATATGTGGAAAAGGGAGATGTGGAAATGGTGGAGCAGGGACGTGTGGGCGGTTGAAGATTATCAAGAAGGTGCCGCCGTGTTGCCATCTCAGGGTTGGGTTGCTAGGCAACAGCATCCCCCGGCAGAGTCGTTTTCTGGGTGGTTAGCCCAAAGTGCTCTTATGGTCTCCTGGTAGCAGCCAAACACTGGTCCTTTTATCCTGCTGGTGGCTACCACCACGACAGTCAAGGTGGGACGCGGTTGCTAGGTTACACAAGTTCATCCAGCAGAGTACCGATGCTGTGGTGCTGTTCAGGGGGGCCGGAGATGGGTTTGTTGCACATGGGGCAGACGCAGCGCACCTCCAGCCATTTGACAAGACACCTGTGGAGACGAGCACACTCTGACGTCAGTCAATATACACACGTGATGCTTGTTTAGATATCTGCGTGGTGTCTCTTTTCATTGCACCTCCTTGTGTCATCATCAACAAATACATCTATAAATATATTCAGTGGTGTGAAAAAGTTTTTGCCCCCCCCCCTCCTGATTAGGTTATTTTTTTTCCATGTTTGTAACATTTAAATGTTTCAGACCATCAAACAAATGTAAATATTAGTCAATAACCACAGTTTTTAAATGAAACTTTTTATATTAAAGGAGAAAAACCTACATGACACCCCACTCGTTAAAACATAACTGCGATTAAAGGAGTTCCATCGGTCTGGAAAAGGTTATAAAACCATTTGTAAAGCTTTGGGACTTTGTGGGAGCGAACCACAGTGAGAGACATCGACAAATGGCAAAAACATGGAAGAGTGGTGAACCTTCCCAGGAGTTGCCGGCCAACTAAAATTACCTCAAGAGCACAGCGACGACTCATCCAAGAGGTCACAAAAGACCCCACAACAACATCTGAAGAACTGCAGGCCTCGCTTGCCTCAGTTATGGTCAGTGTTTATGACTTCACCATAAGATGGAAACTGGGCTAAAACTAGTTCCAAGACAAAAAGCACTGCTGAGCAAAAAGGATTTCATCTCAATTTTAACAGAAAACATCTTGATGATCCCTAAGATCTTTGGGAAAATACTCTGTGGTCTGACAAGACAAAAGTTGAACTTTTTGGAAGGTGTGTGTCCCATCACATCTGGTCTGAAAGTAACGCCGCATTTCAGAAAAAGAACTGTCATACCAACAGTAAAATATGGTGGTGGTAGTGTGATGGTTTGGGGCCGTTTTGCTGCTTCAGGACCTGGAAGACTTGCTGTGATAAATGGAACCATGAATTCTGCTGTCTACCAAAAAATTCCTAAGGAGAATGTCTGGCCATCTGTTTGTGACCTCAAGCTGAAACCAACTTGGGTTCTGCAGCAGGACAATGATCCAAGACACACCAGCAAGTCCACCTCTGAATGGATTAAGAAGAACAAAATAAGGACTGAGGAGTGGCCTTGTCAGAGTCCTGACCTGAATCCTATTGAGGTGCTGTGGCGTGACTTTAAAAAGGCGCTTCATGCTGGAAAACCCTCCTATGTGGCTGAATGACAACAATTCTGCAAAGATGAGTGGGCCAAAATTCCTCCACAGGGCTGTGAGAGACTCATTGCAAGTTATCGCAACTGCTCGATTGCTGCTGTGGGTGGCCCGACCAGTAATTAGATTTAGGGGGCAATCACTTTTTCCACACAGGGTCATTTCGGTTTGATTTTCTTCTCCCACCATAATAAATTGTTTCATTTAAAAACTGCATTATCTGTTCAGTTGTCTTGTCATTGACCAATATTTACATTTATTTGATTATCTGAAACATTGTAGTGTGACAAACATGCAAAAAATAAGAAGTCAGGAAAGGGGCAATCACTTTTTCACACCCCTGTGTATAACAAAACCTCAATTTCAATTCTAATTTATCTTCAGCATGGCATAAAACAACTGGACACAGCATTAGGTACGTCGGCACACAGCAGAACCGTTACTTAACAACGAATAAATAAGATCAATACAACAACCAAAAATGATACTGTACTTTTGCAAAGACAATAATGCTCAATGCAGTATTAATGTAAAAATGTGTTTATTAATGTGGTTGTAGTTTGTGATGTATCCTCTGTTGTAGCTAACTTAGGTAGGCATCATCCCATTGTATGTGCCTTTGATTAGTGAGGCACTTGCGAGCCAAAAGAGGATGAGCGGCATAGAAAATGGATGGATGGATATTACCATTAGTATCAATTTTGCCTAAATAGCTTCAAAACACAAATGAGCAATAATCAATTCTTAATTTACATTAATTGCAAACAATACCCTGTCTGTGTAAATATATTTTTCGGAGAAAAAGATATTTGTTGTGTGCGTCCCCCAGCATAAGGAGACACAGGGGCTATTTTTAACCATTTGCCGCGGAAGTGAAATTGACCCAAACTAAATGACCTTGCCAAAATAATAACGGAAGCCGTTTGATGAGCTTTTAATAGTTGTAGCACAACAATGGAGGTCACCTGAGTCAAGGAATGTGCAAAGAGAGCCTTGTTTGTGTAAAAGGTCATTATTTACCCTTGATGGAAAATGCTTATATAAGGAGGATGACAAGTGTGATTTAAAACAAAAACACACACACACACACACACTGCCTGCCCTTGTTATGTACTCACTTTCGATGGAAAGCGTGTTGGCATGGCAACACTCCCAGCTCGTCTTTCACTTTAAAGTCCTCCAGACACACGGCGCACGTCTGCTGTGTGAGTGACAGACAGCACACTCAGCCTTTTGACATTCACGCTCATTGTTTTGCAAGGAAGTGATCCACATGGGAATATTCCCAGGCAGGGAAATGTAAATGCACATTCTTACCCCATGCAGATTCAACCTTTTGGGATCTCCTTTTAAAACCACCTGTGGAGACACACGCAGACAAAATCCTGTTTAAATGTCAGGACCATACAGATGTGTTGATGTGTTGTAATTCCGGCCTACCTCTCTATATCCAAACCGCTCACTCTGGGCTTGGTGTCGGAGTTTGCTAAGGAACAATTGACAAACACATTACTAAATATTGTTAAAAGACAAGTGTGACACGTTCAAAATATGCTTGAGCAGAGTCCAAGTTGAGGCGTTTGATCCGCTTTTACATAATTACTGATGTTGTAAAAATGTTAAAACATGCATGTTGGGTTTATTGGCGACTCTAAATTGTCCATAGGTATGAACGTGAGTGTGAATGATTGTTTGTGTGCCCTGCAATTGGCTGGTGACCAGTCCGGAGTTCACCCCGCCTCTCACCCAAAGTTAGCTGGGATAGGCTCCAGCATACCGCCCCTCCCCCCGACCCTGTTGAGGATAAGCAGCATAGGCAATGAAGAAATTAATGAATAATAATAATACTGTCCAAATGTAAGACGAATTTGTAAGATAAGTAGACAACCTCTCTTTTTCAAGAGAAAATCTATAACAAAATAAATGTTTTTAAAAATCATGTTTAAAAAAACGTAATAGACTGAAATTTACCTGCAATAGGTGAAATTCTCCCAAGTATTATTCATGTAAAAAACAGTCAGAGCATAGGAAACATGTTTATGTGTTTCTATATACCGTTTTTACCACTATTAGAGCCCTGTATACATGAAATAACACCCCTATAGTTACCATTACACTCATATTATTGTTTGTGCGTAGGCTACGAGATCACTGCAGTGACACACAGCATGCTAGCGAGCTAACTAGTTAGCATCCAATTTCTTTATTATATTATTTATTATTTATAAAATAAGACGCCAAAAACGTACCACTTACACACCCAGTAGGAGTTCACTCTAGCATGTTGGACATGCCATTGCTGACTCCACGTAGTGTGACAGTAATGTGATGTAATGTCATGTCTCGTTAATGTTTTTACTGTCATTACTGACTCCGAATGGCCAGAACACTCATACAACGTGCATGGGAATATTTTTTGATGAATAATGGGCGATGGTCAACCACAAAACAGCGATAATTAATTAATTAAATCAATTAATTCATTCATTCATTCATTTATATTAATGAATTAAATCCTAATAATTACAATTAGACGACTCGTCTTTTTCAGACAGTTTCCTACGGAAAAGCACGTCTTATTTCGGGACAATATGTTAACATATATATATGGTATGGTACCGATTCTGTTCATAATCTTCATGGACAGAATTTCTAGGCGCAGTCAAGGCGTTGAGGGAGTCCAGCTTGGTGACCTTAGGATCTCGTCTCTGCTATTTGCAGACGATGTGGTCCTTATGGCCTCATCAGGCTGTGACCTTCAGCGTTTACTGGAGCGGTTTGCAGCTGAGTGTGAAGCTTCTGGGATGAGACTCAGCACCTCCAAATCCGAGGCCATGGTTCTCAGTCGGAAACGGGTGGACTGTACCCTCCGGGTTGGGAGTGAGGTCTTGCCTCAGGTGGAGGAGTTCAAGTATCTCGGGTTCTTGTTCACGAGTGAGGGAAGGTTGGAGCGTGAGATCGACAGACGGATCGGTGCAGCATCTGCAGTAATGCGGTCGCTGTACCGGACCGTCGTGGTGAAGAGAGAGCTGAGCCGGAAGGCAAAGCTCTCTGTTTACCGATCGATCTACGTTCCCACCCTCACCTATGGTCATGAGTTATGGGTCATGACCGAAAGAACGAGATCGCGGATACAAGCGGCGGAAATGAGTTTCCTTCGTAGGGTGGCTGGACTCACCCTAAGAGATAGGGTGAGGAGCTCGGCCATCCGGGAGGAGCTCAGAGTAGAGCCGCTGCTCCTTCACATCGAGAGGAGCCAGTTGAGGTGGCTCGGGCATCTAGTCCGGATGCCTCCCGGGCGCCTCCCTGGTGAGGTGTTTCGGGCATGCCCAGCCGGCAGAAGGCCCGGGGAAGACCTAGGACACGCTGGAGGGACTATGTCTCACAGCAGGGTTGGGAACGCCTTGGTGTCCTCCCAATGGAGCTGGAAGAGGTCGCCGGAGACTGGGAAGTCTGGACATCCCTACTGAAACTGCTGCCCCCACGACCCGGACCCGGTTAAGCGGAATAAAATGGAATGGTATGGAACAGAGGCTGTTCAAGGGTCCATCGCTCTCCGATAATGTAGCGTCACGCCCACAACCAATCATTTGTCCCTTTATTTGAATCCCTTCAGCGCCCACAAAGGCAACAATGGCAAGATGCTTATCACTGCGCGAGCTGTGTCTGTTCAAGCAGTTATTTTTACACAACTAAACATAAACACACACACACAAGTCTATCACCATCTGGGATTGTCAGGCCTCGCTAGATTGAATGCCACGCAACCAAAATCCCATCTCGCTGAGTGACCGTTTTCAGAAGGGAAATAACAATTATTGAGTTGTTTATGTCATTCGGTTTATTGTTTGCGCTAATTGCTGCGAGCAAAACCTTCTCGACGAACAATGTGAGGATGCAGCTTTCACATGTGTTCATGTTTCCCATGCTGAGGGAAACATGAGAAGTGGGTTGAAGGGGGAGAATGGTGGACGTTTCTTCAGCTATTGTGTGCAAGAATTTCAATTTACAAAGTCCTCAATGGGTCTCCACTGACCAGCTCTTGTTGTATGAAACATTGTATGTGGGCAATTATGTTAAAAAAGAAACACATCAGTATTAAATATTTTTTTTTTTTTAACCGACATCTGCAGACTTGGAGGTGTTACATTCTCACATCGGTTGCCAACCGGTCAAGTGAGAGTTGAACATCACGGCCTGTTGAAGCCGGCAGTACCACACCATCTGCAAAAAGCAGAGACTGGAATAGTGCAGCCACCAAACCGGGTCCCCTCAACGCCCAGGCTGCGCCTAGAAATGGACTTATTGCCGGTAACGCTGACTATGCTCTGACACCAGTTTTACAAGTACCCAATACTCCTGGAGTATTCCCCACATGATTCCTCGAGGAACACGGTCAAATGACATTCAACTATTGAATGGATCCGCCTCCCCAGAACCCCTGAATAGACCATACCAGGAAGGCTGAGAAGTGTGATCCCACAATCCCACACCGGAACACACTTTCCGGTCTCCTTCTTAAAAAGGGGTACCATGACCCAGGTCTGCCAATCTAGAGGCACCACCCCCAATGTCAACCAAGGCATGCCCACAGTATGCAGGACCTTAAGGAACTCCGGATCTTATCCACCACGGGCCCTGCCACCGAAGAGCCTTTTGACCACCTCTGCAACCTCAACTCCAGAGAATGGAGGGTCCACCGTAGAGTTCCCATGTTCAGCTTCCCTATTGGAAGACATATTGCTGAGATTGAGAAGGTCTTTGAAGTATTCCTTCCACCGGTGCACCATACAGGGTATTGACAGTGTACTGCTTCCCCCTCCTGAGACAGCGGATGGTGGTCCAGCATCTCTTTGAAGCTATCCGGAAGTTGTTCTCCATGGCTTCCCCGAACTTCTCCCATGTCCGAGTATTTTGCGTCGTTGGCCGCCAAAGCCGCTTATTGCCTGGCCTGTCTCCCCATGGGCAAAATAAGCATGATAGGACTTTTTCTTCAACTTGACAGCATCCCTCACCGCTAATGTCCACCAACGTGTTCTGGGATTACCGCCATGACAGGCACCAACCGCTGTGGCTGAACATGACCCACTATTACTCAACTTTGCTACATGTATACTTAGTGAAGTGTCCATCCTTAATTTAGACATATTAGCTCGCAACTTTGTAAAAACTATACTACTATATATAATATACTGTATAAACCCTAACTAACTATTCTACCGTGTGTACCTACAAGTGTTAAAAGAAGGGGAGATTCTACAGGAAAATACATAAAGACTTCTTTTTTCTTTGGGTCTCCCACCACAAACCATCCAGGATACGCTTGATTGGGACGGAGCCTGTAGGAGAGGGGCAGGCAGGGAGGGGACAACAGGAAAGCTGCCCCCCGTGACAAAGAGTGGCATTCATCTCTGCACATTCATCAGATGAATCAAGCTCCATAAATGAAGCTTCAGTCGCACTTCTACCCTGCACTACCTTCAGCATGTTAATGTGGATGCAGGAAGTGAGTCACTGCCTATGAGTCATGAATAAATGCTCTTAAAAGAAAGGGTTTTCTGGGGACACCATTGAGCAGCCGTTGAAGAGAAGGGGTCTTTTTAAAGAGCTTACTCTTAAATAGCAAATGTATATAAGATGAACAGCAGCCCAGAGGTTTGTTAGAACAAACTGCAGGTGTTCCCGAGTTGTCGTACCCCCCTGCACTGCTGCAACCACTGACATTGCAGCGGAAAGCTTCCCGTTGCCTCACATCCTGCCTTTCAAACAAAAAAAGACCCTGCTGCTCATTAGGGAGTTTGCGCTCAACAGAGTTCAACCCTGGGTCCCCTTTCTTTTTAGGTCTTTCCTCCCACACCGACACATACGTTTCAGTCCAATCGCGTGTCCTCACCTGATGAAGTAACAGCAGAAGATGAGGCTGAGGATGAAGACAAAGATGCCCGTGCCAAAGATGACCATGTAGATGTTTAGAGGCAGGTCTTGGAAGGTGATGGGCGGCATGGCGCACGACTTGTTGGAATAGTCTTGAGTCAGACCACAGAAGCAGCCTATGAGAGGACACAGAGAGACCTCCACTTCAAATGTTTCATTCAGTGCACATACACACACACGCACACGCACACACACGCACACACACAAAGGTTTAGCCACAAATCAGCACCCAGCCGCTTTATCTACCTCTGCATGCACTTTAAAATGTTGGCTGTACTACTCAGCTGTTGTTGTGAAACTCACATGTGTTCTACTCCCTATACCGTTGTTGCTTCTTGCCGCCATAACAACATCGGTTCTGTTGCTGCTGTGTTGTGCAACACATTTGCTTTTCTTTGCACTTTCTCACGCACTCCAAAATTAATATTCATCATACGTATTTAATAACTATAAGTTGTTTTATTTAATCTGTTTTCACAATTCAGATGCAACCTACAACGGTGCTCATTACTCAAAGGTAAACTGGCTATAATTGGGACATTTACAGTACAGTCATACTCAATTAGCGCAGTTAATGGGTTCCACACCCAACCGCGATACGTGAATTTCCGTGAAGTAGGATTCAATACTAATAAACTAAACATTTTTGTAGTTAGAGCATAGACAACCTGTATAATTTTGCTTTTTTTATACCATTATTAGAGTCCTGTAAACATGAAATAACACCCCTTAGTCACCTTTACACTCCTTTTGTTTTTTTTGTTTACACCACAATTCACATCACTAATACACAGGCTATCTGATCACTGCAGGGACATAAGAGATGGCCACCACTCATAGCATATAGCAAGCTACCAAGCCACTAATTTATTTGTTCTAAATTTAAGGAAGGACCGGGGAAGAAGGCCAAAGTAAGAAACCAAAAGGGTGCCACTTCCACACAGAGGAGAACTTTTTTCCCACTCTATCATGTCGGACAGGCCACGGCTGACTCCAAACACTGTTAAGGTCATGTTATCCAAGCTAATGTCTCTTCAATCTAACATTACTGACGTCTAGTGACCAGAATACTACATATGACTTGTCTTTTAATATTTTTTGAGTAATAGTAAACCACAAAATAGCAATCATTTAATAACTATGGTAATTAATATTGTGAAGGAATGTAAGTACATTATCTGATATTATCTGATGTGTGCCTCATTATAGCCGCTGCACTTAATTTTAACATTGACAAAATATACTACAACTACTGTATATGTGGGCAACTACTGTATGTACAATACCAAAGGTTACCAAAAGTTCCCTGGGGAGTCAATAGGCATAAGAGAAGACTGTTTAGGATTTTTACTTGACTTGGTAAAAAAAAAAACATGACTATTCCATCCATCCATCCATTTTCCACCGCTTATCCGGGTCCGGGTCGCGGGGGCAGCAGCTTCAGTAGGGAAGTCCAGACTTCCCGGTCCCCAGCGACCTCTTCCAGCTCCATCGGGAGGACACCAAGGCGTTCCCAGGCCAGCTGTGAGACATAGTCCCTCCAGCGTGTCCTAGGTCTTCCCGGGGGCCTTCTGCCGACTGGGCATGCCCGAAACACCTCACCAGGGAGGCGCCCGGGAGGCATCCGGACTAGATGCCCGAGCCACCTCAACTGGCTCCTCTCGATGTGAAGGAGCAGCGGCTCTACTCTGAGCTCCTCCCGGATGGCCGAGCTCCTCACCCTATCTCTTAGGGTGAGTCCAGCCACCCTACGAAGGAAACTCATTTCCGCCGCTTGTATCCGCGATCTCATTCTTTCGGTCATGACCCATAACTCATGACCATAGGTGAGGGTGGGAACGTAGATCGATCGGTAAACAGAGAGCTTTGCCTTCCGGCTCAGCTCTCTCTTCACCACGACGGTCCGGTACAGCGACCGCATTACTGCAGATGCTGCACCGATCCGTCTGTCGATCTCACGCTCCAACCTTCCCTCACTCGTGAACAAGAACCCGAGATACTTGAACTCCTCCACCTGAGGCAAGACCTCACTCCCAACCCGGAGGGTACAGTCCACCCGTTTCCGACTGAGAACCATGGCCTCGGATTTGGAGGTGCTGAGTCTCATCCCAGAAGCTTCACACTCAGCTGCAAACCGCTCCAGTAAACGCTGAAGGTCACAGCCTGATGAGGCCATAAGGACCACATCGTCTGCAAATAGCAGAGACGAGATCCTAAGGTCACCAAGCTGGACTCCCTCAACACCTTGACTGCGCCTAGAAATTCTGTCCATGAAGATTATGAACAGAATCGGTGACAAAGGGCAGCCTTGGCGGAGGCCAACGTTCACCGGAAACAAGCTCGACTTACTGCTGGCAATGCGAACCAGGCTCCTGCTTCGATTGTACAAGGACCGAATGGCACGTAGAAGCGGACCATCAATCCCGTACTCCCGGAGCACCCCCCACAGGACACCACGAGGGACACGGTCGAATGCCTTTTCCAGGTCTACAAAGCACATGTAGACTGGTTGGGCAAACTCCCACATACCCTCGAGTACCCTTGCAAGGGTGTAGAGCTGGTCCAGTGTTCCGCGACCGGGACGAAAACCACATTGCAGCTCCTCTAACCGAGGTTCGACTAACGGTCGTACCCTTCTCTCCAGCACCCTGGAGTAGACTTTCCCAGGAAGGCTGAGGAGTGTGATCCCCCTATAGTTGGAACACACCCTCCGGTCACCCTTTTTAAAAATGGGGACCACCACCCCGGTCTGCCAGTCCAGAGGTACTGTTCCTGACTTCCATGCAATGTTGTAGAGGCGTGTCAACCAACACAGTCCTCCAACATCCAGAGCCTTGAGAAATTCTGAGCGGAACTCGTCTACCCCCGGAGCCTTGCCACTGGGGAGTGATTTGACTACCCCAATTACCTCAGCCACGGTGATAGAACTGTCCACGTACGTATCCTCAGACTCTGCTTCCTCTATGGAAGGCATGTCAGTGGGATTGAGAAGGGCCTCGAAGTATTCCTTCCACCGACCAACTATATCCACAGTCGTGGTCAGCAAGCCCCCGTCCGCACTGTAAACAGTGTGAACTGGGGGCTGCTTCCCCTTTCTGAGGTGTCGGACGGTTTGCCAGAACCTCTTCGAGGCCGACCGAAAGTCGTGCTCCATAGCCTCACCGAACTCCTCCCACACCCGAGTTTTTGCCTCGACCACCGCCGAAGCCGCGTGCCGCTTGGCCTGCCGGTACCTGTCAGCTGCTTCGGGAGTCCCGCAAGCCATCCATGCTCGATAGGACTCCTTTTTCAGCTTGACGGCAGCCCTAACCCCCGGTGTCCACCATCGGGTTCGGGGCTTGCCACCACGACTGGCACCGACCACCTTGCGGCCGCAACCACAACTGGCTGCCTCAGCAATAGAGGCACGGAATACGGCCCATTCGGACTCAATATCCCGGTCCTCCCTCGAGATGCAGGCGAAGCTCTGCCGGAGATGAGAGTTGAAGACTCGACGAACGGGAGATTCTGCCAGACGTTCCCAGCACACCCTCACTACGCGTTTGGGTCTGCCAGGTCTGTCCGGCATCCTTCCCCGCCATCTAATCCAACTCATCACCAGGTGGTGGTCAGTTGACAGCTCAGCCCCTCTCTTCACCCGCGTGTCCAGAACATACGGACGCAGGTCTGATGATACGACCACAAAGTCGATCATAGACCTGCGACCTAGGGTGTCCTGGTGCCAAGTGCACTTATGGGCATCCTTATGTTCGAACATGGTGTTCGTTATGGACAAACTGTAATTCGCACAGAAGTCCAGCAACAACACACCGCACGGGTTCAGGTCAGGGAGGCCGTTCCTCCCAACCACGCCCCTCCAAGTCACACTGTCATTGCCCACATGGGCGTTGAAGTCTCCCAGTAGAACTATGGAGTCACCAGCTGGGGTGCTCTCCAGCACCCCTCTGATAGACTCCAAGAAGGCTGGGTACTCTGAACTGCCGTTCGGCGCATAGGCACAAACCACAGTCAGGACCCTTTCCCCAGCCCTAAGGCGTAGGGAAGTGACCCTCTCGTTTACTGGGGATGACTCCAACACAGAGGCACCAAGCCGGGGGGCTAACAATAAGCCCACACCAGCTCGCCGCCTCTCCCCAGCGGCAACTCCAGAGAAGAACAAGGTCCAGCCCCTCTCAAGGAGTTTGGTTCCAGAGCCTAAACTGTGGGTTGAGGTGAGTCCGACTATATCTAGTCGGAATCTCTCCGCCTCTTCCACAAGCTCGGGCTCCTTCCCCACCAGAGAAGTGACATTCCATGTCCCAAGAACCAGATTTGGTCGCCGAAGCCCAGGTCGCCCGGACACCCGCCCTCGACCACTGCCCAAATCACACAGCACCGGACCCTTATGCTTGCCCCTGCAGGTGGTGGGTCTGCGGGGGGGAGTTCCCGTGCGGCTTCTTCGGGCTAGGCCCGGCCAGGTCCCACGGGTGAAGACCTGACCACCAGGCGCTCGCCTGCGAGCCCCTCCCCCAGGCCTGGCTCCAGGGTGAGGCCCCGGTATCCCACGTCCGGGCGAGGTGCGGTCACTCCTAATGTGTCTCTTCATATGGGTCTTCTGAATCACTCTTAGTCTGGCTCGTCACCTAGAACCTGTTTGCCTTGGGAGACCCTACCAGGGGCATAAAGCCCCCGACAACATAGCTCCTAGGATCACTCGGGCACTCAAACCCCTCCACCGCGGTAAGGTGGTGATTCACGGAGGGGGCTGACTATTCTGGACTTTATTTATCTCTGGCAGTACACGGAACTAATTGCATTTTCATTGGAATTGTATTCTATTTGGAAGGAATACAATGTAGGAAATAAGACACTTAGCACACCCTGTTCCTATGGTTCCCTTTCACACACACACACACACACACGCACACACACACACACACGGAAACCTTCTAGATAAGCCACCAATTTATCTCTAGCTGTCCAAAGAAGACAGGCTGGTACCAGTTTAAAATAACTAACTAAATAACCAACAACCCTCTCTGATAGAAGTCATAAAAGAAGAAGGAACAGAGTTCCTCTTCAGAGATTGATTGGACTTTGCTAGACTTTCAGTCACAGCTAATTGCTTTCTCCATCGCTGGCGCTTCAGTTGTTTGCACTTAATCCAGTTCAAATAAATTGTAAAACTATACCTTTGGACTATTTCACAGCTAAACATCCATGATGAAGGTGTATTTGAAGTAACACAACAACATTATTTGTCCATACTTTATGTACGCAAGATTCCCATTGGTTTAGAATGATAAGTGATTCACACTCCAAGTTACCTGATGGTCATACGGTTAGAACCACAGCAGCAAAGTGGGTGCATGAAGTCATCTTATCATTATGTACACTTCCCCCCCCCCCCCCCACACACACACACACACACAGGCGCACAGCAGTCCATTGTTTTCAGGCTAAACTCAACAACTCCACAGCAAACAGATGGTGCTTCCATTAAAGGCATCCTCCTTTGTCTCATCACACTCTGATGCACAACTCCTGCGGGTCTGACCACCGTAAGAGATCATCATCCTTGTAGACCTCACCAAGGTTACAGGAAAAGAGGAGCTGCAGGAGGCTGCTGACGACAGATGGGGGCAAGTAATATGACTACTCTATCTGCGTCAACAGTAATCACAGCAGAAGCGCACTTGGTCATTGAACAGACTTGCGTTTTGTGTGTTTGTATGAAAAGGTCTGTATCATTTACATGCGTTGATGGCTGCACGGATGCGTGCATGCAGAGGCTAATTACTATATGGATCAATGGATCAATACATGTATGTATGAATGGATGGATGATTGTAGTAGATGCCAGCGTTAGTAAAGGTTGTGTATATTTTCCGACATTTTTTGACGTACGGCATACCATAATACAATAATGGACCGAGAAAGGAACCCTGGGGTACCCCCTTTGAGACAGGAAGGGTGATAGTAAGCTAACTCTTCCACTCCTGAAGACACAGCTCAGAATAGCATTTTGAGCACAACCCATAGGGGGTGCAACAAATGTAATTTATGGGCTGCGGTACTTTTATGTCACACACTGTGGTGTGAGACATAAAAGTAAGAGATGATAGGAGTTCACAGCGTTCCTAAAATTAGTGAAGAACAATAAAGGACTTAGAAGGGAGTTGTGGGGTATAGAGATGAAAAGTATGCATTGTGAACGTCACAACACCAGTTGACACATACAGGTACGAGGTAAACATAACTTGACAGACAGATGCATGCAAATCCAGATGACTCATAGAAGACTAACAAAGACTATACGGTGATGGATGTCAGGATGGCGACTTTTAGCGATCTTATTGCTCCACACCAGTTATTGTTTTCGCTGGGCTCACTTTTTCCATCGATCGCATCATTTCTTCCCCCCCCCCCCGCAAAAGTAACACGTTGACATTTCCACGTGACATTTGTCTCCCACCTCGCAGTTTTCAAATTGAAGCCTGAGACGATCGATGGCAGACGCCTCCCTGCCCCACTCTGTCTGAACGAGCATCGATGCCCTATTAATCAGGACTCATCAACGGCCTGGCGGTCAAGTTCCGCCGCGGAATGACTCTACTGCAAATATACACGGCCTTTGTCTGCTTTTTCAGTAGACGACGTGGAGGCAGGGAAGTAGCACTAGCTGATGACACCTGCGATGCTGTGTTGCACACACACACACACACACACTGAGCAAATCTGGGTCATGTGCAAGTGTACTGCATGTTCATCCTATCACCAATGTCTAAATACATGAGTGCACACGTCTTCCTCTTCCACCTTCGTATGCACCGAACACAGACATGTGTGTATGTGCTAGTTTGTTGCTGCAGGACCACTGACCTATATATCGGCACACTGCGGAGGCGTTGCCAGAGCACCGAACGCATTAAATGCATTTTTTTAAAACCCAATTTCATCTCATGTTTTTAGCAGAGAGTGAGTTTTGCCTGCTGGACGTATGTTAGGAAAGCCCCCTCTGTGATTTGACAGCGTCTTTGACAGCTCCTGGTGGGGTTTTGTCCTATTTACGCACAAAGCTGCTGGTGCCGCTCGCTCTAAAGACAGAACTTTGCATCAAATATTCAACAGTTCACATGAGAAAGAAGGAGGAGGCGGAAGAGGAGAAGGGGGATCATTGATGTCTTTGCAGCTGCTATGTTTTTAAACTAAATGATCCATACAGTGGCCTGTAGTCTGTGTGTGACGTGCCGATATGTATTTCATATTTAATACAGAGCACTGATTCAGCTGCAGAATAAATGTGTCTAAATCAGGGCTGCAAGTAACGACTATTTTCTTAGTCGATTCATCTGTGTTGTTTTCATTATTGGCTTGTTGTTTCAATTAATCGATTAATTGGCTAGGCCCTAGACCAGCGGTGGGCAAACTACGGCCCGTGGGCCACTTCAGGCCCGCCAAGCATTTTAATCCGGCCCACCGGGCATTTCCACATTGTTATTTTTAAACCTTAACATGATTTGCAGTGCTTTTGTGGCACGCTTGAGTTGCCAAAATGGTAAGATGCAATCTTTAACTTCTGTAACACGTCAACGCACAAAGTCACCTACCTACTGCACCATGTGGGTATACAAACTAATATACGTGCAATACCCATGCCAAAAACACACCCACATATTCCCACCGCAAGGCATGCTGGGTCGCTTGTGGTACTCTTTCTCCCAACAGCTTAATTGCTAAATATGTAGAGGAGGTCATGAGAGAAGTAGACAAGGAGGAGCTAGCATACACTTGATATCCAATGTTTTATTGTTCTTAGTTCATATTGTTGTTGCAGCAGCTGGACTACCCAGCATGCCATGCGAGCATTTGGAAATAACAGGTGTTAGTTACGTGTTAAGCACTTAGTTGTTGATTTAGGTGATGCGTTAATTTGCTGTGGACGTGTTGTGTTTTCGTTGCGTGGCACCGTGAGCAAGTACATTGTTCTGCTTGATGCCACCTATACAGTATACAGTACAGGTTGCCCCTCTGCCAATGTTTGTCAAAGTCAAAAAGTTTGCCCACATCTGCCTTGTACGGACCAATTCAGTATGAACCAAACACAAAGAGTTGGTGGTTTGGTCCGCAACACATCAGTAAAGAGGCAAAACAGAGAAGATGTTTACATTTTAAAACCATAACAAGGATTAATTGTACCAAAATAGTGGTCGATTAATTGGACGATCGACTAATCATCGATTCATTCATTAACCGTTGCAGCTCTAGTCTAAATACATGTCTCCTAATCATTACGGGTGGTAGACGGCACTGTTTTTCTTTCTAATATGTGCAGTATTTTGCAGTTAATACAGAGCAAATGAATGCATGTAAATTGAGTTGCCTCATTATCCTTGCTTTTGTTTATATTTCTTCTAGACGTCCTCATCTCTTTGACATCATTTCTGTTACAAATTGGTGCTGTAAAAATAAAACTGCCCCAATTTCCTCGGTGGGCCTTCCTTTTTTAGCTGGTTTTCAAGAAAAGTACCAATTCTGTTGATCCAGCAGCTCTCTTGCCAACTAAAAGGTGAGTGGATTCGTTCCAACAGGAATCACAAAAGTACTCCACTCACTCCTTTCATTGGCGGGTGGGGCCGGTTACGATGGAGCCCTTTCAATTCAACTATCAACAAATACACAAAGATGAGCAGGAACAAGAACAGGAACAACTCTTTGTCCAACGGCTATCCAGCTCAATACCATTTGACTTCAGGTGTGAAGTTTCATAGGAAATCACACGTTAGTTTTGCTTCCCACCACCCTCGTTCTTCATATGTAAAACCATCAGGGATCACCCATGAATTAACATTCCAAGCTCTAGGTTCCCACTCACTACAGAATGTCATTCTTTGAGACTTTGCACAATTTCTCCGCAGCACAAAGGGAGTAATTGTTCTTGCCCAAAACAGCAGCAGTAGCGTGAACAAGGAGACATGCTGCACCCCAGAAAAAGGGAAACTACCTCTGATGCATGATCTTTTATCACCATGACTTGACTGGCATGCAGGGAAAGAGACAATGGAGGTGCTATCCCGTGCAGTGAAGATGCACGAGACAGGGGCTTGCTTACCGTTGCACCACTGAAAGGGTTGCATCAATGCATCAGGGGTGGGGGGAATTCCTCCTTGCAGGATCTGACTCTTGTTTGCAAACAAGCAGGCGGCCGGCGGAGGTTGCGCTTAACTGGAGAGTCAAGAAGAGGTCACCACCTTTGAAGACCACAAACACATGATCCACACTGCATCCCCGGCTTCACCCGCGCGCCTGTTGTCCTGCTTGTCTTTCTCGGCATCCCAGGGAGGCGAGCCCGGCAGCATCTGTGGGAGAGAAGACCAAGTAGATCGCTGCCTTCACAGCTCCCGCCCACACACACACCATCGTGACGTGCGTGGGGACCAATGTGTTTTCCCGACATCCGTGATCCTCCTCTCCAATTTCTTTACTGGCTAATCCGGACATAAACTTATCTAGTGTTCCCGATACCAGAGGCGTACCGCATCGATGAGTAGCCAGGGGCAGGCGACCCCCCCNCATATATATATATTTGTTTACACATATTTTATTACTAAAATGACATTTCTAAGTAAGAAATATATCTAAATTAAGTTCATAACAAATAAAATTGTGTTGTTATTATTCATTGCATTACAGGCTGCTGCGGCTATGAATCCAGCAGAGGGCGCTGTCTCACAAGTCAATTCACTCAACATTTTCTAGCAGGAAAATGCTTTGGCAATATGTGTAGGTCAGAAAAGCACAATACCTTATACCAGGGGTAGAGAACCTATGGCTCGGGAGCCAGATGTGGCTCTGTTAAAATATTTATTTATTTTAATTGAGATTTTTCTTAAAATATATGTAACATATCTTGCTTTCCAACAGAGGTGTTCAAAGTGAGGTCCGAGGGATTTATTGGCCCGGGGCACAATCTAAAAATACAATTTAACAAAAAAAAAACTTTAAGGAAACAGCAAAGATGGAAAAATCAGCTGTAATTTGACAAAAAATAAAGTCAAAATATTGGGGGAAAAAAGTTGTAATCTAACCAAAAAAAGTTTGGTTGTGGAAAAGGTTATGATATTAGGAGAATAAAGTCAAAACGTTAGGAAAAAAAGTCACAATTTTAGGAGAATAAACTTGTAATATTATGTCATTTTAGTAGCAGGGTTCATTTTTATTTTTTAAATGTCACAATATTAAGAAACAAACAAAACAATATGAAGTTGTAGTTTTTGGAATATTAAGTTGGGGAAAAATTAATTTGTGAATAAAGTTAAATATTGTGGGAATAAAGACATAATATTACAATTAAAAATATAATTTTTGTTTTATAATGTATAATGTTTTGTGTAATTTCTTTTGCTGACATTTTAAAGTAAAACATGACAGGAATCACAGTGTTAAAAATAACATTTAAAATATAAAACCTCAGCACTTTAATCCATCATGTCACAGACTTAATATCTTCTAAAATTGTTGGCACACTTTTAGTTTTATTAACGTTTTTTAAAAATAGGATATGGCTCTCACAAAAATACATTTGAAAATATGTGTCGTTTATGGCTCTTTTAGCCCAAAAGGTTCCCAACCCCTGCCTTATTCAATGTATGTTGTAATTTTTTTTAATGGGTAAAAGAAAATGGTGCTGCCCAAGACCAGACAACCATTCATCTAAAAAAAGGAAGACACTGGTAGATATGGGATACAAAAACAAAGACATAGCAAACAGAATGTGACATTGTTGCCATTATTATCATCAATACTACAGTATTACAGTCGTCCCTCGCTGCATCACGGGTTTCCAAAATGCAATAAATTAATAAATGATTGCAGTTTCATTTCATTGCCGCAGACCCCGCGTGTCTGTACTGGGGTGATGACCTTGGCTGAGGAGGAGGAGGCCAAATTGCAGAATAGGTTGTTTGGGTTTGTTCGAGCAGCAGCATTCCAATAGACCCATGCTATGTTTCTGGTCTCTCGATCAAGCCATCAGTCGTGACGGGCAGCTGCTGGGCGCTTCCAAATTTTGTGATACACCAGGGCACTGCCTAATCTCAATCAGCAACAGAGCTGTTATCTGGGTTCCGAATAGGTATATATTTATATATATTGCCAGGCACATGAACCTCCACTTCCCCCATCTGCCCATTACGAAACGTGCGGTGAACGTTCCGTCAGGGCAGAAAGGCTCTCCCGAAGCTTCTCGTCGAGAAGACATGGCGTGTCATTTTTGACAAGGATAGAGTGAACAAAGGTTCTCCCCCCATTTTGTGTGGAAGTGGTATGCTTTTGGCTTCTTACTTTGTGCTTCTTACCCGCTCTGTTTGAAAAACTTATTAAGTTTAGAACAAATACATTAGGGCCGCACGGTGGCTGAGTGGTTAGCACATTGGCCACACAGTCAGGAGATCTGGAAGACCTGGGTTCAAATCTCCGTTGGGCATCTCTGTGTGGAGTTTGCATGTTCTCCCCGTGCGTGTGTGGGTTTTCTCCGGGTACTCCGGTTTCCTCCCACATTCCAAAAACATGCATGTTAGGTTAATTGGCGACTCTAAATTGTCCATAGGTATGAATGTGAGTGTGAATGTTTGTTTGTCTATATGTGCCCTGCGATTGACTGGCGACCAGTCCAGGGTGTACCCCGCCTCTCGCCCAAAGTCTGCTGGGATAGGCTCCAGCATCCCCGTGACCCTAATGAGGATAAGCGGTATAGAAAATGGATGGATGGACAAATACATTCGAAGCTAACTAGCTATGCTATGAGTGGCGGAGGTCTCTTACGTCCCTGCAGTGATCCCGTAACATGCAGTGTTTCAGAATGTAGTAAACAAAGAATAATAGGAATGTAAAGGTAGGGGTGCTATTTTATGTGTACAGTCCTTTAATAATGGTGAATACACATTTAGAACATTTAGTTTGCCTAGGCTCCAAATACAAAAGTATTCCACTCATTAATACTGAATCCTACTTCACAGAAATTCACTTATCACGGTCGAGTCTGGAACCAATTATCCGCGATAAACAAGGGACGACTGTATACAACAAATATAACACTCTGTGCATGATACATCATCGGTACAATACCAAAATTACTGTTACTACTAATACAAAAAAATTACCACTATTTCAATACAGGTACAATAATAATGATTATTGTTTAGATTTTATTTGACCACATGATTTACAATGATATCGTGATGTTCAACTATTGTGAAATTAAGCAGACATCTAGGTGACCCTGTGTGACTCGCCGGCCATGTGAAATGTAACACTAGTGATTGGCACAGAGTTTTAAAAGAAATAGATTTGCTCATATCCGCTGAAGTTTCCAGCAAAAACGGGCGTGTAGTTGTAAATCAGTGCAAAGGGCTCCTCTGTAGAGTCATCAAAGTCATGCAAACTTTTTCTCCCTGAGAAGAAGAAGAAAAAAGCAGAAATAAGAGGCTCGTGATTTGCTTGGAACCCAAAATGAAGCCTCACTACAGCCCTACTGTAATAAATAAAGTAAATACAAATGTACTAACTTAATAGCACCCGAGAAAGAGTTTTTTAGAGTTACCAAGAAAAAAGACACAGCCTCATGTAACGGACAACAAAAAGATTAAATGATACAAAGATGAACGGCTAAAAAGGTAATTTTCTTTTAAAGAAAAGAAATCAATGCCAAATGTAATTAGCTGCAGCACTCGTGCCCTGATTAGCAGTTGGCTGGAATGTGTTGAAAAATGACAACCTTCACTGACGAAAAACTCTGCCAGGAGCGACGACAGCTGGACAGCGTGAGGCGAGTGAGGAAAGTTCCGTGTGCTGTCCCACTGAAAACGATTGACCTCCGGGTGCCACTGGACCCCGTAGAAGGGATACAGCTTGCCTGCAGTTTCAAGGAATTGTTCTGTGTCTCAACACTTTTTTGCCCATACAGTGTAATTGAAATGAATAGTACTTTTTCCACAAACCTTCGATGGTTGAGAGAAAGTGAACTCCATCTTCACCAACGTTTGTAGACATGACAGTGAAGAATCCTTGCAGCTTCTCATTTTGCTTAAAGGCCTGCAGGATGACACATTAATCACACCGATATTGGTATGATTTAATGTATTTGAGTATGCATCCAAGTTACATTGGAATACATCACATAGTACAATTCTCAGTTGCACATGTCCAAAAGGAATAGGAAGAACAAACGCTTATTTAATCCTACCCCCCCCCATCCATTTCCCATAGATTTCAATACATTTGTTCACTTCCTGTAGTCCAAATGTAGTCTTTAGTTAATACAGTACGTAGGAATGAATAAAAAATGATTAATCAGAGGAATCGAGAAAATAATTCTCAGCCTACCTTCATTGTGAGCCCATAGTGGTGAAAATTACCAGTCAGAGGTTCTGTTTTCAGGGCCTTCATTAGCTCCTTGGGGAAGCCCTCGAACATCCTACTGGAGTAGGCGGCTGTGAGGGAAAATAAAGGTCCTCATTTAAAGCTTAATTATTTTGAGAATTCATTGGACACCCCCGCACAGACCTATGAGATTTAAAACAAGTGCTGTAGCGCGTTGACGTTGTGGTGTGGAAGTGGTGTGGAAGTGCGCCAGATCCAGACACATGTTACGCTCACATGCAGCACCCAGCAGGTGTTTAGCATAAAGTATGAGCTGATTTATGTTGAGAGTACTCAAGAAAAAAAGGCAAACGGATTTACATAATTACATTCATAATCGATTTATTTCTAATTGTAATGTATAAACATGTGTATGTACAATCTGTAAATTAATACTAATATTTCTAAATAAAAATATATATATAAGCGAAAGAAAATGTAAGGATGGATGGATGGACTTTTAAAAAATAGTTTCATTTATTAAACCCTCCTATTTTGTATACTATCATATTACACATCACACACACACATTACAAATGTGCAATACCATTTTCCATGCCGCTTATCCTCATTAGGGTCAGGGGTAAACACACTAATAATTTCCTAAAGCTCTTTATTTGTTCTCCACACAAATGGATATTTCGAAAGCATTTAATTACTTACTTCTTTCTTTGTTTATTCATCAACTAACTCCAATTGTGCATGTGTACCTAATGTTGTGTCCATCAAGTGGACATTAATTGTTAGAGAATGCCCCCAAGTGGTAGGCTGCAACACAGCGACCCATAAACACATCCATCCATCCATTTTCTATGCCGCTTATTCTCATCGGGGTCACGGGGGTTGCTGGAGCCTATCCAGGCTGACTTGGGGCGAGCGGCGGGTGTACACCCTGGACTGGTCGCCAGTCAATCGCAGGGCAGACCAACAACCATTCACACTCACATTCATTATCCGTCCTGCCTATGTAGCATAAAGCGTTACTAAATGAACGTAATAACACAACAGAACTGACAACCTGGTGTCAAGTTGAGAGGCAGGGCCACGTTCTCAGCTGTGGCTGTGGTCAACAGATTTTGCCCAGCGACCAGGACAGTAAGAAGTTGCATTCCCAAGCATGTACCCCAAATTGGGAAGTAGTCTCCAGCGTCATTGGCCTGAAACACACACACGCAGAGACACTACTGTAATGTTTCTTTTCGTGGTTAGTCATTGTACTGTATATGGTCAGTTTTAAAGCTCCACGCCACAAACCTTCAGAGCAAGCTGATAAAATATCTTTGACACCCTTGCAAAGTCAGATGTTTCCAAATTGGAGGCTCCACCAATGAGAAGGAGGCTGTAACAGGAATTTCATGTACTCATGTAAAGAAAATATGTAAACTATAGTATATACTGTGTAGTGTATATAAATATAGTGTGTGGGTTCCTACCCACTGATCCTCCTGAAGATGTTTTCATACTCTGCAGTAGTAAGAGTCAATCTGTGTGAGGGTTACGCAAAAACAATGCTTTACTTTAGTATGAAGGTGGCATTCTTAAATGTTAGTTTATTGGCTGAAAACTGACTTGATGGGCATGACTCTGCTTCCCGAAGACTCAATGTACTTGACATAGGAGGCGGGTATGTAAGTGCTCCCGTATGGTTTCATCGCTGCATCTGAAACTATCTGAGTCAAAATACCTGTGAGGACAGAAAAGAGGCAGCACTTGTGTCATTGCAATCAAATGCATGCTTCACTTGATTTGATTATGTTATCCAGTACTTAAATGTGTTTTCATATGGAGGAAAAAAACACCAAAGCGATAAGCCACAGAGTGCCACAGGAGAAGCACAGCAGCTTGAAAAACTAATGAAGAATATATTTGTAAAGTACCAGTCAGAAAGAAGTCTAAAAGTCTGGAGAAAGCATCTCTGACTTTTGACTGGTAATTCCATTTAAATTTCCTCTGCTTATCTGGGTCCGGGTCACGCGGGCAGATGTCTCGGTAGGAAAGTCAAGACTTCCCAGTCTGTGGCCATCTTGTCCAGTTGCACCGGGAGGACACCAAGACATTCCCAGGCCAGCTGATAGACACAATCCCTCCAGTGTGTCCTAGATCTTCCCTGGGGTCTTCCCCCGGCTGGGCATGCCCAGAACACCTCACCAGGGAGGCGTCCAGGAGGCATCCGGATTTGGAGGAACTGAGTTTCATCCTAAAAGTTTCATACTCAGCTGCAAACTGCTTCAGTAAACGCTGAAGGGGACAGTCTGATCAAGCCATCAGGACCACATCGTCTGCAAATAGCAGAGACGAGATCCTAAGGCCACCAAACTGTACTCGCTCGACGCCTTGACTGCACCTAGAAATTCTGTCCTTGAAGGTTATGAACAGAACCGCTGACAAAGGGCAGCCAACGTTCACCGCAACCAAGCTCGACTTACTGCTGGCAATGCAAAGCAGCTTCCTGCTTCGATTGTACGAGGACGAATGGCACGTAGTAGAGCACCACCAATCTCATACTCCCGGAACACCCCCCACAGGACACCACGAGGGACACGGTCAAATGCCTTTTCCAAGTCCACAAAGCACATGTAGACCTGTTTGGAAAACTCCCACGTACCCTCAAGTACCCTTGCAAGCTGGTCCAGCGTTCCACGACTGGGACAAAAACCACATATAACCTCCTGTAGCTGAGGTTGGACTAGTGGTCATGCCCTTCTCTCCAGCACCCTGGAATTGACTTTCCCAGGGAGGTGAGGAGTGAGATCCCCCCATAATTGGAACACACCCTCCGGCCACCCTTCTTAAAAATGTGTACCACCACCCGGTCTGCCAGTCCAGAGGTACTGTTCCCGACTTCCATGCAATGTTGAAGAGACGTGTCAGCCAAGACAGTCCCTCAGTATCCTCAGCCTCGAGGAACTAAGGGCGAAACGAGTCCATCCCTGGAGCCTTGCCAATGGGGAGTGTTTTGACTACCCCAGATGCCTCAGCCACGGTGATAGAACTGCCCGCGTATGTGCCCTCAGACTCTGCTTTTTCTACGGAAGGGAGTGTCAGTGAGATTGAGAAGGGCCTCAAAGTATTCATTCCACCAACCAACTATATCCTCAGTCAAGCTCAGCAAGCCCCCGTCCGCACTGTAAACAGTGTGAATCGGGGGCCGTTTCCCCTTTCTGAGGCGTCGGACGGTTTGCCAGAACCTCTCTGAAGCTGACCGACAGTCGATCTCCATGGGCTCACCGAACTCCTCCCACACTCGAGTATTTGCCTCGACCACCTCCGAAGACACGTGCCGCTTGGCCTGCCGGTACCTGTCCGCTGCTTCGGGAGTCCCGCAAGCCATCCATGCTCGACAGGACTCCTTTCTTCAACTTGACGGCAGCCCTGACCTCCGGAGTCAATCACCAGGTGCGGGTCATGGTGCCTCGACCGGTACCGACCAACTACCATTCGGCCGCAACTACGACTGGCTGCCGCAGCAATGGACGCACGGAATACGGCCCATTTTATCCAGGAAATGAGGAGGAACATAAGTGCTTGCATACAAACGGAGCATGAAGTAGGAATTAAATATCAAAAAACACAGAATAAATATAAAAATAAGTCAGACATTGGCTGTATATTACATATTTTAATGTAATCCCCGACTTTCTGTCTGCGACCCACAAACCACTTCTGGGTGCCGACCCACCAACCGAGAACCACTGTTCACTTTTTTCACTTTTTGAACAAAACCAAGCAAATGAGTGCGATATCTAATAATGCATCATTAACTATGAATTTATTTTATTTATTTTATTTTGTGTCCCCCAAGCCACAATTTGGGACACCCCTGCCCAGATGGTTGCTTGGTCACTTGTTGCTAGGCAACCGTTGTAGGGCGTACCAAGAACAGGAAGTCCGAGAGAAAATGACTTCCCCAAACAGAACTACCGGGAAACATCTAAGCACATATCTGCTAGTAACCTACTCCGTGTTTACAAGTTACCAGCACCCGAGAAAGCGAACGATGGCAGTTTAAGCTCTGAGTCTACAAACCGATGACGGGTCTGTCGGTGGCGACAATGCTCTTCTTGGGCGGAGTCTGCTTCGCCAGGTGAGGACTGAAACATCCGCAGACACAAAGTACACATACTAAGGAGCCCGATCTCATCTTGGATCTGTTTGTTGTTGCGGTCACCGAGCCAATCCCTTCAGATAAAGTCCTTTTGGAAAGAGTCTACGCGGGAAAGATTGACGCTTCTTACTCTGTGAAAACAAGGAAGGGAGAGTGCACACGTGACGAGTCACGTGCTCGCATCTGTTTTTAACTAGGGTGGTTGTTCATTACATAGAATGACGTCAGTTACATTAGGCAATGCAACAGATACACGGTACGACTAGTACGTGTTTATTATTCATAATATATTCACATCAACTGTAACATCAACAGTATTCATGATTTCATGTATTTTTATAGCTGTTAAATCTCAGTATCTTGATTGATTGATCAAATTCAAAGAGATTTTAAGGCCAAATTGAAAAGTCTAGCATAAAAGACTTGAAACAAATATATAAAAACTGAAGTAGTGGCTCACATTATGAGGGGAAACAACTGTATGAATATAAAGATACTGCACTGTACTGTAATGTAACAAAAAATCATAACATAACAAATGTTAATGTATTTTGTGAAATCATAATATTACCAGTTTGACACAGTTATGATGTTTTTCATATATATATAAATATATATATATATATTTTTACAATTTTACTCTGTGATATTTTTACAGTGCCAGAATTAATATGACATAGACAGAATTATTCTCACAACTTTATCACTTTTTCTTTTCTGTATGGCACTTTACTTTGTAAAATAGTAATTTTACTGTTTTAATTTAATTATTTAATAATTGAATGGCCCGCGACCCTAATGAGGATAAGCGGTATAGAAAATGAATGAATGAATTGAATGGCATTTGCTCTCTTTTTCCCTTCTTTTTACTCATAATACTCATACTATTACTACATAATACTATTACTCATACTGGTATTTCTTCTGTCATTTCCCTCTTTTTATTCATACTCATAATACTATTACTAAATACTATAACTCATAACAGTATGACTTTTTCCCCCCACCCCAAAAAAATACAACTATATTCTTGTAATATGCCAACATTATTTATTTATTAATTGAATGACATTTGTTCTATTTTAGTCCTCTTTTTACTCATACCATTACTACAATATAATACAATACTATTGTTTAGTACTATTGTTTTTTCCGTTATTTCCCTCTTTTTATCCATAATACTCATACTATTACAATACTATTAATATTACTATTTAAGTCATACTATTACTCGTAATAGTATGACTTTTCCCCCATCCCAGAAAAAGACAACTTTTCTGTAATATGCCAACAGTATTGAATGAATTATTGAGGTACATGTTTTCTGTTATTCCCCTCTACTTATCAATATGGCCCTATCGGACCACTTTAAATAAAACAAAGGCACAAACATTTAAGAGGCAAAAAAGCAAAATGAGGAATAAGGGTAGCTAAAAACAGAGTTGTGTAGTTTTCCCTGCGCAAGCATCACACATCACATCATCATATTCATGTCAGTTACTGCTATCTAAAAACACATTGCCACTTTGGTCCATTGGATACTTTGGTCCTTTAAGGCGCACATTTAATCCACATTCGGTCCAAGCGACTGACTCCATGGGATCAGAGGTCTTCCAATTCACCAAACGGAGAGGAAGTACGGTAAGAGAGCAACAATTTCAGTCTGTATCTGTGAAGAAAATCAAACAATGTTTGGGTTATGTTTAAAAATGTATACGTCATCCCTTGTTTATCGCAGTTAATGGGTTCCAGATACGGCTGTGATAAATGCATTTCTGCAAAGTTGGATTCAACATTTCTGTAGTTAGAGTGTAGAAAGACATTCTAAATTTAAACTCTGCTATTACCAAAGCCCTGTGGACATAAAATTACATGAAATGTTGTCACTTTTACACTCCTGTTATTTTTGTTGTTGTACACCACATTGCACACACAGTGCGCAGGCAACGGGATCACTGCAGGGACACAAATAGATGGTCGTGGCTTTAACCATCATCAAGATTGGGAGCTAACTAGTTAGCCTCTAATTTATTTATTGTATTCTAAACTTATGAAACGGTTTAAAACAGAGGACAAAAAAAGCCAAAAAGATACCACTTCCACATGGAATGGGAGGAGAACTTCTTTTCACTCTATCACGTCGAACATGCAATGGCTGAATCCATGCAGTGCGACGGTGATCTAATGCCATGACTAGGGATGTCCAATAATATCGACCAAATACTGGCATAAAAATGTGATATCGGTATTGTTTTTTCCCTTATAATGAAAACCAATATAGCTAAGGGTTGATGGATCATCATAACACTTAGTCAGAAGGCTAAGCTAATAAACCGAAAAATAACTGAATTCATCGGATGAGATGAGCAGAATTCACAGCAGTGGAAGACGCCGGATAGCGAGTGCTTTTTCACGGACTTGAAAGTTCCACCAACCTACTCTCACATTCAAAGTCTCCCTAAAGAAGGCGTGTCACCCTCTCGAAGTCCACCGTGCAGTGATGTTATGTTGTCTTCCAAAAGTAAGTGTAGTATGTTTTGTCTAAATAATAAAGGGATTTTATGGTTTCTTTTTTCATATATCATTTAACCAGTATCAGGGGTGCAGCCAGGAATTCTGCCTGCCCCACCCCCCACTTTATTAGTAATTACCTATTTTTGGGTCCCCTGGCAATCAACGGACATCAGAATTGTCCGGACTTTTCCCCTTTATAAAGACACCCCCGGCCAATAGCACTCATTAGAAATTAAATGGGGAAAAAACACATATTGGTATTGGTTAATATGGGAATTAGAAATTGAGAGTTGGACAATATCAGCATATTGGATATTGGCAAAAAAGCCAATATCTGGCATTGTCTACACACATGTCATTACACACGCCCAGTGTCCAGAATGCCACCGCGGCCATTTATTCATTGCTTAATTTTTGAACAACCGCGATAAAGCGAGGGAGCAATAATCAAACCGCTATATAGCAAGGCATGATTGTAAACCTTATCCAGACAATCGATGCAAAAAGCGTTGAAGATCTGCCTTCCATAATTGAACATATTGAGAAATGCAAATGTAGAAGGAGCTTACCTTTGAGCCTTTTTATTTCGAGACAAACATCTTGATACACAGTGGCCAGCAGCTCCTCCTTTGACTTGAGTCCATCCAGAAACACTGGCACACAAACACGTGTTAAGATGCTATTCAAGTAGATATCCGAAAAACAAGAACAAGTACCAAGCATACTTACCGATTCCTGTGGCAATGCTCTCCATCTCCTGGCGGTTCTTCAGGTACATGGGCCACACGTGTCCATCAAAGTAGCCCGGAGGATCAGGCGGCTTGTACACCCTCAAACTGTGCAAGCAGAGAACTTTTAAATGTGAAAAGTTAAATCAAATAAGGTGTGAGTCTCACCTTCGTCTCTCCTTGCAGGTGTCATAGGGTATTTCCAGGAAGTACCTTTTGTCCATGAGCTCATTCAAAGCTCTGCAAACAATACATAAACTCAAAATGGGTATAATGTATATTATACAGTATATCACAAATTTAAGCACACCGGACAATAATTTTTAGTGAATGGTAAATATATGCTACCACACAAGCTCTACACTGACTACTCTAAAATATATGCATTGTCCCTTGAGCAAATATATGGTAATAAAAATGCTTGCTGAAATGTGAGGCGTGTACTGCCACAACTACTACTTTATTTAGTCATTGAATGAGGTTCTCTATTAAAAGTTGTGAATATAATTAGAGTAAAAAACAGGGAACTGCTCCTATTTGAAAAGCTGCAAAAAACCTGACTTATTTCATTGATAAAATTTTAGTTTTTTGCCGCCATAAAACATTGAATTTGATAACAAATAAAACCATTGGTTCAGTAAAAATATCTTAGAGATATGCAACTCTAAATTTGGTACAGTATGTGTATAATTAATAGAATTATATTGCAGAAAATTTGAATTTATTAATCAAATGCATCAAATGTAATACAAATATTCATAATACATTGGATCTATATGGGGCTTTTCTTGGTATTCAAAGATGCTGAACAATATGTAACAAAGTTTAATTGTGTTTATTGTATCTATTTTACAGGTGGGTGTGTTCACTTTCTATAAACACCATACACGGAAAATCCATCCAGCAGGAAAGTCATGATTGGTGCCCTTGTTTACCTATGATTGAATATGAGGAAGCCTTCTACAATCAGCACAAAGACGTCATCAGCTGATGTCTTCCTTGGGCCCAGATATGTTTTCCTTAGGACGGTCTCGGGATCTCTTTGCCAGGCGTCAACCTCGCTCATCATGGTGTCCATGTGGAGAGCGTCGAGTGCTGGATGATATCACAGGAACAGATTCGAATATATTTAGATATCATCATACGCCGTACTTATCCGACCGCCTTATGTGGCATTGGGTAAACACAAGTGTGCTTACTGTCATACTGCTTGAAGCCGTTTCCATCCACTGGTACCACTGAATCATCCTGGACAAAAAGCACTATGAGCAAGCTTTCACTGTAATTCATGATGATGAAAAGCATGGTACCTTAAAGAATGCATCCTGTGCAATGATGCAGCTGTTGGGGATCTTCTCTTTTAGACACTTGGAAAGAGTGGATTTTCCCCCATTGGTCATTCTGAAGGAGAAAAAGCCCAAAGCTAACGCAAAAAGGTCAACACACAGACTTGTTTAGCGGCTATGCGTTCAACCACATGCTTGTCACACGCCGCTGTGATCTGATCGCCCCCCATTTAGCTCATTACCTTTTACTGTCACTTTTCCTTCAGTATCACCAACATTTTCTCACGTAAACTTTGACACACCCGTTTCATTTTTTTCACCACTAATAAATATATGCAGGAAAACTGCCACTTTTTGCACACAGACGTCGACACAATCGTACTTACCCGCCCACTCCCACAATTAGTCTCTTCATCTCGTCCTGCAAAGGTCGCCAAACATTAGCCCGCTGCGCTAAAGAGTAAATCAAACAGCTCATCATTTGAACACCATTTGCACACTGCAAGAGTTGAGCAGCAAAGCAGCAATACAGTCAAACCATTGGCATCAGCACTCGTTCAAGCGCTGCCGACTTCTTCTTCTAAGGTTTTATGGCAGTGGGCAATCAACAAACTGGTGCATTACCGCCACCAAACGATTTGGGGTATGGATCTTACTGACCTACTTTGTGTGACTGCATGAAATTTAACTAGCCACCTTATATATAAAGTACTTGAGTAACAAATTAAATCGATGGAGATAATAATAACGATAAGTACATATAAACCTACAAACTTCTATATTCTCCTAACTGATCCTGCTTCTTTCACAAATTCCCACAAAATGGTTCCACTCTGACCTTGTGAGCTTCCCCTTAGTATATTAATTATATTGAACCTTTCTTTTTGTCTATCGAGCTTTTGTATCATCTGTCTCTTTGTGTGTTGTATTTTTTGCATTGTACTAAAACATGTTTAACCGTTTCCTCCTCCCCACAATAGTCACAACCCCCCGTGTTGGCCTTCCCTATCTCGTGTAATGTGCTATCCAACCCCGTATGCCCGAACCTCCTTCATGAGAATGTGACCTCCTCCCTCCTATTTCTTCCTGTTCTCTCCTGCTTCCGTCTGAAATGTGTAATACCACCGCCCCTTCTTTTCTTTCTCCCATTGTTTCTGCCACCTCTACTATAATTTCCATTTCATTATGTTCTTTACTTCTTTCCGACAAATACTCACATTTATTTCGATATTCTCCTTCTTTGTCGCTCCCTTTGCAATCCTGTCTGCCATTTCATTTCCAAACACCCCAATATGTGCTGGCACCCATAAAAAAATAAAAACGTGACACCCATACTCTGAATCCTATACAGTGCCGGCTGCATTTCTATTAAAACATCTGCTCTACTCTCCGAATGATTGCTATTTAAACTATTTAGTGCTGAACTTGAATCCGATCATATAAGTGCTCTACCTTCTCTTGTGTCTTCCACCCACTGTAGTGCCAACACTAATGCCACCATTTCCCCGTGTATGCTGACACTTTTCCCTCCATCCTTTTTCCCACCCTGACATCAAACTCCGGACCAAAATACCCGACTCCTGCTTTGCTGTCTCTACTCTTTGATGCATCTGTGTATATCTGTATGTAACTGTAATAACTGTCAATATATGTCTGTACTGTCTGTGCTGTAACAATAAAGTTCTTGTCTCTCCTTTTATGTAATATTGATAGATACACCATAAACTCGGGAAATAACCATGAGTGTATTAATGGTAAGGGCACTGTAGGGCTGATCTGTAGTTGATCTACCTGGTATTGTCTTGCTTTGTCCGTCGCTATCCATCCAAAGCTCTTTGTTTTCTTTCTCTCCTTTTCCCAGCATGGCTTTAATGTATCTTGTGCTGGATGATCCTGACAATGACCCTGTAAATTAGCCCAATAACTTATTATTAATTGCTCTCTTCTTATTTCCAGTGGTTGTTCTCCCATTTCTACTAGTAATTCTTCTAATGGAGTTGATTTAAAAGCACCTGTACATAATCTTAAACACTGATATTGTATTTGATCTAGTTTTTGAAGTGTTGATCTGGCTCCTGAACCATAAACTATTGCCCCATAATCCAAAATAGATCTGACTAATCCTATGTACCTAGATTTGAGGGCTTTCCTATTTGCTTCCGTCATTAAGACACACCAGATTTTTGGTCTCCATTCATTCTTCTACCACCGCTCCATTACTGTCATTCTTACTGCCCCATAAGGTGTTATGTGCATTAAAATCCCCACACCATATGACTTTCCCCTCTACATAGTCTGCCAATTCATACAAGGCTTCTGCCGACATGTTACCTGGATGAAAAAAATTTATTATTTGGATATTTCCCTCTTTTGTCCAAATTTCAATGACTATATATTCAATTTCCCTTCCTTTCCCCACCATCCTGTTTTGTGTGTCTTGTTTGATAGATATTATACACCCACCACCATTTTCCCCTTCTCTATCCCTACGGACACTATCATAACCCTTAATGGTAAAATCCAATACTGGTTTCAGCCATGTTTCTTGAATGCACAAAATGTTTGGTGCTTTTATTATATATTAATTCATTTTATTATATATAATTCATTATTCTCCACGACACTTTCTTACAATCTCTAATAAAACCTTTTAGCTCTTGACCATTTGCTATTAGACTTCTAGCATTCCATTGCCAAATAATCAGCCTGTCTGTTCATTTGTTCCCACTGCTTTCTTGTCCCCCTCCAGTTTTCTATTAAGGCTACCTACCTCATTCCAAAATACTTTTCAGCCCCGTTTACAATTATTCCTATCCGCTCTGTCTTGTGTTTGACTTGATCAGTACAGTTTATTATAAATGCCATAAACAAAACCAGTTTTTCAAGATCCAATGCCTCGTCTCTTTCTCGTCTTACATTCTGTTTATCCTTAAAAATGTCCTCTCCTCCTCTTTGCTCGTCTACTCTCTTCACTGTTCCTGCATAGCTTAAGTTGCCAACTGTTTTTATTTGATTTATTTTTATTGTCTTCTGTCTAGCTTCACACCCCCCGTATGTCACCCTGTGCTGTCCCCCACAATTGCAACATTTATCTTACGCTCCCTCTTCACATTCTTCCAACCTATGATTTCCTCCACATTTGGAACATCTCTGTTTTCCTTTGCAATCTGTAGCTTTGTGTCCATTTCTTTGGCATTTGTAGCATCTAAGTGGTGGTGGAATATAAGACCTAACTGGGAAACTCATACACACTATTTTATTTCTCTCTGGGAGAATGGACCCTCGAAATATCTTGTCTTTCCCCATTAACTGTTCTTTGCAATCTCCGAATTGAATTCACTTCTCCTCCACTTATACTCCTTTTTAGTTTCTCCAAGTCTTCATCTATTGGAATCCCAGTTATGACTCCCCTCACGCCCGTTTCTACCCCTAATACTCTTCGTTCACCCACCACCTTCTTGCGTACACTTTCCACCTGCCTAGCTTTATTTCTCTGCTCCTCTGTTTTACATATTACCAATAAGTTTCCATCCCACAATATTTTCGCCATTTTTTTACCATTTTTTTTCTTTAGCTCTTTCGTCAACGCTATCGGACTTAGTTTGATATTTTCATCTTCTTTCCCGGATCTCAGAATAATTTTAAACTCCCCCTCTGATAACTTTTTCCGTATTACCCTATTCCCATCATCTGAACTATACTCCCTTCCAACCTGCTGGCGTGTTTCTTCCGTTTAGTGTTCTGATTCCCATTCAGATTCCCTGATCCCTGTACCTTCCCTGATGTGATCTCTGTGAATTTCCACTGCCCGCCAGCTCCCATTCATTTCCTAACTCTATCTCACTATCCCTTCATCCTCATCTCCCTGATTTGCCATCCTGATCCACTCACAAATCAGCTTATGCCCACCGCCGAGTTCTCACGTCCAGGCGAGCGTCTCCGATTACTTTATCCCTCCGCCTCTTCAGCGTTTTCCAAAAACAGCTTCTGCTGCCTGGCCTTCACACTTCCTCCTTCCGGACCTTCTGCTCCTCCAAAAAGGGCGTGGAAGAGAGAGAGAAAGGGCGGGGGGGTCCACCTTCCTTCCTGATAGCCGAGGCAAAGAGACTCCCGCTCTCCGTCCTCCCGCCTTTCGACTTCCCTGATTGGCTTGTTTTGATGTGACGTCACAGGGAGGCAATCTTTGCGCGAAGTAAAGAATAAGAAAAACTAATAATTTTTTAAAACACCTTTTATAGTTGTTAGCTAAAATAATATGCAGTAAGATTAATTAAAAGTCTTATTTATACGAATAATTTATAGTAAAAATGCATTTTTTTTTACGTGTATAGAAGTGTAGTTACGACCGAGAACGTTCTACGTTTTCATTATTAATTATGAATCATGAATCATTAGGAAAGAGCCGATAGCGTTGGTTTTGCTCATGCTTTCGCGCATGCGCAGAGCAGCACTTCCGTGTTGCTCGAGGTAGGCGCTCCTACTTCCTCATTGGGAGTGATGAAAACCTAGCTGCTGTCAAGCCCAGGGACCTTTTTTTTTTCCCTTTACTTTCTTCAAGTGCGTTAATTTCATTCCACTTTTACACTCGCAAATGTCCAAGCCCCCTCCCAAGCCGGCCAAGCCAGGTAAGCTTAACTTGGTGTACTTTTTAGTTTCGATGTCGCCGAATGTAATCGAAGGTAAGAACACCTTGCTCCTAGCTAGCTAGCTAGCTAGGAGCAAGGTGTTCTAGCTAGCTAGCACGCGTTTTGTGGGCGGACAATCTTGAAGAGGGAAATGTTGCATGGCGAATGTTTGTTGATTTGCGTTTACATTTGAAAGGAAACTGGGAGACACTGGTAACAGGACTTTAATGGACAGTATTGCATCCATCCATCCATTTTCTTCCGCTTATCCGAGGTGGGGTCAGTATTAAAATGTGGAAATCAAACAGTCAGCAGGATTTCCATATTTGCGTGCGTTCGAGGTCAGAGGTTAAATGGTGACGACAATCCTAGACGTCCGTGTCATAACTAAATTATGCCCGTTATGTTAAATTGTTAGTACACATTCCTACATGGATTGATTATCTTACAATTTTGTTTACTGATAACTACCAACTAGGAGTATATCATTTTATACAGGTGATAAGTCTTTCTAGTTTTGTTTAACGACGCATGCGCATTGACATTTACATAAAAGCAACATGGTGGCGATGTGGCGCATTCGAGGCTGGTTGGGAGTTCGAAACGTCACACATTTTCTGCTAAGAACGTAAGCAAAAACATGACCAACGACCATAATAAGATCATGTTTGAGTTGTTTGTGAATTGATAGTTTGGCCGTCAACGGTCTTGACAAACCTAATCAATTTTTGACAGTCTTTGGTCATTTATGGGATTTTATTGGCGCTGCAACAATTAATCCAGTTAATTGACAACAATTTTGGTAATTAATTAATCATTTCATTTAAAAATGTACTGTAAATATCCTCTTTTCAGCCTCTCATATGTGACTATTTTAAAATGCTCTTAGTCATCCATGAAGGGAGACCTACTGTCTTTGTTTCATGCAAAACAAGATAGGTAAACACATCAGCTTTGACTTTGAAAAAGGGCAATCGACATTTTTAACTCTTTCTGATATCTTGCAAAGCAAAGCACTGCAGAGGTGTGTGCGTAGGGCGTGCGTTAAGTACATACCCACGCAAAGTATGGGGTTTATCCACTTTAGGGCTGCAACTAATCCATCCATCCATTTTTTATACCGCTTATCCTCATTAGGGTGGCTGCAACTAATGATTATTTTAATAACCGATTAGTCTGTCGATTATTTTTTCAATTAATTTATGAATTGGATAAAAAAAAAATCCCTTTTAGAATGCCTGGCCGTGAGCAGTTGCACACGTGGCAAGTGAGCTTTACGTGCCTACAGCATGTTTGTATGATCGCGTGCCACGTTATCGCATAGGGGCTGTTCCTACACGTGCTTCTCACGTATGGCATCCCCACTAGCCCGCATGTGAGCCACACAAGTGGTGAGGGGAAATTACATGTGAGAAATACACATGGAATGGAAGCTAATCAAGATTTGTCCATCATCGCATGCCAACCTCACAGCGTTATTGACTTTAAACATTTGTGTTTGACATGACACTGATGTATATCATGGATGTCATTTATCATAAAAACGATTATGCAGGAGTGTATAGTATCCTGACTAAAAGATATATCAAAAACACAACGCAGAACTTGAATACGTCATTGTATTTTATAATCATGATAATGTTTAATGTTAACTATAAGAAACAACAGGTAGTCAAATAATTCTACAGAGGTTAAGTTTACAAGGCAACGAGCTAATAGTTCTCAGTGCTCTGTTTCTCGCTTTTCTTTGGGCATTTTATGAAAATAGTATGTGACCAATAGCAACAATTATTTACCATGCACGGCCTTTATTTAGATTTATTATTGCTTTGACAATAATAACACACAACATTAGCAGAGGAGCCAATGCCAAACGTAAAGCCTGTCCCAAAGTTGATTTATTTTGTATTTATTTATTGGTTTTTCACATGTAGCTGTATGTGCCAGTTACTTGTTGATTTGCAGTAGAGTCCGGCCCCACGTTAAGAGAATTGCGGAATTGGCCAATAAGAATGGAATTTACTATTAAACGCAGAATCTCACGGAAATTGGCATCAGGTGAATGATCATTGAGAGAAGAAGGAACGTTTATACTACTCTATTTCAATTTCAGTGTCTTATGATGCTATGAATTTGGGGAGGGAAAAGTCCATTCATGCATCCTTAAAGGGATCGCTGCTAAGAGGCTGAAATATAAAATATTTGCTTTTTTAAAAAAAAAATCTGATTTGTCGACTAATGGAAAAAAATGAACAGATTATCCATCCACCCATTTTCTATACCGCTTATCCTCATTAGGGTCGCGGGTATGCTAGCGCCTATCCCAGCTGACTTTGGCCGGGAGGCGGGGTACACCCTTGACTGGTCGCCAGTCAATCGCAGGGCAGATATACAACCGTTCACACTCTAATGGACAATTAACCTAACATGCATGTTTTTGGAATGTGGAAGGAAACTGGAGTACATAGAGAAAACCCACGCACGCAACATGCAAACTCCACAGAGATGCGTGACGGAGATTCGAATCCTGAACCTCCTGACTGACTGTGAGGCCAACATGCTACCCACTCATCCACCGTGCGACCATTGACAGATTGATTGATTGGTTATTGAAATAATTGTTAGTCACAGCCCTAGATTTGATAATTAGTAATTCACTTTTTTTAAGCAAGATGTTTACAATGAGGGTCGCCTGGTGGTGAGCATAACATCCTCACAGTGAGTTGAAATCACTATGTGGCGTTTGCACGTTCTTGGTTTTTCTCCGGGTACTCAACGTCCTTCTGCATCCCAAAAACATGCA
>QODF01000212.1:196220-219636 GCA_024372805.1 Oostethus manadensis | reverse complement strand
AAAAACCTGACTTATTTCATTGATAAAATTTTAGTTTTTTGCCGCCATAAAACATTGAATTTGATAACAAATAAAACCATTGGTTCAGTAAAAATATCTTAGAGATATGCAACTCTAAATTTGGTACAGTATGTGTATAATTAATAGAATTATATTGCAGAAAATTTGAATTTATTAATCAAATGCATCAAATGTAATACAAATATTCATAATACATTGGATCTATATGGGGCTTTTCTTGGTATTCAAAGATGCTGAACAATATGTAACAAAGTTTAATTGTGTTTATTGTATCTATTTTACAGGTGGGTGTGTTCACTTTCTATAAACACCATACACGGAAAATCCATCCAGCAGGAAAGTCATGATTGGTGCCCTTGTTTACCTATGATTGAATATGAGGAAGCCTTCTACAATCAGCACAAAGACGTCATCAGCTGATGTCTTCCTTGGGCCCAGATATGTTTTCCTGAGGACGGTCTCGGGATCTCTTTGCCAGGCGTCAACCTCGCTCATCATGGTGTCCATGTGGAGAGCGTCGAGTGCTGGATGACATCACAGGAACAGATTCGAATATATTTAGATATCATCATACGCCGTACGTATCCGACCGCCTTATGTGGCATTGGGTAAACACAAGTGTGCTTACTGTCATACTGCTTGAAGCCGTTTCCATCCACTGGTACCACTGAATCATCCTGGACAAAAAGCACTATGAGCAAGCTTTCACTGTAATTCATGATGATGAAAAGCATGGTACCTTAAAGAATGCATCCTGTGCAATGATGCAGCTGTTGGGGATCTTCTCTTTTAGACACTTGGAAAGAGTGGATTTTCCCCCATTGGTCATTCTGAAGGAGAAAAAGCCCAAAGCTAACGCAAAAAGGTCAACACACAGACTTGTTTAGCGGCTATGCGTTCAACCACATGCTTGTCACACGCCGCTGTGATCTGATCGCCCCCCATTTAGCTCATTACCTTTTACTGTCACTTTTCCTTCAGTATCACCAACATTTTCTCACGTAAACTTTGACACACCCGTTTCATTTTTTTCACCACTAATAAATATATGCAGGAAAACTGCCACTTTTTGCACACAGACGTCGACACAATCGTACTTACCCGCCCACTCCCACAATTAGTCTCTTCATCTCGTCCTGCAAAGGTCGCCAAACATTAGCCCGCTGCGCTAAAGAGTAAATCAAACAGCTCATCATTTGAACACCATTTGCACACTGCAAGAGTTGAGCAGCAAAGCAGCAATACAGTCAAACCATTGGCATCAGCACTCGTTCAAGCGCTGCCGACTTCTTCTTCTAAGGTTTTATGGCAGTGGGCAATCAACAAACTGGTGCATTACCGCCACCAAACGATTTGGGGTATGGATCTTACTGACCTACTTTGTGTGACTGCATGAAATTTAACTAGCCACCTTATATATAAAGTACTTGAGTAACAAATTAAATCGATGGAGATAATAATAACGATAAGTACATATAAACCTACAAACTTCTATATTCTCCTAACTGATCCTGCTTCTTTCACAAATTCCCACAAAATGGTTCCACTCTGACCTTGTGAGCTTCCCCTTAGTATATTAATTATATTGAACCTTTCTTTTTGTCTATCGAGCTTTTGTATCATCTGTCTCTTTGTGTGTTGTATTTTTTGCATTGTACTAAAACATGTTTAACCGTTTCCTCCTCCCCACAATAGTCACAACCCCCCGTGTTGGCCTTCCCTATCTCGTGTAATGTGCTATCCAACCCCGTATGCCCGAACCTCCTTCATGAGAATGTGACCTCCTCCCTCCTATTTCTTCCTGTTCTCTCCTGCTTCCGTCTGAAATGTGTAATACCACCGCCCCTTCTTTTCTTTCTCCCATTGTTTCTGCCACCTCTACTATAATTTCCATTTCATTATGTTCTTTACTTCTTTCCGACAAATACTCACATTTATTTCGATATTCTCCTTCTTTGTCGCTCCCTTTGCAATCCTGTCTGCCATTTCATTTCCAAACACCCCAATATGTGCTGGCACCCATAAAAAAATAAAAACGTGACACCCATACTCTGAATCCTATACAGTGCCGGCTGCATTTCTATTAAAACATCTGCTCTACTCTCCGAATGATTGCTATTTAAACTATTTAGTGCTGAACTTGAATCCGATCATATAAGTGCTCTACCTTCTCTTGTGTCTTCCACCCACTGTAGTGCCAACACTAATGCCACCATTTCCCCGTGTATGCTGACACTTTTCCCTCCATCCTTTTTCCCACCCTGACATCAAACTCCGGACCAAAATACCCGACTCCTGCTTTGCTGTCTCTACTCTTTGATGCATCTGTGTATATCTGTATGTAACTGTAATAACTGTCAATATATGTCTGTACTGTCTGTGCTGTAACAATAAAGTTCTTGTCTCTCCTTTTATGTAATATTGATAGATACACCATAAACTCGGGAAATAACCATGAGTGTATTAATGGTAAGGGCACTGTAGGGCTGATCTGTAGTTGATCTACCTGGTATTGTCTTGCTTAATCCGTCGCTATCCATCCAAAGCTCTTTGTTTTCTTTCTCTCCTTTTCCCAGCATGGCTTTAATGTATCTTGTGCTGGATGATCCTGACAATGACCCTGTAAATTAGCCCAATAACTTATTATTAATTGCTCTCTTCTTATTTCCAGTGGTTGTTCTCCCATTTCTACTAGTAATTCTTCTAATGGAGTTGATTTAAAAGCACCTGTACATAATCTTAAACACTGATATTGTATTTGATCTAGTTTTTGAAGTGTTGATCTGGCTCCTGAACCATAAACTATTGCCCCATAATCCAAAATAGATCTGACTAATCCTATGTACCTAGATTTGAGGGCTTTCCTATTTGCTTCCGTCATTAAGACACACCAGATTTTTGGTCTCCATTCATTCTTCTACCACCGCTCCATTACTGTCATTCTTACTGCCCCATAAGGTGTTATGTGCATTAAAATCCCCACACCATATGACTTTCCCCTCTACATAGTCTGCCAATTCATACAAGGCTTCTGCCGACATGTTACCTGGATGAAAAAAATTTATTATTTGGATATTTCCCTCTTTTGTCCAAATTTCAATGACTATATATTCAATTTCCCTTCCTTTCCCCACCATCCTGTTTTGTGTGTCTTGTTTGATAGATATTATACACCCACCACCATTTTCCCCTTCTCTATCCCTACGGACACTATCATAACCCTTAATGGTAAAATCCAATACTTGTTTCAGCCATGTTTCTTGAATGCACAAAATGTTTGGTGCTTTTATTATATATTAATTCATTTTATTATATATAATTCATTATTCTCCACGACACTTTCTTACAATCTCTAATAAAACCTTTTAGCTCTTGACCATTTGCTATTAGACTTCTAGCATTCCATTGCCAAATAATCAGCCTGTCTGTTCATTTGTTCCCACTGCTTTCTTGTCCCCCTCCAGTTTTCTATGAATATCTTCCCAGGATACCTACCTCATTCCCAAATACTTTTCAGCCCCGTTTACAATTATTCCTATCCGCTCTGTCTTGTGTTTGACTTGATCAGTACAGTTTATTATAAATGCCGTAAACAAAACCAGTTTTTCAAGATCCAATGCCTCGTCTCTTTCTCGTCTTACATTCTGTTTATCCTTAAAAATGTCCTCTCCTCCTCTTTGCTCGTCTGCTCTCTTCACTGCTTCTGCATAGCTTAAGTTGCCAACTGTTTTTATTTGATTTATTTTTATTGCCTTCTGTCTAGCTTCACACCCCCCGTATGTCACCCTGTGCTGTCCCCCACAATTGCAACATTTATCTTACGCTCCCTCTTCACATTCTTCCAACCTATGATTTCCTCCACATTTGGAACATCTCTGTTTTCCTTTGCAATCTGTAGCTTTGTGTCCATTTCTTTGGCATTTGTAGCATCTAAGTGGTGGTGGAATATAAGACCTAACTGGGAAACTCATACACACTATTTTATTTCTCTCTGGGAGAATGGACCCTCGAAATATCTTGTCTTTCCCCATTAACTGTTCTTTGCAATCTCCGAATTGAATTCACTTCTCCTCCACTTATACTCCTTTTTAGTTTCTCCAAGTCTTCATCTATTGGAATCCCAGTTATGACTCCCCTCACGCCCGTTTCTACCCCTAATACTCTTCGTTCACCCACCACCTTCTTGCGTACACTTTCCACCTGCCTAGCTTTATTTCTCTGCTCCTCTGTTTTACATATTACCAATAAGTTTCCATCCCACAATATTTTCGCCATTTTTTTACCATTTTTTTTCTTTAGCTCTTTCGTCAACGCTATCGGACTTAGTTTGATATTTTCATCTTCTTTCCCGGATCTCAGAATAATTTTAAACTCCCCCTCTGATAACTTTTTCCGTATTACCCTATTCCCATCATCTGAACTATACTCCCTTTCAACCTGCTGGCGTGTTTCTTCCGTTTAGTGTTCTGATTCCCATTCAGATTCCCTGATCCCTGTACCTTCCCTGATGTGATCTCTGTGAATTTCCACTGCCCGCCAGCTCCCATTCATTTCCTAACTCTATCTCACTATCCCTTCATCCTCATCTCCCTGATTTGCCATCCTGATCCACTCACAAATCAGCTTATGCCCACCGCCGAGTTCTCACGTCCAGGCGAGCGTCTCCGATTACTTTATCCCTCCGCCTCTTCAGCGTTTTCCAAAAACAGCTTCTGCTGCCTGGCCTTCACACTTCCTCCTTCCGGACCTTCTGCTCCTCCAAAAAGGGCGTGGAAGAGAGAGAGAAAGGGCGGGGGGGTCCACCTTCCTTCCTGATAGCCGAGGCAAAGAGACTCCCGCTCTCCGTCCTCCCGCCTTTCGACTTCCCTGATTGGCTTGTTTTGATGTGACGTCACAGGGAGGCAATCTTTGCGCGAAGTAAAGAATAAGAAAAACTAATAATTTTTTAAAACACCTTTTATAGTTGTTAGCTAAAATAATATGCAGTAAGATTAATTAAAAGTCTTATTTATACGAATAATTTATAGTAAAAATGCATTTTTTTTTACGTGTATAGAAGTGTAGTTACGACCGAGAACGTTCTACGTTTTCATTATTAATTATGAATCATGAATCATTAGGAAAGAGCCGATAGCGTTGGTTTTGCTCATGCTTTCGCGCATGCGCAGAGCAGCACTTCCGTGTTGCTCGAGGTAGGCGCTCCTACTTCCTCATTGGGAGTGATGAAAACCTAGCTGCTGTCAAGCCCAGGGACCTTTTTTTTTTCCCTTTACTTTCTTCAAGTGCGTTAATTTCATTCCACTTTTACACTCGCAAATGTCCAAGCCCCCTCCCAAGCCGGCCAAGCCAGGTAAGCTTAACTTGGTGTACTTTTTAGTTTCGATGTCGCCGAATGTAATCGAAGGTAAGAACACCTTGCTCCTAGCTAGCTAGCTAGCTAGGAGCAAGGTGTTCTAGCTAGCTAGCACGCGTTTTGTGGGCGGACAATCTTGAAGAGGGAAATGTTGCATGGCGAATGTTTGTTGATTTGCGTTTACATTTGAAAGGAAACTGGGAGACACTGGTAACAGGACTTTAATGGACAGTATTGCATCCATCCATCCATTTTCTTCCGCTTATCCGAGGTGGGGTCAGTATTAAAATGTGGAAATCAAACAGTCAGCAGGATTTCCATATTTGCGTGCGTTCGAGGTCAGAGGTTAAATGGTGACGACAATCCTAGACGTCCGTGTCATAACTAAATTATGCCCGTTATGTTAAATTGTTAGTACACATTCCTACATGGATTGATTATCTTACAATTTTGTTTACTGATAACTACCAACTAGGAGTATATCATTTTATACAGGTGATAAGTCTTTCTAGTTTTGTTTAACGACGCATGCGCATTGACATTTACATAAAAGCAACATGGTGGCGATGTGGCGCATTCGAGGCTGGTTGGGAGTTCGAAACGTCACACATTTTCTGCTAAGAACGTAAGCAAAAACATGACCAACGACCATAATAAGATCATGTTTGAGTTGTTTGTGAATTGATAGTTTGGCCGTCAACGGTCTTGACAAACCTAATCAATTTTTGACAGTCTTTGGTCATTTATGGGATTTTATTGGCGCTGCAACAATTAATCCAGTTAATTGACAACAATTTTGGTAATTAATTAATCATTTCATTTAAAAATGTACTGTAAATATCCTCTTTTCAGCCTCTCATATGTGACTATTTTAAAATGCTCTTAGTCATCCATGAAGGGAGACCTACTGTCTTTGTTTCATGCAAAACAAGATAGTAAACACATCAGCTTTGACTTTGAAAAAGGGCAATCGACATTTTTAACTCTTTCTGATATCTTGCAAAGCAAAGCACTGCAGAGGTGTGTGCGTAGGGCGTGCGTTAAGTACATACCCACGCAAAGTATGGGGTTTATCCACTTTAGGGCTGCAACTAATCCATCCATCCATTTTTTATACCGCTTATCCTCATTAGGGTGGCTGCAACTAATGATTATTTTAATAACCGATTAGTCTGTCGATTATTTTTTCAATTAATTTATGAATTGGATAAAAAAAAAATCCCTTTTAGAATGCCTGGCCGTGAGCAGTTGCACACGTGGCAAGTGAGCTTTACGTGCCTACAGCATGTTTGTATGATCGCGTGCCACGTTATCGCATATGGGCTGTTCCTACACGTGCTTCTCACGTATGGCATCCCCACTAGCCCGCATGTGAGCCACACAAGTGGTGAGGGGAAATTACATGTGAGAAATACACATGGAATGGAAGCTAATCAAGATTTGTCCATCATCGCATGCCAACCTCACAGCGTTATTGACTTTAAACATTTGTGTTTGACATGACACTGATGTATATCATGGATGTCATTTATCATAAAAACGATTATGCAGGAGTGTATAGTATCCTGACTAAAAGATATATCAAAAACACAACGCAGAACTTGAATACGTCATTGTATTTTATAATCATGATAATGTTTAATGTTAATTATAAGAAACAACAGGTAGTCAAATAATTCTACAGAGGTTAAGTTTACAAGGCAACGAGCTAATAGTTCTCAGTGCTCTGTTTCTCGCTTTTCTTTGGGCATTTTATGAAAATAGTATGTGACCAATAGCAACAATTATTTACCATGCACGGCCTTTATTTAGATTTATTATTGCTTTGACAATAATAACACACAACATTAGCAGAGGAGCCAATGCCAAACGTAAAGCCTGTCCCAAAGTTGATTTATTTTGTATTTATTTATTGGTTTTTCACATGTAGCTGTATGTGCCAGTTACTTGTTGATTTGCAGTAGAGTCCGGCCCCACGTTAAGAGAATTGCGGAATTGGCCAATAAGAATGGAATTTACTATTAAACGCAGAATCTCACGGAAATTGGCATCAGGTGAATGATCATTGAGAGAAGAAGGAACGTTTATACTACTCTATTTCAATTTCAGTGTCTTATGATGCTATGAATCTGGGGAGGGAAAAGTCCATTCATGCATCCTTAAAGGGATTGCTGCTAAGAGGCTGAAATATAAAATATTTGCTTTTTTAAAAAAAAAATCTGATTTGTCGACTAATGGAAAAAAATGAACAGATTATCCATCCACCCATTTTCTATACCGCTTATCCTCATTAGGGTCGCGGGTATGCTAGCGCCTATCCCAGCTGACTTTGGCCGGGAGGCGGGGTACACCCTTGACTGGTCGCCAGTCAATCGCAGGGCAGATATACAACCGTTCACACTCTAATGGACAATTAACCTAACATGCATGTTTTTGGAATGTGGAAGGAAACTGGAGTACATAGAGAAAACCCACGCACGCAACATGCAAACTCCACAGAGATGCGTGACGGAGATTCGAATCCTGAACCTCCTGACTGACTGTGAGGCCAACATGCTACCCACTCATCCACCGTGCGACCATTGACAGATTGATTGATTGGTTATTGAAATAATTGTTAGTCACAGCCCTAGATTTGATAATTAGTAATTCACTTTTTTTAAGCAAGATGTTTACAATGAGGGTCGCCTGGTGGTGAGCATAACATCCTCACAGTGAGTTGAAATCACTATGTGGCGTTTGCACGTTCTTGGTTTTTCTCCGGGTACTCAACGTCCTTCTGCATCCCAAAAACATGCATGTTAGACTAGTTTGAGACTCTAAATTGTCCATTGATGCAAATGTGAGTGTGAATGGTTGTTAGACTGTTATGTGCTCTGTGATTGCTGACCAGTCTCTGGTCTTTACCCTGAGATGGATGGATAGAGTAGATTTAATAATCTCCAAAAGAAATTTGTATATCATATAGGCTCCTGCATGCCCACGCACCTAATGGGGACATGCAGTATAGAAAATGGATGGTTGGAATTTTAAAATGAGCATGCTGCACTTGAATTGTCATTAAAAAGCTACATTGTGCTAATAAATGTAACCACTCATAGTATGATAGTACGTTGGTATACAACAGCCTTAAGCAGCTAAAATAGCATGAAGCAGAAGTACCCAAAATATACTTTGTAAATGTAGCCATTACCTAATGTGTGATGAATAGTTTTTTAATAGAGATGGTTCTGTTTTCCCAAGCACTGCTATGTGGATGGTGTTCAGATTGGATCTTGGGGTTTGGAGAGTGGCGGATTTTGGCTGCGCACGGATGGAAAACTGTCATATGAGGTCATCTAGATGGGGAATTGCTTCGTGTGTAGATTTTGAAGAATTGCTTGTATATTAAAAAGCCGTCATTTGTAATGATTTAACGGGTGTTGGGTGTGTCCAACAAATAGGACGATTTGTTTGACTTAATGATTTAATGAACACAAGAAGACTGTGTGTGTGTTCGTGTTGCTTTGTGTGTCTAATTGCTTAGCTGAGAAATATCACCTCAAACCTTTTTAGTGGTTTGAGTTTGTGGTATTGGCATAAAAGAAATTTTATTCACTCAATCCAAAAGAACAAAAACCATGATTATCACTGTAAAGGCAACATTTTTGTATTGCATCTGTTAGATATTTTAGCCTTCCCTCCCTTGTCATTGAGTGAGAATTTAAGAACCATGGACATGCCAGCACACTGTGTGTATTCAGAGCAACATGACCGGGCCTGTGTAATAGAAGTGCACAGAGCTGAGTCTTGTGTGGTGACCCAGCCCCCCCACCTACCCCCTGAAACACAGCAACAGTGTCTGGGCTAACACACACACAAGACTACCAGTTAGCCAGCATTTAAACATTCAAATACATTTTAAAGATAGTGATATACAGTATATAAGATGTATCTCTTACATCATTTATGAATTGTCATTTAAAGGCTGCAAAAACATTGTGCAGATACCAGCTGTGCAGCCAGCAACCAAGGGCGAGGAGCTGCAGACAAGCCATGCAAGGATCGGCTGACGCTGCCTGTATTAGCAGCTCTAAATGCTAGCTGCTTTCAAACAAGTGCTGCCACATTGCATGCAGTCTACGTGTACCATTACAAAATGGCCGTTTTAAAAAGTGCATTCCCCACTAATGTGGATTTCCTCTTTGTTTGTCAGCGTGCAGTCAACTAGCAGCCATTTTTTGTCTTTCAGGCCAAGTCAAGGTGTTCAGAGCCGAGTACACCTTTGACCCCAGAACGGTGAGAGAAGTTTTTTGTTCTGTAATTGTTTATTGGCAACATGAGTAGTTCCAAGATATGTGGTCTCTAAATGTCTTTGTAGTGACATTTACTGACCTAAGCCACAAGGAGGACAAGGCGTTAGTTGGAAGCAAGCGATAATTGCAAGGAGGCTTTTATTTCAGACATTTAAAAAAATCATTCAACTGTATGCAAGAACGTAATTTTTAAACTTCAGAAAGTACAGTAAAAAGGCAAAAAATAGCACACCTTGACTACAGGGTCATTTATTAACTAATTTTGTAAAACCTGTAAGGAGCAAACTGCCGTAGAGTGTGTTGTAAGCAACATACGCACGAGGAATGTAACATGCATGACTTTCACGTGCACAGCCAACATTTGTTGCACAACCAACATTTTAAAGCGCATGCAACGGTAGATAAAGCTGCTTTGAAATACTTCAAACAAAACTACTGGCATTTCGTGGAGTTAATTTAGGCACAAAATACATAACATTTGTGTGATAATTGACATTTGAAAATGAATAATTGTCTGTATTCAACCATAAAACTGCGTGATTTATGATTTAGTATTCATTCATTCATTTTCTATATTGCTTATCCTCATTAGGGTCGCGGGTATGCTGAAGCCTAGTATATTTTGGAAAAACCATGATAGTCGTGAAATCTGAAGCGCCATGTTTTCTTGTTTTCAAAGTAAAGGTAGAATGTTTTTGTTCCAGTGATTATTTTCACATTTGTGTGACAAGTGTAATGGTTGATTTACATTTATGCAATAACAATGATGAACTTCTTTTTACACTTTTGGAACCTTTGACTTGTGTAATTAATGACGGATCCAGTTTAACCCTGGAACAGACTTATTTTCTTTATTTCCATAGGCTGCAATGTCATAAGTAGAAGAAAATGAATGATAGTGTAACTGAAACAACTCCCAAAAGCCTGAAGCATTTAGTTGTGTGTGTTGCAGCCGGACGAACTTTACTTTGAAGAAGGAGACATCCTCTACATCTCTGACACAGTAAGTAAGTAAAACTTTACTTTTATTGCTGCGAGATGTAAAGAAAACACAAAACGTTCCTGTTGCCCTCAGAGTGATAGTAACTGGTGGAAAGGAACATGCAGGGGAAGGACGGGGCTTATTCCACGCAACTACGGTCAGTAGAAAAGGATAAGTCTTGGTCGTTCTAATCAGTGCATCTCTAAACAAAACATTTGTCACGGTTGTTTTCAGTGACGGAGCAGGCGGAGTGTATCCACCATCCCATGCACGAAGCGGCTAAACGAGGTGTGACTACCTCTCTTCAATTCCGTTTGTAAGCTGTTCCCAGCTGCTCACGTGTTTGTGTGTGTTTGTGTATTCATTCCATCAGGGAATCTTAGCTGGCTGAGGGAATGTGTGGAGAACAAGGTGGGAATCAACGGCTTGGACAAGGCGGGAAACACTGCCCTCTACTGGGGATGTCACGGGGGCCATAAAGGTGATCATTTGCTAGATGTCCACATGTTCCTTAGATAAAGTATATATAATAAACATATGTTTTGATATTGCTTTGAAGTCATGCAGATGGTACACTGGCTTGTAGTAACGGCAATACATAGTCTTGCTATCGTGACCCATGATTATATGGAAATACATGCATGTTCTCCCCGTGCGTGCGTGGGTTTCCTCCGGTTGCGCAATAATAATAATAATAATAATTATTATTATTGATTCTCTTTATATTTACACATGTATTTCCTTTTAACTGTTTCACTCCAGGGATTCCATATGATTAGGCAATAATCAATAAATCAATTACCCACACAATAAATAAAGGCAAACTGTAATTTTGTAGGCCTTGATAAATTGACCTGTGTTTGAATGACAAAATTCACATGCGGTATCTTTGCGGGTCACGATGCACAGACAGTGTTTTGAAGCCATTGCCATGTGAAAATATACTGCAAACATTTTGAATAAATGAAGGAAGGAAACCGTGTGGAATACCTGTTGTCTATTAAACGCCATCTGATGTCGATTTCAGTCCATTTGGGACAAGGACGGGGGACCTGTTCAGTTGCTCTGATTGCCCATGTATGGCACTGAACGCATTTTGCTGCATCCAAAACATGTACTTTGACCAAACTCGTCATTAGGCCTGTCACGATAACACATTTTGCTGGATGATAAGTGTCCCACAAATTATTGCAGATAAACAATATTTTTGTCAACATTATTTGGATGGTTTTGATGGATTGCATCAGTAATTGTAAGGATTTTTTCCCCTAATTAACAGACCTTTTATTCAATAACCCATTCGATGTGTGTGTGTGTGTGTGGAATACGTTTAATGGGGTGTGTAATGTTTTGTCGTAGTTTGGTCCAAAGTACAGCAAAATGCGTTCGGTGTTGTGTATTATTTCATTGTCTTTGTGACAAAATGACAATGTGCAACATTTGACATCGCATCGTGCTTTTTAAGAAAGTATTAAATGGTGTAGCACACAACACACACATGCTAGCGCCTTGCCTCTCCCCACTGGGACAAAGAGACTGCATGACTGACAGGGGGGTTACTGACTCTGTTCAGAACCAACAGGCCTAGGTGTTGAGGCAGATGCACAGAGTGAACTCTCTTCCCATCCAGCCTGTTTGGTAGCAAGAGAGGAGGAAAACACTGACATACGTGTCAATATATCGGGGCCGGAAAAACTATCGACTTCATTTTTATTTATTGTGCAATTAATTGACTTATTGATGATGGTTCTCATTCTTGCTTTTACCTGTGCTTTCAAAAGTCTATAAAAGTGTTAGTTTCATGGTTCTTGTTGTCTTTCTCCAACAGATGTAGTGGAGGTGCTACTCAATCAGCCCAACATTGAGCTCAACCAACAGGTGAGAACAGTAACTACACAAGTCACAGTTAAAGCCAAAAAAAAACAAAAACATTGAGAGTCTTGCATGTTCATTTTTTATTTTGATCCTAGAATAAGCTTGGGGACACTCCTCTGCACGCTGCCGCCTGGAAAGGTTATTCTGACATTGTGGAGATGTTGCTGAACAAGAGTGAGTATCTACATCTGATTCTGTTTTACTTCACTGTAAAAGTGGGTTGGTTAGACCAGTGTTTTTCAACCACTATGCCGTGGTGGAGGGTCTGGTGTGCCATGGGAAATCATCCACTTTCACCTAATCGGTGTATAAATATGTTTTGAAAATGAGTCCGCCAATAACGTGTCATTGCTGAGTGTCTGTGCTGTCCAATGATCGGCAGAATAATCATGTAATAAGCTAAATAGCAGTAGGTGGCAACACTTATATTGACTTTATGATATTTCTATAGGCTATGGAGAATAATGTTTACAATTTCTGCTGGTGGTGTGCCTTGGGATTTTTGGAATGAAAAAAGTGTGCCTTGGCTCAAAAGGTTGAAAATCACTGGGTTAGACAGAAGCTGCATGTATTTCCCATATATGGTAAGTGGTAACCGAACTGGGTGTAGAGCGATGTAAGGCGCATAATTTTGTACTCATTTCATGACGACGTGAGATTACCATTTACCTGGTAGTGGTGTCTCCTCTTTTAGATACATTAGAAATATCTTTGTACAGCAGTGTTCAAAATAATAGCAGTGCAATGTGACTAACCAAAATAAGCACTGTTATTAGTGTATTGTTTGCCATGTAGCAATAACAAATTACCAGTAGGTGCAGTCAATTCTCAGAAAACAAGACCCAGCATCCATGCTCTCTTAAGGCTGTGCAATTGGGCAATTAGTTGGAAGGGGGGGGGTGTTCAAAAAGTAGCAGTGTGGCATTCAGTCAGTAATCAGTGATGAATTTGTGAAAAAACAGGTTGAATCAGGTGACCCCTATTTACAGACAGAACTAGCACTTGTTGAACATGCATTTCTCTTTGAAAGCCTGAGGAAAATGGATCGTTCAAGACATTAAGAAGAACAGCGCACTTTGATTTCAAAAGTCGACCGAAGAGGGGAAAACCTATGAAGAGGTGCGAAATATTTGCCTGTAAAGCTAAAATGATCAATTCCTTAAAATGGAGACACGTAGCAGAAAATGGAAGACAACTATCAAAATGGATGGAAGTATAAACAAGAATGGCGAAGGCTCAGCAATGATTAGCTACAGTCTGTAGTTACCTGTAAGTACTGTGACAATTAGAAGAAGTCTGTGTGAAGCTAATCTATTTACAAGAATACTCCTCAAAGTCTCTCTGCTTAAAAAAGGCATGTGCAGAAATGTTACAATTTGCAAAGAACACATCAACTACCCTAAAGAGAAATTGAGAATATTTTGTGGACTGATGAGAGCAAAATTGTTCTTTTTGGGTACAAGGCCCGCAGACAATTTGTGAGACGACCCCCAAACTCTGAATTCAAGCCACAGTACACAGTGAAGACAGTGAAGCATCATGATATGGGCATGTTTCTCCTACTATGACGTGGGGCATATTTATCCCATAGCAGGGATCATGGATCCGTTTGCATATGTCAAAATACTTGAAGAGGTCTTGTTGTCTTATGCTGAAGAGGACATGGCCTTGAAATGGCTGTTTCAACATAATGACCCAAACACACTAGTAAACCAGCAAAATTGTGGTTCCAAACCAACAACATTCATGTTGTGGAGCGGCCAGCCCAATCCCCGGACCTTAATCCAATGGAGAATTTGTGGGGTGACATCAAAAATGCTGTTTCTGAAGCAAAACCAGGAAATGTTAAAGAATTGTGGAATGTTGTTAAAGAATCTTGGAGCGGAATTACATCTGAAAGGTGCCACAAGTTGGTTGACTCCAAGCCACACAGATATAAAAAACTGTGCTCCTACAACTAAATATTAATTTAGTGATTCACCGGATTGCCAAATCCTAGAAACAAAAACGTTTGTACAAAATAGTTTTGAGTCTGTAAAGTCAATGGCAGGCACTTTTGTTTTTTTAACACCCCCCTTTCAACTACTGTAATTGCCCAATTGCACAGCCGTAAGGGTGCATATCATGATAGCTGGGTTTCATTTGAGAGAATCTACTGCACCGACTGGTAACTTGTTTGCCATGTAGCAATAAAATATACTAGTAACAGTGCTCACCTGGTTAGTCACATTGGACTGCTGTTATTTTGAACACGGTATATACTTTTCGACACATTTAATCATGTTATTAGTGGTCAAATGGGGTCTAATGAAAAAGATGACAGCAAAAGTGTAGGAGCGATGCGAAAAAAAGTGTGTTCTGATTTTCAGATGCGCAGACAGACATCAGGAACAACGAAAACAAGCTGGCTGTGGAGATGGCCACCAACGATGTGTGTGCCACGCTTCTCAAGAAAAAACTGGCAAGCAGTAAGTCCAACGGCCACTAGAGGGCAGCCTTGGTTTTTTTTTTTTTTTTACAACAGCCTCAAAATCATCTTTTTGAACCCCCCTGAGCATCTGAAATGTATTCATTACCTCTTTTTTTCCTCAGGTCTCACCCACACGCAGAGCCACGCTGAGGAGTATTTGGACGACGAGGACTCAGACTGAGGAGCTTGAGGGGTTTTAGCACAGACTTCAGATGGACCTTGTTTCCACCCATAGCCCCTCCTCCCCCCAGGGTTTGTTGCAGTAACTCTATTTGAATCTTTTGTCTTAATTCCGTTAGCGTCACAGCAGCGCAAACATGACAGAAAATTGTCCCTCGGGCACCTAAAGTCACATTCCAGCTAGTTGGTGCTGCTAGTGAGTCAGACGCGTCACATTTGCTGCCCCCTTTCTATGATTTACGTATCTTCAGAAAAAAAATCAGCTTAGTCATGAAACATTTCCACTCTACATCTCTCCTTTCACTTTCTGCCTCTTAAAAAAATCATGTCAAAAACTTTTGATGCCTTCAATTCCATCTTGGGAGAAACTTCTTGCTGCTTTATAACAAATGTTTGGAAAAAGTGCCTTATTCATGTGATACTGTTTTGTTTGTTTGCACGTGTGACTACATACTTTTTCCATAACATTGACTTGGTCTTTCTACCTGCTTCTATCTGCAATTAAAGAGTTTTAACATAAGATTGTGTTTTATTTGAAAATGTCAACACTAATTGGCTAGTATTAGTAGAGAATTTCATAATTATTATAACAATTATTTCATAACAATCAAAACATAATTTTACAAACAATTGTGAAAAATATTTTACATTATGAGCATAAAGATGTAACAACCAAAAAAACTCATAATAAAGCTGTAGTATTTCTTTTACAAAAGTAAAATACTGGAGAATGAGCCAAAAAAGAACATAAAAAGCTCAAGAAGTCCAATAGTACTCATCAAATTAATTCTTACAAGAAAAATGCACAACAATGAAAATTATTCATTTTCTATGCCACTTATCCTCATTAGGGTCCCAGCTGACTTTGGGCGGGAGGCGGGGTACACCCTGGACTGGTCGCCAGTCAATGGCAAGGCACATATAGACAAAGACATAAAACTAGTCACACTCACATTCATACCGATGGACAATTTAGAGTCGCCAATTAACCTAACATGCATGTTTTTGCAATGTGGGAGGAAACCGGAGTACCCGGAGAAAACCCACACACGCACGGGAAGAACATTCAAACTCCACACAAAGATTCGAACTCAGAACCTCCTGACTGTGAGGCCAACATGCTACCCATTCAACCACCATGTCAGCCACCAATGAAAATTAATGACAAAAAAAATTGTATAAAATAAAAGTTTTTACAAGAATTGAAACACTAAGTCTTAGGAGGAAATAAATACATCTCAAGAGAAGGTTATTTCAAGAATTGTATTATTACAAGAAAGAAAACAAAGACAGTTGTTGAAAAGTATTTTTATTACAATTCAGCATGTTGGTGACATTCCAGAGAAGGCAGAAAGAGATGTGTATTCATGCTACATCAGCTGAGAAAAACCAAATTGTGAAGGACAGGAGACTTTTTGGTCAAGGAAGCATTTTGTTGTGAGAAACACCACCACTTCGTCCTGAAAAAAGTGCACGTACAGCACAGTCAACGTTACTCCTCGTCCTGAAAAAAGTGCACGTACAGCACATTAGTCAACGCTAACGAGTTTACAATCTTTTAAGACAAGTGGAGGTTACCAACAGTGAAATCTGACCTCAGGGTCATGCAGAGAGGAGTATTTTGGGATGTATAGTAGGGACAACTAAATAAAATGAACCCCCTCTTTATGGAATGATTTTAGTTATGTTTTTTTTTTTAAACAATGGAGCCCAAGTCTTGTAATTGGACCGAGCAAAAGTTAGCAAGGCACGTTTTTGTGTGTGCATTAAGGCCTTCTTTCAACATCAGTATGGTTGTCATGGAGGTTTAAAGGGGCGGTGGTGAGGCATCAAAGTGGGTCAACACCCCAGATTTCTCTTGTCAGTACAGATGGCCTTTTCTTTTCAGTATTAAGTGGGCCGTAAACATTAAGTGCAGTAAAAACTGCCTTTTAACAGTCAACTCTACATTTTGGATGAGAGAGGTCTGAATAAAGCCAGACTGGAAGTGAAAATATTCCCAACTGAATGTGAGATTGAATGCTAAATATTTACCTTGATGAGGAAACATCTCCCATAAAAAGGTAAGACTAGCACACATGAATAAAATAGATATGATGGCGTGGTGAATGAGATGGGCGAAACAGAAACATCACACTGGCTGACTGCGGCGGTGACGTCGCACCATCACGGCCTCAGTTGACATGAGAACTTGAATTCGTAGACACCAAGCCACAGCCGTGACCCCATGACCTTTGTTGACGCGGACATGAGACAGGTATGCGTGTCCCCCCCCCCCCCACACGACCGTGTCACCTCAAACATAACCTACCCCATGACCACAAAAAAACATCACAGAAGAACCTGTGTCTTTAAAAGGCGGAGCAAAAACAAATCCACTTCATGTATGAAAGAGCTTTGAACGTTTTTAAGGCTGCCGAGAAACGGAACCGTTACTCTGACGTGAGCTGGACAGTTTTTCGTGTGCGTACGTCATCCACATGAATCTTTTGACGCATCAAAGTCCGCGTCCGTGGGAGGAGCAGTAGCAGAGGAGACAAAACATCAGGTTTTCCAGCCACATTAGGAAAGGAAGCTCACGATCAAGTGAAGATTGTAGTCAGAAAGCAAAAGCCCGTTTTGCTGTGAGGAAGAGGAGGCTCGGTGCACATTTCTGCACACAACCAAAAAGGTGGAAAAAAGAAAATGGAACATTAGAGAGTGCATAAAAGACAGAATGCTTCTCTTTTGAAGCCGACTCAAAGGCTAAAAATACAACTGCATAAATAAAGCAACTTTTGCTTCAAATAAATACAACTCTTCGAAAAGATGAAAAGGATTTAAAACAAAAAATGAAATATTTGGGATAAAACGACAATAAAAATTCCCTCCAAGAAAATAATATCTTACATTTTTTTTTTTTGGAAAAATGAAAATATAGTCTTGTGTTTTTCTTGATGCAAGTACCGATGAGTACTTTTTTAAAAATGAGTATCTACAGCTGTACAATAGGCCTTGCAAATGAGTCCATGGGTGTGTTGGGTCGGGGAGAAAGCAATTTTTTGACTTAAAAAAAGCTTGGGGATAAAAAGTTCATATAAAACAATAGAAAGACGTTTGCTAATGACACTCTTCCAGGTTTGTCCTCTCCTCGATGGCCTGTTTCACGATTTCGGCCAGCTTCAGACGGTCCACTTTGTCGGAGAAGGCTCGACCTGCATCACAAAAAGCAACAGAGTGAGTGAACCGACACCAAAGTGTACTGTGACAGTAATGCCACAAGATGGCGGTGTCTCCATTGGAAGCATGAGCCACTGTTTCTACCTCTGCATGCTTGCGCTACTCCGCTGTTGGGCATGTTGCATTTGCTGAGCTGTTGTCTACAGTGAACTCTGCAACGGCATTGATGCCAGCTGAGCAGTATGCGCCTTCCCGCTTTTACAACATTGGTTCTGTTGCTGCTGTGTTGTGCAATACACCGGTTAATAAATGACTGAGGGGTTTCCACTTCAAATCATTATTAAAGCTAGGTTTGCACATTTCTCAAAGAAATGTTTTTCACCTGCTTCTACTTAAATCCCCCGGGATTTATTAGTATTTTATGCCGGAAACCGAGGGCAGGAAAAACAACGGCCACTGCAGCAAAATAAAAAGTGTAGATTATATTCCTGCAGCACAGTAACAAGTCAAAATGCAGAGAGAGAGATTATACATGCAGCCGGCGAACAGGAAGTGAGCACTGACCGTCCCAGCTGAGACCCTGCAGACCGTCTCGTAGAAGTTTACAGTCCCTGTTGAACCTCCACGCTTCATACATCACCACGTTCAGCTTCTCGTCCTCGTTCTCGCCTAAAGAAACCCACAGCAGAGTAAATTCTTATTTCCCGTGCAAGATGTTTGAGGTATGCGACGCCCTTCTTGTGTGTTCCGACAGACCGGCCTGTGGAAGGATGCACTGCGCAATGACATCTCGTAGTTTTTCCAGCGCTACGTTGGAGTCCTCGCCTCCGTTCTCTGGGTCGTGAATGAAGAAACCATCACTGGGCTTAGGGCTGGAACAATGATGACACGACAGTGTTAGGACTAATTCCGCACTCTTCCGAGTGTCAACGCTACGAAGATAAAAAAACCCCACCCAAGCAGTTTCCGCTTCCTGAGGATTGGGTTGTTGACAGAGTTGAGCGGCTTCAGGCTAACGTTCAGATCCTGAATCCTCATGTTGGCCAACTGCTCCGCGTGGGCCTGCTGGATTCCCGCGACAACCGCCTGGGAGGGATGACAATATTTACAATCATGGCAGATAAATGGAAGATGTCGCACGCTGCAATATCTACCTTGTCCATCATCATCTGTGCGGAGGGCAGCACGTTATCAAGGGCTTCAGTGCAGTTGAGCCACGGGTGAGACAAGACTCCTTCAATGGTCAGCCGTTCCTCTGGCTTCACCTTCAGCAGCCTGGAGGGTGCAGATGAAGAAAAGAGAGTCAAGAAGCATGAATGACAACTCATCGTAGAGTATAGGAAGCTGGTACTCAGTTTTCTAAAGACTTGGTTTTTGGATTGAGGGGGCGGAACAGGTTCAAGACCCACTTGTGGTTGAATATACAGGGTGGACACTTTTTACATTTATCTACATACATGATATTTACATATTGGGAGTTTTACATTGAATAGTTAATCTCAAGTGCTCAAATAAATGTAGGTAAATGTATAAATATGCAATAAACATAAAATGTCTGTAACCCTACCTTTGGCCCACCCTGTAGTAGAACATCTGAAGTAAAATCTCCCTGAAGTCCTTCAACCAAAATATTAGGAAACATACCATGTATCTCCATAGTCTAATGAAACCCGACACTAAAACCGCCGAGATGACACCTAAGCAGGCAATTCTTCTCTAAAGGGTGAGTAAATGTTATTTGTTATTGGTGTTATTTTTATGTAAGAATGGTTAACTTAGTCTTACACTTGGCAGTTAAAGGCTCCCTGACATGATTCATCAACTTAAATGTTACATATTGTATGAAATTATGTTCTACATTGTTTCATTTTTGAAAGCGAACAGTACATTTGTACATTTATAGTTCATGGCAAAACCCATCTGCTATTGGCTGGCGACTCGTCCAGGATGTACTCTTGCCTCTCACCCAAAGTCAGCTGGGATAGGCTCCAGCATACCCCCCAAAGAAAATGGATGGATGGATGGCTGGGCGCCACCCATGATGAGCTAGCTGGCATTGCAGCCTAATTTCCGGAAGTGACACCTCTGAGCTAAGGCGGAAAGCAAATAAACAAACGCTTCTTGAGCTAGACAGATGATTATCCACTTCGTTCAGTAAATTTTTCATCAAAACAGTGTTGCTGCTAAATGTTAACAATATCCGAGTGATACAGTAAGTTTCCTTTTTCCCCAAAAAACATGATGGTTAGAAGACTGGACGAGGCAAGTGCAGAGAACGAGCAACAGCTGGACGCCCACCTAGACTTCTGTTTGCAGTTATCATTTCACAGATGACTGCTTTGAAGGATTACCTTTACAAAAAGCATTTGGCATGAAAGTAAAGTATAGACTCGTTTTGAAAAAGGATGCTATTCCGTCGGCACACAGGAAAAAAACAAGACAACGAAGAACAAGTACTACATCAAAGTAAAGAGAGGAAGTCATGCCTTGTTTACATAATGTCTTCTAAACACTATTCCACAATAGCGACAAGGTTGCAAAGCATTCATTCATTCATTCATTTATTTTCTATGCCACTTATCCTCATTACGTTATATAAATATCTTTTGACATGAAATGTTTAATGTGGTGCGGGGCCCGTGGTTTACCCATGACTGCCACTTATACAATCAAACAGGTTATAAAACCCCCTTTACTCTCATTAGGAAGCAGATTTAAAACAATACCTGAAGGGATAAGCAACTCCAGAGTCATTTACACTTACCATTCTGTGTTTAGAAGGCGATCAATCTTCATCTCCATGTCTTAAGGTTTAATGTTTTGTTCTGCAATTTCTCTATTTCATCCCAAAATGTTTCTGCTTTCTCAAAAACTACTGACACATCGCTCAAATCTTTGCTATAATCATTGTAAACATCCTTTGTCTCGCTACTACTAGGATGGCGTCACTTCCGGAAATGGGTGGTACTTTTTGCAAATGTATCATTTGCTTTCAAAAATTGAGCAATGTAGAACATCATTATAAACAATATATAATATATTTAAACAAAGTGGATGAATCATGTCAGGGACCATTTAAGAAGGTCATGTAAGCCAGAACAGGTTTGATAAAAACTCATTAAATTCCCACTATTGACTTTGCTTATTCTTAGGTTAACCAGCATCCTGAAACAAATTAAGTTGGTCTTTACATGTTCCACTATAGGCATAAGCCAAAGAACAACTTACTTGCGCACGATGTCCTTTGCCATCTCTGATATCTGACTCCACTCGTCTTCAGGGAAGTCAAAGCTACCCATCATGATCTTCTTCCGCATGTCCTTGGGAATGGTGCGACTGTGGTGTTTGGAGTAGAATGGAGGATAGCCGCATAGCATCACGTAGATGATGACACCCAGCGACCACAAGTCACAGCTCTGGAAAACAACAACAACAACAACAAAATTGTTGACTAAGAACTTGTAAGTGAATTAAAGCTGACAGACGCTCTGAGTCTCACCTTGTTGTAGGTATAAGGAGTGGGTGAGGTAGGTATGATTCCAGACTTCTCTTTCTGGTGTCTTCTTTGAGCCTCAAGTACCTGTGCAGCAACGGCGGGTTTTGGTGTGCAATCAGTTTCATTTGTTTTCAGTGTGTTTTCTACCTGAGGTGCTACGTAGTAGGGCGTGAACTGCGGGGTCATCAGGTCCCCTTGATCAATTTTGGCAAAGCCAAAGTCACACAGCTTCACAGGAGCATCCTGGGGCAAAGGAATCGACAAGAAGGGGTTAAAGCATGGAACATATGAGTGAGCACATTGACTAATTACCAAAGAGTTGTCCTTGAAGAGCAGATTCTCAGGCTTCAGGTCCCGATGCGCGATATTTAGGCAGTGACAGTGTTCCAAGGCTTGACTGATCTGTGGGTGGAGTGATGCTGTTATTCACATGTTTGTCCAAACAAAATGTGTTCTGCTGATTGAGTGTGGCATCAGCTGCTGAATCCTAAGAAGGGAGCTGCTAATGAGACAGATACTGCCAAAATGTCACACAGGAACAAAAAAAAGGTTTTACATATTAAAACATGCTCACTAACGACACTGGCAATGAATAATGAGGAAAGAGATAAAGCTTGACACACTGAGCATTCTGTGTGCATATACAGCGTATACAGTGGTGTGAAAAACTATTTGCCCCCGTCCTGACTTTTTATTCTCTTGCATGTTTGTCACACCTAAATGTTTCTGCTCATAAAAAATAGTTAACTATTAGTCAAAGATAACATAATTGAACACAAAATGCAGTTTTTAAAATAAGGTTTACTTTATTAAGGGAGGGAAAAAACTCAAAATCTACATGGCCATGTGTGAAAAAGGTATTGCCCCCCTTGTTAAAAAATAACTTAACTGTGGTTTATTCCACCTGAGTTCATTTCTGTAGCCACCCCCAGGCCTGATTACCACAGTGAGAGCCATTATCCACAAATGGCAAAAACATGGAACAATGGTGAACCTTCCCAGGAGTGGATGGCTGCCCAAAGTTACCCCAAGAGCGCAGAGACAACTCATCCGAGAGGTCACAAAAGATCCCAGGGCAACATCACTGCAGGCCCTACTTACCTCAACTGAGGTCAGTTGTTCACGACTACACCATAAGAAAGAGACTGGGCAAAAACGGCCTGCATGGCAGAATTCCAAGACGCAAACCTCTATTAAGCAAAAAGAACATTAAGGCTCGTCTTAATTTTGCTAAAAAACATCTCGATGACTGCCAAGACTTTTGGGAAAATATCTTGTGGACAGACGAGACAAAAGTTGAACTTTTTGGAAGGTGCGTGTCCCGTTACATCTGGCAGAAAAGTAACACAGCATTTCATAAAAAGAACATCATCACAACAGTAAAATATGGTGGTGGTAGTGTGATGGTCTGGGGTTGTTTTGCTGCTTCAGGACCTGGAAGGCTTGCTGTGATAGATGGAAGCATGAATTCTACTGTCTACCAAAAAATCCTGAAGGAGAATGTCCGGCCATCTGTTCGTCAACTCAAGCTAAAGTGATCTTGGGTGCTGCAGCAGGACAATGACCCAAAACACACCAGCAAATC
>QODF01000212.1:155796-196037 GCA_024372805.1 Oostethus manadensis | reverse complement strand
CAGTTATTAGGTGCAGGGCCAATTACTTTTTCCACACAGGGCTATGTGGGTTTGGATTTTTTTCTCCCTAAATAATAAAAACAGTCATTTAAAAACTGCATTTTGTGTTTACTTGTGTTATCTTTGACTAATATTAAAATGTGTTTGATGATCGGAAACATTTTGTGTGACAAACATGCAAAAGAATAAAAAGTCAGGAAGGGGGAAAATAGTTTTTCACACCACTGTACATCCCAGTGTAAGTGTTTCCCCTCATCCTGATTTGTACTTTTTTGCATGTTTGACACACTTAAATATTTCAATGAAAACACAAATGTACTAATATTAAGGGAGAAAATAATCCAAACCTACATGCCACTGTGTGGAAAAGCGATTGCACCCGTTAAAACGTAGGTGTAGTTATCCCACCTAAATTCAATTTCTCCAGCCACGCCTGAGCTCAATCAAAAAAAAATCACTTAAATAAGACCTGCCTGACAAAGTAGTGAGTAGACCAAAAGATCCACAAAAGCTAGACATTATGCAGAGATCTAAAAAAATTCAGGAACAAATGAGAAAGAAAGTAATTGAGATCTATCAGTCTGTAAAAGGTTATAAATGCATTTCTAATGCTTTGGGACTCCATCGAACCACAGTGAGAGCCACAAGTGGAAAAAACATGGAACCTTCTTCTTTGCCAGAAAACATTTGGATGATTCCCAAGACCTTTGGGTAAATACTCTGTGGTCCGACGAGACAAAGTTGAATTTTTTTGAAGGTGTGTGTCCCATTATAAATATTAAACTTACTGAAATGACCAACTAGTAAAAATAGCAATGGATTTAAGAACAACCAACAGTAAAATATGGTGGTGGTGGTGGTATGTTGGTCTGGGGCTGTTTTTCTGCTTCAGGACCTGGGAGACTTGCTGTGATAAATGGAACCAGGAATTCTGCTGTCTACTAAAATATCCTAAAGGGGAATGTCAGGCCATCTGTTTGTGAACTCAAGATGAAACCAACCTGGGTTCTGCAGCAGAACAATGATCCAAAACACACCAGCAAGTCCACCTCAAAATGGCTGAAGAAAAACAAAATCAAGACTTTGGAGTGGCCTTGTCAAAGTCCTCACATGAATCCCAGGTCGTTCATGTTGGAAAACCCACCAATGTAGCAGAATACAATTCTGTAAAGACGAGTGGGCCAAAATTCCTCCACAGCGCCGTAAGAGACTTATTGCAAGTTATTGCAAACGCTTGATTGCAATTGTTGCTGCTAAGGATAGCTCAACCATTTATCAGGTTATTTCTCTCTTAATAATAAAATGGTCTAATTTAAAAACTCAATTTTGTGTTCAGTTGTCTTGTCATTGTCAAGAACTCAGGAAGGGGGCAAACCCTTTTTACGCCACTGTAAACTTCCATCACCTACCTGCTCTGTGACCTGGCTGGCCATCTTTTCAGTGAAGTGCCTGTGCTGACTGATTCTATGGAACAGTTCACCGCCCTCCATCATCTCCATGACAATCAGAAGCCTGGCTCTTGAAGGAAAAAACAGACAAAAACCGGCATGAATATACAATAATTATAGCTGTGGTGATAGAATGAAGATAAGACAGACAAATTCACCTGGGGCTGGACTCATGTGGGAATTGGACACTGTTGGCGTACACCTCCAAGATTTGCACTATGTTTGGGTGGTTGGCACACATCATATGGAGGCGGACCTACAAGCAGAGACAGTAAACTAATGTAATAGAACTGCAACACTGACTTGTAATTCTAAATGCATACAATTGACAGAAAGCAGATGATTCTCAATGTGTTCTCATGTGTTCCCTACTGAAACTGCTGTCTCTGCGACCCGGATAAGCAGAGGTAAATGGAATAGAATGGAATGGTGTTCTCATGTGACTTTAGTTGGACAGTGTTACTTGCAGTATACTACCATACCATATATTACATGTTACATATACTGCTCAATAAAAATAAGAGGAACACTTTTTAATCAAAGTATAGTAACTTTTCAGTGAAACTTCTGGAATATTGATCTGGTCAGTTAAATAGCAGAGGGGGTTGTTAGTTACTTTCAGCTGCTTTGTTGTTAATGAAATTAACAACAGGTCCATCAGAGGGGCAACAATGAGACAGACCCCAAAACAGAAATGGTTTTCCCATCTCTTTTGGCTGATTTTTTACTGACTGACTTTCTACTGCTGTAGTTTTTTGATTTGGATTGGATCAACATCTCTGTTGATAGCATGGTGCAGTACCTGGACGCTACAGAGGTTGCACAAGTAGTCCAGCTCCTGCAGGATGGAACATCAATACGTACTGTTGCAAGAAGGTTTGTTTGATCTCCCAGCACAGTCTCAAGAGCATGGAGGATATTCCAGGAGACAGGTAGTTACTCCAGCAGAGCTGGACAGGCCCGTAGAAGGTCCTTAAACCCTCAGCAGGATCGGTATCGGCTCCTTTGTGCAAGGAGGAACAGGATGAGCACTGCCAGAGTCCTAAAAAATGAGCTCCAGCAGGCCACTGGTGTGAATGTTTCTGACCAAACAATCAGAAATAGGCTCCATGAGGGTGGCCTAAGGGCCCGATGTCCTGTAGCGGGCCCTGTGCTCACTGCCCAGCACCGTAGAGCTTGATTGGCATTTGCCATAGACCACCAGAATTGGCAACTACGCCACTGGCGCCCTGTGCTCTTCACACACGACAGGCGTGAAAGGGTCTGGAGATGCCGTGAAGAACATTATGCTACCTGCAACATCACTCAGCATGACTGGTTTGGATAGATATCTATCCATCTACCCTTGGAAGGACGCACAAACCTCCACAGGTTAGATAATGGCACACTAACTGCTATTATGTATTGGGATGTAATCCTTGGAACCATTGTCAAAAGCATGGGACCAGGTTCCTGCTGGTTCACGACAATGCCCGACCTGATGTGGCTAGAGTATGAAGGCTGTTCCTGGAGCATGAAGGAATTGATACCATTGACTGGCCCGCACGTTCACCTGACCTAAACCCAATAGACCACCTCTGGGGCATTATGTTTAGGTCCATCCGGTGCCACCAAGTTGCTCCTCAGACTGTCCAGGAGCTCAGTAATGCCCTGGTCCAGATCTGGGAGGAGATCCCCCAGGACACCATCCGTCGTCTCATTAGGAGCATGTCCTGATGTTGTCAGGCATGCATACAAGCACGTGGGGGCCACACAAACTACTGAGAATCATTTTGAGTTGCTACAAAGACTTTTTTGGCAAAATGGACCAGTCTGCTGCATCATTTTTTCACTTTCATTTTTGGGGTGTCTTTGATTTCCCCTCTATAGGATTATCATTTTTATTTCTAGCGAATTATGTGGCATCATTTTCTTACTAATACATCACCTACTTATTCTCATGATATACAAAATAACCCCCCCTAATTAGCATATTCACATACTTATATTTAAAAAACAACAAACCTTGGACCCCTCAGTCGTGTTCTGTCTTTATCCTTGTATGGAATGTTTTTATGAGTATAAAGCAGGGGTATCTAAACTTTTGGTTGCATACAGAAAAATCCGTGGATGCACAGGTCACTCTGATATTTATATATCTTCTTTTTTTCCTTTCGGCTTATCCCTTCAGGGGTCGTCACAGCGAATCAATTGCCACCATCTAATTCTGTCTTCTGTATCCTCTTCTCTTGCGCCAACTATCTTGATGTCCTCTTTCACTACATCCATAAACCTTCTCCTTTGTCTTCCTCTAGGCCTCCTGCCTGGGAATTCAAAACTCAGCATCCTTGTACCAATATATTCACTATCTCTCCTCTGGACATGTCCGAACCATCTCAGTCTGGCCTCTCTGACGTTATCTCCAAAACCACTAACATGTGCTGTCCCTCTGATGTGCTCATTCCTGATCCTGTCCATCCTGGTCACACCCAAAGAGAACCTCAGCATCGTCATCTCTGCTACCTCCAGCTCTGCCTCCTGTCTTTTCGTTAGCGACACTGTCTCTAAACCAAACAACATCACTGGTCTCACACAGTTTTGTACACCTTTCCTTTCATTTTAGCTGAAACTCTTCTATCACACCCGACACTTTTCTCCACCCATTCCAGGCTGCCTGCACACGCTTCTTCACCTCTTTTTCCACACTCTCCATTGCTCTGGACTGTTGACCCTAAGTACTTGAAATCATCCACCTTCTTTATCTCTTCTCCCAGTGACCTCACTCTTCCACTTGAGTCCCTCTCATTTACACACATGTATTCCGTCTTGCTGCAGCTGACCTTCATTCCTCTCCTTTCCAGGGCAAACCTCCACCCCTCAAGCTTCTCCTCCACCTGTTCCCTGCTCTCACTACTTATCACAATGTCAACTGCAAACATCATAGTCCATGGAGATTCCTGTCTAACCTCGTCCGTCAGCCTGTTCATCACCATAGCAAACAAGAAGGGGCTCAGAGCTGATCCCTGATGTAGTCCCACCTTCACTCGGAACTCCTCTGTCACACCTGCAGCACACCTCACTACTGTCTTACAGTCCTCGTACATGTCCTGCACCGCTCTAACATTACTTCTCTGCCACTCCAGAATTCCTCAGACTTCCACAGTTCCTCTCGGGGCACCCTGTCATAAGCTTTCTCCAGATCTACAAAAACACAATGCAGCTCCCGCTGGCCTTCCCTGTACTTCTCAATCAACATCCTCAAAGCAAATACTGCATCTGTTGTACTCTTTTTTGGCATAAAACCGTACTGCTGCTCACAAATGCTCACGTTTGCCCTTGGTCTAGCTTCAACTACTCTTTCCCATAACTTCATTGTATGGCTCATCAGCTTTATTCCTCTGTAGTTGCCACAACTCTGCACATCTCCCTTGTTCTTAAAAATGGGCACCAGCACACTTCTTCTCCATTCCTCAGGCATCTTCTCATTATCTAAGATCTTGTTAAACAACCCGGTCCGGAACTCTATTGCCACCTCTTCTAGACACTTCCATACCTCCACAGGTATATCATCAGGCCTGAGTGCCTTTCCATTCTTCATCCTCTTCGATGCCCTCCTCAGTTTTTCCTTACAAATCTTTGCTACTTCCTGGTCCACAACAGTCATCTCTTCTCGTCGTTCTCTCTCATTTTCCTCATTCATCAACTCTTCAAAGTACTCTTTCCATCTTCCCATGACACTATTGGCACCTGTCAATACCCTTCCATCCCTATCCTTTATCACCCTAACCTGCTGCACATGCTTTCCATTTCTGTCCCTCTGCCTTGCCAACCTGTATAGATCTTTCTCTCCCTCCTTGCTCTCCAACCTAGCATACAAGTCATCATAAGTCACCCATAGCCTTTTTCAACTCCTTCCTAAAAGTCACGCAACACTTCTCCTTTTTCAGCTTCCGCCATTTCGTCCTCTGTTCTGCCTTTACCCTCTTCATCCTTCTCACCACTAGAGTCAACCTACACACCATCATCCTATGCTGTCTGGCTACACTCTCACCTACCACTGCTTTGCGGTCACTGACCACCTTCAGGTTACACCTTCTACACAAGATGTAGTCTACCTGTGTGCTCCTACCTCCACTCTTGTAGGTCACCCTATGTTCCTGTCTCTTCTGGAAGAAAGTATTCACTACAGTCAATTCCATCCTTTATATATATATATATATATATATATATTTTAATTTGATAAAAAGGCTAAAAAACAACAAACCCATCTTTAAAACCAAAACTTTGTGTTATTATTACTATCAAAGTGTCATTTTTCTTCTTTACACTGTGTCTTTTTGCTCTATTTTTTGTGTTTAATTTTATTTTTATAATGGGCCAATAATAAACAAACCATGTGTCCCACTTTGGTGTCTTTTGCGAACACGCTGCATAAAAACAGAAACTCACGATGTTTCACTGAAACAATAATCTGTGAATATTTTCAGCTCAGTCAAAAGAGTTTTTAAGATGTGTTTGAAAGCAAGAGAAGGGCACCTAGATTCAGTGTTCAGCTATGTTACATCCATACTAAGCAGAAAACGACTGCACAGACAAACAGCCCATAGCAAAAAACAACTGACACGTAAAAGTATACACTTGTGCTTTGTCCAACCTCATTTCTGGCCTTTGGGCGATCAATGAGTATCTTCAGGGCCAAGCGTTCCTGAGATGATTTCTTCACACAAACCCTTAAACAAGGACAAAACACAAGGGAGTTGAAATTGTTGAAAGCAAAGTCAATGCTGTGATCTCAAGTTATGTTCACCTCATCTGTGGTGAACATTCTCTAGGGTGCGGAAAGCTAAACCAGAGCATTCGGACTATCTTGAACACACAATCTCATTTCTAAATGATAATTTAATTACTTCAAGAGCTTTATCACAAAAAAGCACAATTACAGATTTGTCTTTTGACTTTTTGTCTTTATTTGCTGGATGAATGTACTGTCAAGCATGCCACGTTTTTGACTTGATGGATTACATTCTGTCTTCCTATTAGTATCTATCAACTCCCCCGTCAACTGTTCTTGGAGGACCGTCTATGAAGACCGGCAGAATCCGCTAAAAAAAGAAACTGTGCCTTCTTTAAAACATAAGCCCATTGCCTTGTACATTTGAAGGTGTGTGTAAAGAAAATTGTGAATCACAGTTTTTGCAGAATCATGCAGTCCTTCTCACACATCTGTTTATTATACAGTATAATGATTTGCTGACAACAAAGCATAAACATTCAATTGTGTCAATAACTGTTTGTTATGGCAAAGCGACGCATCTTACGACAGTTAGGCGGAATAAAATGACAAAATATTGCCCCTAAAAATGAGATCCACTCTAGCAATATTGACACATACTGTACAAAGTTTCTAAAATGTCTATTCCTCTATGCCTAAGATACAGAGAACCAAATATCAACCTTAAACAACAAATAACCCTTGAATGGCTTCCAAGTACACAGTACATTACTCTTCAAGCATTACACCAAGAGAACGTTCTGCTTTGGCCAAAGTTCACCAACTGCAAGGAAAAAGTGAATCACAAAGCTGTGCACAGATTGATGGGGGGTTGTTGAGTAATAAATATTCTTTTAGAAATGAATCAGATAAGCACAGCAGACCTATTTCAGAAACACAGCGCAGTGACTAAGCGGTGATGAAACAGACGATGCAGTCTGAATCATTCAGTTCACGAGTCTGTCAATATGTCAAAACAGATGAGTCGAGTTTTTGGCATCCTGTGGCTGACACTAACCGTAACAGAGTAACAGCTTCTCACTAACAACAGAAGTACATGACTGTACAAGCAAGCATAGCAAGCTGTGTAGCAAGTAATGTAGCAACTAGCATAGCAAGTTGTGACAATTGACTGTGGAAGAGGCAGACTTTTAATTAAGGACAAAACATGAAATCCTAGATCATATTTGTGATTATAGAGACCGGATATGTTTATTTACTCAACTACAGAGTGTACCAGAATCTCTATTCAATGACTAGTATAGGTTCATTTGGCCTTACTGAATATATGTTCAGTTTCTTATATTCAGACATCGTTTTAGCTATTTTAGGTGACGTTGTGATATAATGGAGAATCTTATTTGTATTAAGCGAGCTTAGTATATATGCTCAGTTTCTAAGATTGTCAACAGTTTGAACATCCTCACTCTAGCTATTTAAAATTAAGTAATTAATAAATGTATTTTACTGGTTTATTTGATTGGAAATGCGTACATTAATTACCATTGCTGCAAATGGACCAGAATTAAAAAGAAAAATAAATTAGAGGCTAACTAGTTAGTAGTACTTCCTAAGCGTGGCCTAGGTCTAGGGAAGTACAGCTGATAATGTGTCTGAATATCAGAATGAACATATAAATTATTTATGATGTGTAATGCTTTAAGGCATTTGTCCACAAATAAATGATACCTACTTAATGCAAAGAAGATTTTACAATGTATTACAGCATATTACACCTCACTGCAGGGTACACGTGTGGATTTTTTTCATATAATTAGCTTTGCAGATGCCACATCTGCTCTGCAGGTGCTGTGGTAATGACGTCTACAAGAACACATTGTTTTTATCAGTCATGATAAAGGTTAACATTTAACTATGAATGTAAACAACACCCAGCGATTAACTGGGGCATGGCATCTGTTAGCCCAGATTCCATTAAGTTAATATAGTAATTCAAGCTTAGTTTTTAAGTGGAGTAGAAAGAGGCCAAGGAAAAAGCTTTTCTCAGTCCCACTCACCTGACAGGTCCACTGATGCCAGCTCCCAGCTTCTGGGTCCAGTTGATGCTGTATTCATCTAGTATGGATGTCTCCTGCATTAACATATATTCACATTTGTAACATGGTCTTGGTCTTGTAGCATCAGACTGTTTCTAACAATCAGATTTGTGCTAGACTTGACCAGACTTTATCCAGACAATGATGGTTGTAGAGCAAGGTAGCCATAGACTTTGTCAACTCCTTTAGTTTCCACTCTACATTGTCCATGATGAACTCAAGTGGACACACTGTGTGTGTTCCAGTTCTCAGGAGCAGTCATCCCATCATTAAGCACATTCTGACCCAGTTGTGAATGCAAGAGGCCCGCGGCACTTAAAATTGCATTTTACTGCTGACTTAGATGCCAGGCCAGTGACACATGGAAGGTAATGGGTCGGGAAGGAATCCCAAAACCAGGGTGTAACAACATGTGAGCAAGGAGGATTGTTTGCTTGACTGAGCCATATAACTAATAGCATAAGCTACTTGTTCTCTCCCACAAGAGAGAATGCACAGACTCATACCAAACACAATGCGCCTTGATGTTCTGTACTTCTATTTTAGCAGATTTTGTAACTATTTCTCCCATACAAAATAATATATTTGTAAATAATCTGGCCATATGTTTTAACTGTTATTTGAACCTAATGTAGAAGACATTATCTATAAATCACTCATTCTTAACCTTTATTACTGAAAGGTGGTGAGACAAATGCTGGCACTGGAAGAAAATACTAGGGCACAACATGGGCAAAAATATTAAGACACAACTGGTGTTTTACTGCTTTGAATGTCAGTCTGTAAGTAACTGCCTGTGTATATTATTCTCTTTTCATGTTCTTTTTCTCTTACAACAGCATTTTGTTTTGAAATAACATTTTTTAAAGCCACACAAAAACATGCATAAATTAATCCTCCAAGGCTCTCTGAACTGAGGTGAAATGTTGAAATTGTGCTCGACAGTAGATTTCCCTGTGTATATGTAAGATTCTATCCATTTCTTTACATGTATTGTGTGTTTCACTACACAGCATACATGTACAAATGTAGTAAAATCCAGTACTGGTATTAGTACATTTTTATTGTTACATGGCAAACAAGTTACCAGTAGGTGAAGTAGATTCTCAGAAAACAAACAGCATTCATGATATGCATGCTCTTAAGGCTGTGCAATTGGGCAATTAGTTGAAAGGGATGCGTTAAAAAAAATAGTATGGCATTTAATCAGTGATCAATTTTGTGAAAAAACAGGTGTGCATCGGGATGAAACCAGCACTTGTTGAACATGCATTTCCCTTTGAAAGCCTGAGGAAAATGGGTCGTTCAAGACATTGCTCAGAAGAACACCGTACTTTAAGTAGAAAGTTGATTGAGAGGGAAAAACTAATGAAGAGGAGGAAAAAATGTTTGGCTTTTCAGCTAAACTGATCTCCAATGCCTTAAAATTGAGAGCAAAACCTCTGGGCCTATTTATGGCATTTCATTTATCGTATAATGCATATTTATCGCATACCAAGGATCAGTTTGCCTATGTCAAAAAACTTGAAGAGGTCATGTTGCCTTATGCTGAAGAGGACATGCCATTGAAATTGATGTTTCAACAACAATGACCCCAAACAAACTTGTAAACCAGCAAAATCTTGGTTCCAAACCAACAAAATTCATGTCATGGAGTGGCCAGCCCAATCCCCATCATCGTCATCCGTGGGGTGACATCATATATGCTGTGTCTGAAGCAAAACCAAGAAATGTTAATGAATTGTTGAATGTCGTTAATAAATCTTGAAGTGGAATAACATTCGAAAGGTGCCACAAATTGGTCGACTCCATGCCACACAGATATAAAAAACTGTGCTCATACAACTAAATGTTAGTCATTGTGATTGATAGGATTGCCAAATCCTAGAAACAAAAAAAAGTTTGTAAAGTCAATGGCAGACTCTGCTGTTTTTTTAACACCCCCCTTTCAACTAATTGGCCAATTGCACAACCTTAAGAGCGTGCATATCATGAATGCTGTGTTTTGTTTGTGTACTGAGAATCTACTTAACCTACTTGTTACTATTTTCCATGTAGCAATAAAAATATACTGATGACAGTGATTCATCTGGTCACATTTAGTCCCAATGGATTGCTATGATTTTGAACACTGTTGTACGTATGTACCGTACATATGTATAACATGTTTGGTTTATGGAAAATGAGCAGCAGCAGTGTACCAGGTAACTGTGCACAAATAATACATACTGTATATAAATGGCAACTGTACAATACTAAGTAAATACCGTACCAAATACTCAAAAACGAGCATTTTCGAGATTGCAAAGGCAGACGTTTGAATGCAGCTTTTGCATCGGATCTCATTAGACATAACACGTGTGGCATCATACATGTACTGTATTGCACAAAGAGTACACATGGAAACAGAAGTTACCTTGATGAAGTTATCCGCACTGTTATCCTCAGTCATGATGGTCCACTTGAACACAGATGTGCCGCAGATCTCACACAGTTGACAGTGAAAACAAAAGCGTTTATCCTTGACCTTTGAGAAGTCTCACTCCTGTATACCCGGGGCTGGGCCGGGGCGCGTTATATGACTACTGATGGACGAACGAGGCCATGGGGACAACGGAACCACCCAGCAGCTGCGATGCGGCGTAAAGTCAGCCCAACCCGGCTCACCACCTCGGGGTCTGACACGCTCTTCCTGACGCCTTGAATCCAGCGTAGTGACCATGTAGAGTGCCAAACGCCGAGCAAGGTCACCATAAAAGCCGGAGACGTGGGAAGTTAAGAGGACAAGCCCACCGCTTTAGCAGAGCAGAAACAGAGGAAGGGGAGTGTATTTTTAGTTAGAGCAAGATGCTAGCTTGCTAAGTAGCTTGTTTGCATGTTGCCATGATGTAGCATCCCATTCATGTAGCTTTCCACTATAAAGGCATATTTTTAAAAACACAATGTTGATCGTTAATTTAACCTAATATCCTCTGAAATCCTTGGAAGCTGAAATGAGAGCTTGTCACAAAGACGACACCGCGTTCATGAAAATATAAACCCCAGGCAGTCTGTTAAGCCGTCGATCAGTGCTAGCTAGCCAGCTAGCTAAAAAGCCATCGAGCTGGATGGCTCAGGTGGCAACTAACCGAAGTGTCCTGCTTTTTTGGAACCGCAAATTATGTTAACAGCCCTGCACTTGATAGTGTATTAAGCCCCGGTTATTGTCCATGTAAAAAAGTACCACCCAGCAGGAAACTAGTTACGTAGCCACGGCGACGAACATTATGCTAATCTTGTAGCATTATGTCAGAAGGGGGCTACCCAGCTGGTGTAGGTACACAAATAGGAGGTCAACCATAATGCCTGATCAAAACGTCACTGTTAACATAAATAAAATGGCTTTTCTTTTCATAGTATGATTGCAAACTGTATTAAACATGCTTGGATACCGTGCATAAAGTCTCATAAAGACGCCAATGCAAACATGACCATTTATACAAGGTTGTTTTTATCGTCCACACGAGGGAGACACAGTTCAATAAGCATGTGTTAAATACTGTTATAAATCTGTTTTGTAAAAATCAGTCATTTGCGTTCAGTATCACAAATGGGCTACGATATACAACTGTACATAAATACATGTTTTTGGCAACTTTTCCACTGTATTAAAAATCTATATTTTAAACGACAGTGACCAATAACAATGGGTTAAACTACTTTAATGTTTTGTGTGTTTAATGCAAGCTGCTTGCCAAACTTAATTACATATATGACAATGTTTATATCGGAAGTATTGGGTACATTTATGATACTTTTTGAACGACATTCAAAAAGGCCGGACGCCGTTTTAAATTCAAACTATTTAAAGAATATATATTTCACTCTAATCTTAGGATAATTATTAACATTTTTATCAGGCGATATGTTTGACCTCCTATAGTGTACCTACACTTAAATTGACGTTTTACTGTATTGGTCGATCATGATGGATGCAGAGTACGTGTGCATCAGCAATAAACACAATACGTAAATATAAAAGGATGTATAATATTTGAGAACAGTACAGTATATGCATAGAGTCAGCGTAATAAATGCGCACGGGTATGCCTTGCGAGAGCCGGCTCACTTGGATGCCAAAGCACAGCCACCCAGCACTTCCTGAAAATAGTGCCATTATGCAGCGCTTTTGTGTTCAAATAAAACACTGTCGGTAATTTTGTTTTTATTCCTTACAAGCGTGTCTATATTGATTTGTTTGTATGGCTGTGTGTTATTGTTAAGGATCGTATGATGATTTTGGTTAGGCTGTTATGTGTCGTTACGCATGTCAAATATCCCTCCGCTGTTTTTTGTCCCCTTTCAGACTGTTTTGGACTTGTAGATGTTAGCAACGGAAACAGCCCTAGACAGCATTGAACCACGTTTTGTGATTCGAAATTAATTTTGTTTAGATTACACAACACGTAGGCAAGAGGTTCAACGCACGTATTTATTTCAGGAGAGTCATTTGTACGTGTTGTCTTTTTTAAGAATTGTTTTTTTCTGTTTTAATAGGAATTGTACTGGTTGCTAATTGAGCTAGCTAGCCCGCTAGCTTGTTAGCATAGCATTTTCCCTCGAGAGGCACGTTGACATTAGCCTGCTAGCCTCGGACTTGCTAACGACAGCGGGCAACTGTCACACAACCACACATACACACACCACGATCTTCCTCGTCCAAGAGAGAATTGCGGTGTCGAGCTGGTCATTTTAACACGCCGTCTTTTATGGGATCGACATGTCAATGAAGGCCGGTGGAAATCGCAGCAAGCCCGGCGGTGGTAACTCCGCTGGTGCTGGAGGAAGCGGCGGGGGACGACAGAACCTGGGCAGGTTTGTGCATTTAAAATAAAAATACATTAACGGCGAGGGACACTGTCGTTGGTTTCCGTGGTGTGGACACACTGGCTTCTCGCGGTGGCGCTTTTAAGAGATGACATGCTCGTTTTGTGCTCCAAACAACTGAAGGCGGTTCTGGGAACGTTGAAAGGGCCTTGCGACGCATCGGTCACCCATGCTAGCGCGGCCTGGTCGCGTTATCCCTGAAATGTTGCACCCTATAGCCGCCTCGTGCACATCGTATCACAATATCGCCTTTGTTTGTGTATCAATACCACATTTGGACTGACTATTCATCTGTTTTTACGGAGGCCATCCGCTTACATAGGAGTCCGGCGAGCTAGCGTTAATTAGCTGGCTGACAGCTCGTAATTGAACGGCCTCTGCGAGCTAACCGTCGCATTTGTCACCTGAACTCATCACTTGCATGTTGTTGAATGTGCTTATGTGGCATCCACGCGATACGTTTTTGTAAATAATCGGCCGAGATGGTTGGGCGTGCGTGTGCCCGTGCGTGCGCAGCGAGAGAAGGTTTGGATTGGAAAATGCGAGGTAAATGAACTGTCTTGTCAACCTTGACGTTGCTGAAAATGTGAAATAATGTCCTTGAAGTATGGCTTTTAAGCACATGTCCCGGTGGATCAAGTTGATCGCAGGCAGTCAGTGAAATAAACAACTTGGACGTGTGCGATGCTTATTATTCGCTGGTCACCGGCACAGTACGCCCTATTTGCTCATTGCGTAGCTTTTCCACGGAGGCCGTCATTTTTAGCCTTGCATTTACCACGCATCCGTTGATACGAGTACGTTTATTAAAGCTAAATTTCAGTGCGGACTTTAACCACTCCATTTTAGTGGCGATTTATGGTTAATCTTTCGGTGCAAAGTGTTTGATTGTAGGAAGTAGGCATTGATTATAATGAAGGCGAATGTGCGCTGAATGTGCAGAACAAAAAGGTGCATTCGAGGACATGCCGGGATGAACAAGGAGCATTTTAGGGCACGCTGGACAAAATATGGTACATTCTATCACCGGTTAGACTAATAATGTGTATGGATGGAATAAGGTGCATTTTAGGACATGTTGGTAAAATAGGTTGCATATGATGTAAATTTGAGGTGCATTCTAGGGCATGTTGCTCAAAATACGAAACATTCGAGGACTACTAGAGGAATCTGATGGGTTCTAGGACATATTCTGTAGAAGAACGTGGTGTACCGGAGGACGTACTGGAAAAATACGGTACTTTCTCAGTTGCAGTAGGACAACCAGGTACATTCCAGGATACGATAGAATAACAAATTCCATTTAGAAATAGCACTTAAAGGTTGTGGTTACATTTTAGTACATATTAGAGAAAATATGGTCCATTCTAGGACCTGCTTGAAGGAATAAGGCGCATTTTAGGGCATATTTGAAGAACATGGTCTATTTTAGGACATACTGCATACATAAGGTGAATTAAGGAGTACTAAAAGAATAAGATGGACTGTAGGAAAATTAAATTCATTCTCAGCGACATAGAATAACATGGTGTCCACATAAGGACATGCTAGAGGACATCATTAATTTTACTAGGAAAAGACAATGCATTCAATGACATACTGCATGAATAAGGAGTACTAAAGGAATAAGGTGGATTTTAGAGCATACTTTAAGAAAGATTAATTTTCTGGGACATCGAGTAACATGGTGTACACACGATAAGGGTAAGGACATTGTAGAGGACATGGTTAATTTCAGTAGAAAAACGGTGCATCCAAGAACTTTACTGCATGAATATGGTATTGGGACATGCTGAAAGACCAATTTGTATGTGTATAATAATAAATCAAGCTTAATCTGAGGCCTTTTCAAAACTTATTGTCATTACTACCAAAAATCTTCAGGGCTTCTGTTTCATTTGAGTACAACATGCTGTGTTTTTGTGCGTGTGTGGTCCCTGCTGCTAGGGATAATCTCTGTGATCTCTAATGTCATTCCTCCTAATGGGAACGCTTTGATCACTTGTAAAAATACAGGAGCGCACATGTGTTATCAGTGGCATTATTTTATCTTACAGGGGAAGACACAGTGCTAAAGGGCCTGCAGCGGTAAGTAATCTGTTTGGAAAAAAAACAAAAACAAATTAAAACTGTGCTGCAAGGTATTTATTTTAGAGAGAGATGAGTTTGATACCAACTGTGTTTCTTTCCATATTCAGGTTATTTTCAATGGAGTTTATGCAAACATGAGGATGGTCCATGTCTTGACATCAGTTGTGGTATGTTGACACGCTTGCTAATCCTTGTCATGATGATGCTTTTGAATACACCTGTGGTTAGAGTGCTGTACCACAGTAGTACAGGCAGCAATACAATATACATACAATACATTAAAGGCAGCAATACAGGCAGCAGGACATAGTAAAAATGTCCACTCAACAATAAAACCCAGCTTGTGTAATTCGCTTAGATGGCTGCTTTCTTCACCACAAACATTGATTTGTCGTTACTGAGTGTCACAGCAGATGACTTCTAAACTCGTCTTCAAAGCACTCACCTTGACATTGACATCTCACATTAATGAATGGTGGACGATTACAGGGCACCAGGTGTGAACTGAAGGTGAAAAATGGAGCGATCTACGAAGGAGTGTTCAAGACTTATGGTCCAGAGGTAAGATGCCAATCATTAGATGAAATACTCTAGTGGCAAGGCTAACCACTGAAGTAGGACAGACAGAGTCCACCCTTTTAGTCTGTCCTTTTATGGATGAGAGCTACAAGGCAGGCCTTCATCTTCTCTTTTAGACTCAGTCCCTCTGAGCACTGTTTATTTTTCCTCCAATTACAGCTAAACTCAGACAAGTTTTAATTTGGGGTGGACTTTGGACTGCATTTTATAAGTGAGATTTAATCCATTCATTACTATTTAAAGTATTGTTTTACTTGGAATGGTAGAATTGCTACTGAATGTTCTGGACTCCTGTTTGTGTAGTATTGAACAGAAAAATGCTGGCCAGAGGAGTAGCACGGATGTAGCTCAACTTCCTGCAAGTTGGCAAAGCCAGATCTTCTGTTAGAGCTTTGATCCATTAATTTAGCAGAATCTGTGTGTGAAATGGGAGCATGTTTTGTTATGACTTCTGTTGTAGTTACCTCTGCCAAGTGGGAAATTGACTGCAATTGCTTCGGTTGCCGAACCAGTTTGCCAACCAATTTGCAGGAAACTTTGTGGAGGGAGAGAAGGAAGGGACAATATTGTAAATTTAGGTTTGGGTACAGGAATATTTTGTTGCCATTTTGACTCAAGGAATTTCTCACCCACCAGCATAATTCAACCTTATGGCATTCTAGTTTGGACTTTTGGAGTTTTCCTACTTGGATTTATTTTCCTTCACCATTTTTCTTCCAGTGCGACCTTGTGTTGGACGCAGCCCACAGAAAGAGCCCAGAGCCGAGCGTGGGCCCCAGGAAAGAGGACATAGTAGAGAGCATCGTCTTCAAGGCGTCCGATGTCGTCGTGGTGTCCTTCAAAGACGTTGACCTTAACTTTGCCAGGAAAGGTACGCAACATATTTTATTATTCTTGTAGATAAATCTTGATAAAACCCATGGCACATTCACAGTAAGAAAAGGTGACTTTGTCACTATGAATTCACACAGGCTCACAAATAAACACATGACTTTGTGAATCAGTGCATACACACGATGTATTGATTTTTCTCCACCTGTATTAACTACCAAGCAGGGACTTTGTCATGTGTCTGCTTTGAGAGGCCACTTACTGAAGACTAATGTGATGTATTGATTGGTCCTAAGGATGCCCTGTTGCAGCAAGGGCACTCAATAAAGGCCGAATGACTATGTCATTCATCTTGACCAATGCAAACCCCCTTTTGAGAACGATTGACCGATTGCCAAGGTTTTATTGTCCGGAAATGTACAAGTGCAATGTTGAGTGGGACGGGGAACAGATGGTAGTGCAGTATTTATGCTTAGTGATTAACCCCACTTTTGGACATCGAAAAACACAAAGCCACCCTGTTAAAGATTTGATATGGTTTTGTGGAGGAAATCAGTTTTTCACCACTCTGGTCATTCTGTCAGTCCATTGTCTGACTCTGTCATCTGTCTGTCTCTGCTTTCCCATGGTCTAGTTTCCTCTGATACAGGTAATAAATTATGTTTGTTTTATCCTCCCAACTTTGTCCTGTAACGCATTTCTGCTCAAAATCAAACCTGTTGGAATTGCTAGTGCTGCTTCTCATGCCCTGTATGGTGATCCAGTCTGAGGGGTACTACTCAAAATCAAAAACAGTGGAACAACTAAGGTCCTTTTGATTTCTAAACAATTTTTCCTATAGAAAATAATGGGACGAGAATTCAGATGTTCCTGCGTCAAACTGCCATTGTCATGAAACTGTACAGACAACAAGTCAAGAAACGTTTTAACTTAAAATCTTACAGCTGTTAAAATTAAAAAAGGAAGTCTTTTTAATGTGTCATCGGGTGTATATTCTTGTCAAAATCTTTCTCTTAACAATCCTTTTTGAGGTTAACCACCTTTTTTTAATGAAATTGTGATGACACACAATATTATTATTAAGACATTTACCGAGTGGCACTTAGGCTTCCGGTTGTTGTTGCAACTGAGCTGTTGCTTAAGAGTTGTTGCTTGTTCTTCAGCGGAGAGTACACTTTTTATTCTACCCATCCCCGACTAAGGTTGTGTATCAATGGGAATCTGGACTAATACTCGATTCTCCAGGGATTGTTCAAAATGTTTTTCTTTTGATTCCTAGTTCGGATGCCCTTTACCGACCAGAAAAAATACCCACTAACACCAGTGACACAGTGCAACTTTTGCAACACAAAGATTTCATGCAAAGCAGGGTGCACGATCAACATGAATTAATATTCACACATACATGGTGTAGAAATAAGAATACATCGTCCTTTGCACTACATTGGACTTCCTCATATGTCGACTGTCTCGTGCCATTGCAACCTAGGGTTTCAGGATGCTAGTTGAGGTGGAAGTTTGGAGTACATAAAGGACGGTAGCTGCAGCTATGCAAGTTTATAATTTCGTTATAGTTAATAGTCCGTCTCTGTTAGCAACAATCTAGGGACATTCTCAACTCCAACACACTTCTGGCCTTCATAATAAGAGCCAACCTGTTTACTTGCATTAACAAAAAAGGGTTTCATAAAATATAGCTTACACCAACATTGAGGAAAAGCAAAGTACACTACTTTTCAAAAGTAAACGTCTTTTGTGAAAATGTACTCCCTTCATAACTTCATAATATTTATATTCAATTTGGATCGTTTGATATTTATGTACTGGTTGGAAATAGCTCTGTAAGACGTTTATAGTGAAGTTGATAAAAATATCATTTAACTATTCATTGAGAAGTTCAGACATTTAATCCAGAAATAACTCTGATTAGTGCCCTCATTGAAACAATGCAAACTTTTATGACCCTGCTTTTTTAAAGTATCAGAATCGATAAGAACCGGAATCAAAATGAGGTTCTGAACCAAAATTCTTCAAATTTAAGCAATGCCCATCCATTTCCTCCACTTCCGTCTTGTTGTAAATCACATCTTCATAATACATTATTTATGCATAGCATTTTTCAAAGCACTCAAAGACACGTCTTTTAGAGTACATGTTGGAGAAAAAAACCCCACAATTAAACGAGGAAAAAGCAAAACACTCATGATGTGTGCTGATCTGAGTGGTAGTGAACTCTGGGGCAATATTAAGGTGTTTTGTTCAATCCCTGAAGGTCTTTCCTGACAATTTGGATCTAATTGAAAATTGTATGATCTCGGAGCGGTTGACATTAGAGGTTCCACTGTAGTTGATACATTTTCCCCACCAGATCTTTTATAATGTTGCTTTCAGCGGAAATAGAGCCAGCTTCCACTTTTATTATTTATTTTGAACTGACATGCCATGCAAAAGTTAAATATGCTTTAGTCTAGATTTAGGTTACACTCACACTAGGTTCCTAATATTTTATAACTGGTTGAAAACTCACGCAGAAGCAATTTTGCAGGACCCAGGCCTTCCTTGCTTTGAAGAAAGTGTTCCACCTAGATGAGCAACTATGAACTAATGAACCAAGTAAATCAGTATTGGTACGAATTCCCTAGTGTGAGTGCACCCATTTCTTAATTTTTTAGTAATTTGGAACTTTAAAGGTTTATGACAAGCATGCTTGTGTGCTTTAGCACAACCTTGCCTGCACCAAAGCTCATGTCAAGGACAGGACCACGTGGTACAGGGAATATCTCCTTTCCAATGAAAGCAACAGGTTGTGAACACAAACATTTCACACGAAAACAGAGAATATGCTTTCAGATGAGTGGATAAACATCCCCGATATTTCTCATCTGCCAATTGACTACATTCTAATCGCATGCTTGCTTTGCCTCACCCCCACCTTATACGTGCAACCCCAAGTTCCATGATGGACAGTAGTCATAAAGCCTGTCGGCCATCTCTGCTAACTTCCCTCAGGCTCTTTTATCTCAGACTGGTGCATTTGTATTTTTTTACATTTCTGTTATGGCTGATGTGATTTATGTTGTCTATTGATTAGCAGTTTGTAGGTAAGATTAAAATACGAGAAAATCACTGTCCTCATCACCATGTCTACATTTTGCCACAAAGGCAGCATGTGACACTGCCCCTTTCCGCTCAGTTTAGAGGGGATATATCATACTGTTGTTCAAATTATTGCTTGACTTCCACCAGCACAGGAAGTAGCTCTTTATTTAAAAAATATATTTTAGCGAGGAGTTGCGTGTGTTGTAAAACCACTAAGAGATCTTGTGGCAAAAACCTTGAAGGCACGTGCGCTTTGGTGCCAAAGCAGTAAGAGTGCAGCTTCTCTGCTTTCTATTGGTATGTGTCTGTGTTTGTGTGTCTGCAGAGCATAAAGGTGTATCCTTGCGTGTCTCAGATAACTTCACAGACTCCGCAGTCAGCGGCAGGATCAATGGCGAGCACAAAGAGAAAGATCTGGAGCCCTGGGACGGTGGAGAGACCCACAACTCTGACAGTCTCGAGTCTCTGGATACTACTGATGTGGTGCGAAAAACATGACACAAAGCCACAACAACCACCGGCATTTGATTTTTTTGAATGTATAGAGATATACAAAAAAAAAGCAACTTCCTCTGCATTGTTTTGTTTTCAGTCAAACGGGTGGGACCCCAATGACATGTTCAAGTACAATGAAGAGAAGTACGGTGTTTTATCTACTTATGACAGCAGCCTGTCCACATATACGTAAGCAACACTATGCTGTTCCTTTTGTACCTTCACTTTTTCATAAATAATTATGCAATATTCAATTAGAAATTAAGGAAAATATTGCACAATTTCCAGTCAAAATAGTGAACCTGCAAACTAACCAAACAATTATAGGGCATTCTGCAAACATCAATTTGATATTGCTTCATTCCCTTTTACAAAATGGATTAAATTCATTTTCGCCCCACAAAATTATTCATTTTGCATTTGATGTATTTCCAGCCTTTGCCATGAAGCTGAAAATGAGCTTAGGTTCATTATCTTCCATCACCTATTTCTTTTCAACGTACTTTACAGAGTCCCACTAGAGCGTGACAACTCTGAAGAGTTCCTGAAGAGGGAAGCTCGAGCCGCCCAGCTGGCAGAGGAGATAGAAGCCAGCTCTACATACAAGGCCCGCGTGGCACTGGAGAATGACGAGCGCTCAGAGGAGGAGAAGTTTACCGCAGTGGTGCGAGGGGAAAGAGAGGTGCACACATTGAGCAGGTAAGTGAGCTCTACTATGGCCTGAGCAGTGCTCTTTGGTGGAGTCATGTATTGATCAAATGTCTGCTTCCAGAGAGAACAAGTACATTCCCCCAGGGCAGAGAAACAGGGAGGCCATGTCATGGGGGCCCGGACGGCAAAATTCACCACGCTTGACTCCGAACTCAGCCGGACCTTCAACTCCTCGAGCAGGACTGCATGACTATAATCAGAGCACAGGGGCTGACCAGAGGGTGGTGAATGGAGGTATGTGTGTTCCCTCACACACGCCTGTTATACTTTCATTCTCAACTTTTATGCTGGCGGAAATCTGATCACACCTATCCATCTGAACTTGTCTCAACTGAAGTTAAATTGTAGACATTTTTTTAACTCCCCATCACCGTTATATTTGATACAATATAAAGGGGAACCTCCAAATCTGTGGCCCTGGTTGACTTCCAAAATGTCGTAATTTCAAAACAAAATTTCTTAATGTAAAGTGATATATAGTTTGTTCCAGGCCATCTTAAATGATTAACTGTACAGGCAATAGTTGAAGTGCTGTCTGTTTTGGTTAGGTACTACATGGGGAGGTCGTAACTTTTAAATGTGCTTTAAGCATTATAAACATGGCTATGTTTGTTGTCAGCTAATAACAATTTAACACAGTTTAGTTTCAAATGTTAGCTTTTGAATTTAACCACAAAATGACTGCAAATTGTCGGCCACTGTTGTGTATGTGCACATGCTACGAACATATACGTGTGTTCGAGACAGCATTGAGTGAAAGCCATCTCAATTGGCCCCAACAATTTTTTATAATGTTTAACTGTGAATTGTGACAAATTTTGACATTTAATTGTTTAATCTGTTTGGGTTTTTTTGCCCGTATTACTACCATCTGGTGGTGGTGTTGGGTTTCTTGTTTAAAAAAAAGTGTATTTGTAGTCAAAGATGGACAGGAACCTCAAGTAACATTTTAACATTTTTCAACATTACATCTGTAATACACATATAAAAAGAAGTTAACCACTACAGTAAAACTAAAACAAGTAAAACTACTATGTTGTCCTTGCAGGTGCTCGGTCTACCACCTGCTAGGTGGCAGCAACCTAGTAGTGTTTTAAGTAATGCTGGAAGTGAAAATGCTGGAAATGAAAAAGCCTGGCGATTATGTTTTATTTAGGGCTGTCAAAAAAGCACATCTTGTAAACAATGGTACCTAAAATATTTTATGAAGTACTTTATCGGACAATTATAACTTTATTCGGAGCTGAACACATCAACAGCAGTGCAATTTCAGCACCATATATGTTAGGGATGTCCCGATCCGATCTTTAGAATCGGGATTGGCTGCTGAGCCGCTGTATTTTGAAGCTTGGATAAAATTGGCTTCTGCCACAAGATCAGGCCGATCCGGTTGCCGCCTAGTGTTGGCAATTCTGGGCCATACTCCAACATGGTAGGTGCGGCGATCAAAGCTGGATGACACTCAACTCCTGCCACCCGTATGAGGAAGAAAACTCACCACCACCATGCACACATGTCCATCTCCAGAGAGTTTGCTAAAAATTTAAATTTAAATCACACCACAAATTGCTTTATAATCATTGTGAAATGATTAGTCCTACCTTAAAAGTATTTCGAACACCCATTTTTCCAATTGTATCTTTAAAAAAATATTTTTAAAAAGGATTGGTCCTCGATCGTATCGGCAAGACGATTAAAAAAAAAAAAAAAGGATCTGATTGGAAGCCAATAAATGTAGATAGGGACATCCCTGATATATGTACAGTATCTCCAACTTTCAAACGCTTCCCTCCATCAGCCCTTGGATCAACACTTCCTCATTCTCAACACACTTGCGCAAGGTGCATTTACGAACCCTCCAAACAACAAACATCACAACATTTGTATTTTACCTGTATGGTCTACACAGAAAGACAATGAAAAACAATGCATGGATGTTCTTACCTCTAACACAATGCAACTCACTCTTGATGTAAAACATAACCATTATACAATTGTATTATACTAAGGTATATATAAATGATGTGGTGTTTTTGAACACAACCCCTCATTGCTCATAGCCATCCAAATGTTCTGCTGCTTTTTAAGAGTCTAGTCCTTTTTTTGTTTTAAGACATGTCTGGTAGCTTGTGGAGCTGTTACAAATATAAATGATAAAAATACAAATATATTATCATGCCTGGTAATAAAATACTATAAAAGTGGGCATATTTCAGACATAATTGCAAATGGTGATGATTTAATTGTGATAAATTTGAAAATTTAGTAAAATTTGAGTAAACATTTTAACTCTTTGACATACCGGGTTTAATTGTATTGAACATAACTTAATTTTAGTTGCATGCATTTTTTATGTTTGTTGCCAAGTTTTTATTACTGTCTTTATGTTTGTGAAATAATTGTAAAAAGCTTGCCGTTGTGTTATCGTTAATCAATTGCACCCACCTGTTTTTGCTATACCAGTGGTTCTTAACCTGTGTTCGAGTGAACCCCAGGGGTTCAGTGAGTCAGTCTCAGGGGTTCGACGGAGGTCAAGCGTAAGACGGTCATCATTGGCTGCAGGTGAACACTCTGCATTGTTTGTGCTGCAGGGAATTTGGGGCGCTCAGTAGTCTACTTGTTTATATACGTAATGGAACGTAGTATTAAATACTGATTGCAATAACATTTTTTGAGCTTGCAAGTACGTGTTTTGTTTGCACAAGAATGTGTTTGATGTTCATTTACTAGAATACAATCAGGCATTCCCCTGCGTGTGCAATTTACTTGCCTCAAGCGAGTGCGGAAAATGGCGTTTTACACAAAACATAACTGTGAATTAATTCCAAGAGCACATTTTCATGCACATGAAACACATTCTTGTGCACACAAAACACGTACTTGCAAGCTCAAAACGTGCTTTTGTTATCTGTATTTATTATTTAATGTTACTTACATGGTATTTCCCATTACGTACATGGAATTCCGGCATACTATTGTGGTGGTATGTCATGTGATTTCTTTTTCAATATTTCTTTAATTCAAGAATACATTTTCATGCACATGAAACACATTCTTGTGCACACAAAACACGTACTTGTGCGCTCAAAACGTGCTTTTGTTATTTGTATTATTTAATGTTACTTACATGGTATTTCCCATTACGTACATGGAATTCTGGCATACTATTGTGATGGTACGTTGTGGGATTTCTTTCTCAATATTTCTATCACCTCATGCTAACTATGTTGAGTAAAAAAATAAAGTGAGCAGACAAATATGTAAAATAAGGATTCACATGTATAACAGAACATGATAGGAGTCCAAATTTTATCTGCATTATTTACAGACCGATTCTCACAGCATTGTACAAAGTTGCTTACCTGATCGCAAAGCAGGGCAAACTACACACCATTGGTGAAACACCAGCTGTGTTGAAGATGGCAAATATCATGCTGGGAAAAGAGACTGAAGTTAAGCTTTCCCATTCGTCTTTCAAATGACACCATCAGCGACAGAATAGAGGACATGAGCCAACACATATTGGTTCAAGTAGTTGCATATCAGATTTCAAGCCCAACAAAATTCAGTCTCCAACTCGACGAGACGTTTTCAGTCTAAGCCAGCTTGTTGTATTTGTGCGTTATGTGAAAGCCTCTTACAACAGATAAAACAGCTGATGTTAAGAAACTTGTGGATGACTTCTTCAGAGGTAGCAATCTTTGGTGGGTTATGGTATCTGCAGTTTGTTCAGACGGAGCTCCAGTGGTGCTGGGAATAAAGTCTGGTTTTGGTGCCAAAATGAAAGCCGATGCACCACACATCATTTTTACGCATTCCGTTGGCAACAAAAACCTTGCCTCCAAAAATGGCAGAAGTACTAAAAATTCTAGTGGAATGCGTGAACGATGTGTGAAATAGTGCTCTGAGGCACGGCATCTTCAGAGAGCTGTGTAAAGAAATGGGCTCTGAATTTGAGGTACTTCTGTACCATTCTAACGTTTGCTGATTATACAAGGTACAGGTGCTGAATCGTGTTTTTGCCATGCGTGTGGAATTAGCCCTGTTTTTGCAAGAGCACCAACACTGTCATGCAGATTGCCTCAAAAGTTCAGTGTTTATTCTTGTATTAATATACATGGCTGATATATTCACAGAAGAAGCAGAGGAAAACTTGAAGCCTTTTCAAAAAAAGCTACCATCATGGGAAACGTCAAATAGAGAACAGTAGCTTCTGAAACGTTCCCCTGCTGAACGACTGTGTGAATAAGGTCGTAGATCTGTCTAGAATCAGAGCTATGTCTATACCTGCCAAACTAAAGCAAGCAATTGCTATGCACTTAGGTGAGCCTGCAAAGTCTCTCGACAGTCATACACAGCAGGGGTGAGACGGCCATTCAGGATTGATGTTGAGACAGGAGATGTAAGTGATGAATCCCTCAACGAAATACAGTGGTACCTCGACTTACGATTTTAATTTGTTCCCAGACCTAGCTCGTAACTCAATTTACTCGTATTACAGAACAATTTTCCCCATAAGAAGTAACGTAAATGCCATTAATGGGTTCCAGTGCCCTTGAAAAGCACACCATTTTATTTTGTATATATAATACAATAATAATAATTATTTGTAATAATAATATATATAATAATAATATAACATAATACAAGAAAGTGTAAAGAAATAAACATGTTTTCTTAAGTGTACTTTACCCTGAAGAGCAGATGGAGATGCTGGCAGAGGTGTAGGAGAGTGGTGGAGGAGGTCGGAGTGAGATTTCATATTAGTACAGACAAATGGATTTGCTGTGGCGACCCCTGAAGGGATAAGCAGGGATAAACCGAAAGGAAAAGAAGACTAATGTACAGTACAGTACTTCCGTGTTTGTAGTTTTAGCGCATGCACATCTGTAAAGGGGTGGAACTATGACCCAAGTGTTTTCATGGAAGCTGGGGGAGGCTGTAACTATGGAGACGCTGTTATCTTCAAATTTTTCCTCTCTGAAACCCGGTTTCAAAAGTGTGCACTTACAGACCCCGAAAACGCCGGCTTTGTATGGATGATGTGCGGGTTTGATAAAGTAATTGTGCGTTTAGGCTTTAATAGATGTTTGTACGCTGGTAGGTCACATCAAAGCTTGTATACCAAAGCAAAATTTTGTCTGCGTAACGGCTTGTATGTTGGAAAACTCGTAAGTTAATCGTAAGTTGCTCGTAAGTCAAGGTACCACTGTAATTGAAATGTAACAACGCCAGGTTCATCAGCAACTCTGGTGTCGACAAATGGTAACATATATTGGTAATGCTAAGAAAGTCCTACAGATTCTTATACCGTTTGTTACAACGTATCTTTGCAAGCAACCCTTTTCAAGGATGCTGGACATAAAAACAAGGAAAAAGAGAACAGACTTTGTTGCGAAAATGATCTGAGAGTGGCACTTTCTGAAGTGAAGCCCTGCATTTCTGAACTGGTTTCTCAAAGGCAACAGCAGACGTCACACTGATTTGCCATAAGTGTTCATTATGTTTTGTTTTTGTGTGAAAATCCTGTTTGGTTGGTTTGGTCTTTGAGCACTGACATTGATGCACAGTTCATTTTGTGCACCTGTAAAACATATACCTATGTCTTGAATTAAAAAGAGTCATGTTTTATTTTTCGATAAAGAAGGATTTGGTGAATGCGCATATGAAACTGATGGGCTTCAGTACCTCCAACAAGGTCAAGAACCACTGTGCTATATGCTTCTTTTTTCCGTTTTGAATAGGTCGTCTGCTATGTCGTTCTTGATTATTTGTCCTTCCCTTTTTTAGGTTCATCCCATTGGCCCTCACCCTGTCCATCTCCTTCCTCCCGCTCCCTCCCTCGTTACCAGCCCGGCCCTTCCTCCCTGCCTCCTCGGGCGGCTACGCCCACCAGGCCACCCTCCAGACCCCCCTCTCGACCTTCCAGGCCTCTCTCTCATTCATCCCACCCCTCCCATCCCTCTTCCTCATCTCCCTTCCCCCACCACAGGCCGTCATCGCCGGCCTCCACTCTGCCCAAACGCATGTCTTCAGAAGGTACCCACATCAGTGTGGCGTAGACCTGGGCAAAGGCATGAGTTGAAGGTGGACGGATTGATCTTAACCACACAGTGATGCTCCTTGCTTTAACATGTCCTAAACGTTTAATAAGCAACTGCTTTCAAAACTACATTTGCCCAGGTCTAGTGTGGAGCAATAGTGTGAGGTGAAGTTGCTGACGCAGAGTGACTTGTGAGGATTTAGTTGGCCACATCCTGTTTTGGATACCCTAAATTCCCCGTAATAAGGAAGGTCATTTCTAGCACTTTTAGCAGAATGGCAAATTATTTTCAAGCACTTAATAAATGCTTTATTTTAAACTTGATAGCTCTAAAAGATCTAGAGGTTTTGTGATAATGTGAGTAAAAATGCATTGATGTATCTTTCCCAACACTTGGGATTTGATGCAGCAAACAAGGTTGAATTTCTGACAAAATGTGAATAAATTGATATTTCCTAAAGTTGCAAATAAAAGATTGTGTCTATGACCACTTGAGCATGTTCCATGTCATTCATGGAATAGAGATTTGCCAGTGGGACTGGTTTGTGACCCCCCCACCCCCACTATTTTGGGAGCAAAATGTTCACTGGGTGGTCAAGTTTATAACCTGCACAAACTCTGATAGTTGGGGAATCTATTCAGCACCGCCTTGCCTATTTCTCTCCCATCTCTTTCCCCGTTCACTTGGCAGCGGTTTGGAGCGTTTGGTGTGTTTTGGTTTGATCACTTCTCTGGTACTAACAAGCATGCCCAGCACTCTATAAACACTCCCGGTGTGACTTTAGTTTGACCCAATTAAATGGCACTCAAATGTCTTTTTTTTTTTTTTTCTTCCTTCTTGTAGGTCCACCAAGGATGTCCCCAAAATCCCAGAGGACACCCCGTGCTCACCGAGTTCCACCCAGCAGGACCACAGGAATGCCACCAGGAGTGGATCTGATTTCCCACAATTCCCCGGGAGATCTCCCAGTGACTCCGTCCAACAGAGGGAGCTCTTCAGGAGGAACATGGTCTTCTGTAGTTAGCGGAGGTAAATGGCTGCTGTATGGAATAGTTTTACTAAATAGCAGAGTTTGTAGTTCAGTTCACCACGCTACACTTAGGAACACTAAATGACATAAATGATGTCAATTTTGGGCCCATTGTCTTTTTTTTTTTTTTTATTCTTCCTGAGGTTAGTGAGGCCAGCAGCATATTGTGCACTCTCTTTGAAACGAAGATTGTTTTCATAATGCCACAACTTCAAAGCGTGGGGTGTCGTGAAACTGTCCAGCCTCCTAGTTTGATCACATGGCATTTGCATATTTTTAGTGAAGATATTGACTATCAGCTACCAATCACTCCCAACCCCAGAATGGAAATAATTATTTGAGCCATACCATGTCAAGGTGGCCTACCAGTTAGTTTAACTTGTATGAACACCCACTCTTTTGGGGGGTATCGTGCCACCTGTTTTTCAACTCTTGTGTGTATATATGGCCATATCCTAAATCACTTTTCTTCAGCTCACAGGCCGCGCTCCCCTCGTCAGAATAGCATTGGTGGAGCCTCGTCTTCCTCCGCATCCCCGCAGACAGGAACAGCTCCCATGGACACTTTTGCCCCGCCAACGTCTGCTTCCTCCCCGACTGCCGCAAGCCCTGCCCCCAACATGGTTGCCGGTGATGGTAAGGCTTAGCCACGAGCACTGACAGCTTAATTAGCTGTAAGGACCAATTGTGTCATCTTTATGCAGTGAAAGAGTGTCGCGTCCAGGAGACGAGGCAGACGTCCCCCAAAGCCAACAAAGACAACATGAAGGACAGTTCATCCAGTGTCAACAGACCTGTGTGTAAAGGTAGTCCAAAGTCCTGACAGTCATTAAAGCACAAAAGCACGATTCATTTGGGTTTTGGTCGAAACGCTGAAGGATTTTTCCTTCCCTCATAGGTCCCACCTCCTTGGCACCTGACCACAGAAAGCAAATAGACAATTTAAAGAAATTTAGTGAAGATTTTAGGGTGAGTATCTTTGTTAAAATTCTAAAAAAATGATCATGCACACTTCTGTACTTATTGGGGTGTCACGAGCCCACGGGCTGAGACGATATACAAGATGGAGTCAGCAAAGAGCGACATGAGATTTTAAAATTACTACTAAGAAACGTATAATGAAAAAATATGACAATATATTGCACGCCGCTAATTTTATTTCTGCTACGTTACCTTGCATTGCTTCTTACAAGGCTTCACTCTTGTGCACTCTGTGCGCATGTTACCGGCCTTGCCTCCACCCACAAGAAAAAGAGACTATATGACAGAAAAACTCACTCCCCCTCTTTTTTTAAAACTAAATGCCAGGGACTGTCAATAAATTACTATTGTGTTGAAGAGTAAAAAAAAAAAAAGTCATATATTCGAAATCACACCACAAATTGACCATGTGAAATGATAAGTCCTATCCTAAAAGTATTTTGCATGCCCATTTTTTCCCATTTTATATTTTCGGATGGACTTGTATTGAATCTTTTTATTTGACTAGGGACCTGACTCAGAGGTTTGTTAGAAAAGCCAAACAGTATTGTTGGCCGTGCTGTTTAATAAAGTAAATTCAGCAATACTTTGGTTTGAGAGACAGCCTAACTCTCAGTATGTCCTTCATTCTTCAGTTGCAGTCTAGTTCCAACCCAGACCCTGCCTTTGACCACATGATCACCAAACCTTCAAGAGATCACACAGACAAGCCTGTTGACGCTCCCTTGGACAAAGCCTCTGCAGTGGGTCCCGAAGACCATGGCGTCTCGGCCCCATCCGCCAGCGCCATCAACACGAGTAAGCCCGGCAGCCCCGCCACGCTGTCCCCGTCTCCTTCTGGCCCCGATCAGAAGAGGGCTGGTCTGGATGTGACGTCGCAGGGGGTTCAGACAACGGCCACGTCCACTTTTGGCGGGCCCAAGCATGAAGAGAAGGAGGACAAGAAGGAGGCGGTGCAAGAGTGAGTAGAGCAGCATGAATCTGTTCGTGAAGTTAAACAATGCTAAGAATAATAATCCGCTGCTTTTCTTCTAGTCAAGTGAGAAAGTCCACCTTAAACCCCAACGCTAACGAGTTCAAGCCAAGGTTTAACACACAGGTGAGGCTGCAGCCAACACATTGAAATACTGTATTTCTTCATATAGCGGCCAGGAGCATTTACTTAGCAGGCATCTGTTTTTAGGGACATACACTCTAAACTGTCTGCTTTACATATGCCATGATGAAGGAAAAACTAGCACACATGGCGGTACTAGTTATGGTATAGACAAATACTGTCTCTGAGGTTTTTATTTGGGCCGATGTTTGTTCATGTACACACTACTGAAGCCGTTAAACTCGTGTAAAGGAAATGTAAATAACGTGAAAAAGAATGACAAATGATTCCATCTCGCTTTCACCAGCCTAAACCAGCCAATACCCCGACACCACCCCGGCCCCAGGGCCAGCCCAGCCCCTCTATCGTGGTCCAGCAGCCCCCCACCGTATACGGTCAGACGGTGTGCTTCCCCCAGATGTATCCTCTCACACCAGTTAGTCCCGGTGTGCAGGTGAGACACCCGCCTCTTTGCAAGCGGACCCGTGCGCCTGATCTGAATTGTCATTTTTGTTTTGCTTTAAGAACAACTTGGTGATCCAACATCAGACACTTGTAAAGACACACATTTTCCCTTTTCTCCCCCCCATCCCTCCTCTTCCTCACTCTGTCTCTCTCTCCCTCTCTCTATCTCTCTTTCGCTCCATTAGAAAAGCATAATATGGAAGGTTTGTGAATTTTGTTTTTTTAAATTTCAATTTTTTTAAATATCCTTTTATTTACATTTTTTTAAGCCAAATCAGCTCTTCAGATGTTTGCTTGCTTGTCAATTTTTAACGCATTCAGATGTTGGTTTGCCAACTTCTTACTGCAATTCCTCCTCTTCTTAACTTTTGTTTTCAAGCTGCTACATGCATGGGTTTTATTGACAGGAAGGTTTGTTTTCAAGCTTAAAATGTAGAATGCATGTGAGTCAAGGTAAGAGATGGAGCCTGCAGTCATGACATGCTTGTCTCTTTTACCTTCACAAGTATATAGTCAGTGTAGTAGACCACATGACTAGTTGTGTAAGAAATGTCGCTTCATTCAGTCTAAAAATCTTTCCCTTACTCTATACATTCCTCCCGTTGCAGACTCCAGCGATGTACCAGGTCCAGATGCCTCATATGCCTGTCAACCAGTCTAAACCATACAGACCAGGTAAAGGTGAGAACCATGTACTTTTTAACTTCTCACAGTGCACAATAAAAACTATTTAAAAACAACATAAAACCTATTTTTAAAGGTTGCATGTAGTTTAAAAGTTCATTGTCTTTTCCTCATGGTCAGTGCCCAACATGAACCAGCAGAGGTCAGATCAGCATCACCCGCCGGGTACGCCCACCATCATGCACCCAGCGACTGCAGCGGGGCCGCCAATCATCACCCAGAGCCCGGCCTACTCTGCCCAGTACTTCACCTGCAGCCCGCAGCAGTTCCCCAGTCAGCAGCTGGTCCAGCAGATGCCGCATTATCAGTCACAGGTCATTTAAAGATTTTGGAGAGATTGGATTATTTGTATTTGTATTGCAATTTGACCATAAAAAATATCACTACTTACCGTCACGCGTCATCTCAAATTCGTCATGGAAATTTGCAATGGAACGAAATACTATTGTGACTAAATAGGATCGCGTCTTCTAGGCACAGCACGTGTTCAGTCCTGTAATGCAAGGCAGCGCCCGCATGATGGCACCGCACACACACGGCCAACCCAGCCTGGTCTCTTCCTCGACCACACAGTACCCAGAGCAGACACACACCATGTATGGTAGGTCCGGAACCCCTACCTTCCCTTGTAGTCCCATCTTGATGAGGTTCTGTCTCATGCAACCTCGTTTTGTCTCCACCAGTGTCTCCTGGTCCCATGCCCCAGCAGTATCCCCACCCCAGTGCCACCCTGCACCCTCACCCTCAGCACCCTCAGCCCTCTGCCACACCCACAGGCCAAGGTCAGCAAGGTGGGCCCCCTCAGCACGGCGGTCCCCCCAGCCACCCCACCGCCAGCCCAGTCCAGCACCCGCAGCACCCTCAGGCGGCAGCAGGTGGGTACATTTGGGTCAAAAGTGGCGGTGGTATAGGAGGTGTGTCGTTCGGTTTCTGTGTAAACATACTTTCCGTGCCACAGCAGCAGCTGCCGCCCAAGCCCTCCACCTGGCCAACCAGCCTCAGCAGCAGATGTACTCTGCTTTGGCCCCCACGCCACCCTCCATGACTCCAGGCCCCAACCCCCAGTCTCCACAGGCATCCTTCCCCTCTGCCCAGCAAACGGTGTACATCCACCCCCAGCAGGTGCAGCATGGCTACAACCCCAACCACATGGCTCACGTGCAGCAGGTACGCCCCCTACTGACCATTGTTTAAATTTATTCTAGTCTTCAGAGTAGAACGCCTCTGAAAAGTGAAAGGAACTGTTACTGGCTTTAAATGATTTATTGTTCATTTTAGTAGTATATCTTTTATGCAAACTTATTCAACCCATGAAGCCTCTTGAAACTCTCCGTAATTAGGTAAAGATGACCTAATTATTAACTTACTATTTTCTTAAGACATCATAGCGTAAAGCTCTAGTCTCCTGATATTTTGGCTTTCTTTTAATCAAAAAAGGCATAACTTCACTTATGTAGCAATATTATCTAAAATGACTCCTGTCTCTAGAACTTGATGCTCATAAAATTAGGACTCCTAATATTACAACGTTTTTTCCCCACAAAGGTAACTTTCTTGCGATATTAACTTCATGTAATATATTGACTTTACTATCATAAAATTGCAACTTTTCCCTCAATACAATTTTATTTTGATTTTTTCCATTAAAATGTTTCTTTTTTTGAACAACTAAACTTTTTTTTTGTAATATTTTATTTACAACCTTTTTTCCTCATTTTTTTCTGCTAAAGTTACCACATTATTCTTTGGCTCTCACAGCTTGTTTCTTCTAAAATCACAAATTAATTTGGATTTCAATAACATACTTTTATTTTATGCACATATACATTTATACTACTTTCCTGTATAACATTTTTCTTGATTTAGTTAAAATTCCACATTTTTACTTGGGAAACTTTTTTTGTAAACATATTGGAATCCTTTTATAAGTGGTGACTCTTTTCAAACCACTCAGCGATAGCGAGTCTTTTGTTTTTAGCTGCCAAATGTTTTGTCTTCCTCACTAATATTTCTGTTTTGTCCTTCTGTTCATCTCGCGCTTACGTTCTCACTTTCTGCCACACAACACACACACTCTCTGTGTTGTCACTGTCAGGCTCACATGCAGTCCGGAATGGTGCCATCTCACCATCCGGGGCCCGCCCACCCCCCAATGATGCTGATGGCCACCCAGGGCCCACCGGGAGGTCCTCAGGCCCCCATGGCTCAGACGGCCCTCAACCACATCCCCGTCTCTTCCACCACACATTTCTCCTACCTGGCACATCCACAAGGTAAACACACTTCTTCTTCTGCCGGCAAAGCTGCGTCCTCATTTCTTGTTTTTTTTGTTTGTTTTTTTTAACTTGTAGTGCAGCCTCATCACCAGCAGCAGCTGTAGATAGAGGGCGCCAGTGAGCTGACTTCCTCAAGCGGAATCTTTCATTCATGAAGAGACAAGGAGCCCTCGTTCTCATCCTCTTAGCTCATCATCCTCATGTTTCACATCAGCCCCCCCCCCTTCACCTTCCTCCCTCCCAGACAAGGCAATAAGAGAATGTTAACAGGTTGGTGATGCAGTGATGTGTTTTTGCCACAAGAGGCCGATCACAAAGTGAGAAAACTAATCTTTAAATCAGAGAAGAATTCAACTGGAACTTTGTCTGCACCTGGTAAATAGACAGTATTAATCTTACTGTTACGGCTGCTGCTGCTGCTACAAGACAAGTTTCTAACCAAACTAAAAAAAGAAGTCGAGAGGTCATGAGGAGCGTTATTTATGAATAAAATGTCAGTGATCAGAACCCACTTCTCACCTGACCCTAATGTAACTTTTAAGTTAAAACTTTTACTTTGTAGATAATATAAATAATTTTAAAAAATGAGCCAAAAAAATTTAAAAATAAAAAAAAAAGTTTTAAAAACTGATCCCTCTGGTCTTTTTTTTTTTCTTAAACAAAAAATGGATGGAATGAGGCTTTAGTCTGGTTAGGTTTATTTTACAAAAAGAATTCAAATATACAGTTGATATAGAATTTAGAAGGCTGTATGAAAGGGACTGCAAAGAAAACAAATAGTTTGGTTGTTTTAGAAGCTCTGTGCTGGTCGTCGGGTGGTGCTTTACAGTGCTGAGGTAAAAACACAGACAGTATTGAGACACGTTAGTTGTCATTAGGACATTTTTCAAATAAAGGCGCAAACTGACCAAAGGGGGGAAATGCAGCATAAGCACAATCAACTCTTAATGACTATTAGCTTTAACAATGCAGGAGAACATTGTGGCTATGTTGCTGCTGTATTCCTTGATAAAAGAAGGTGGGAAACCTGCTAGAGCATTTGATGCTGCAAATCTAAAAATAAAACCTCAGAAACTGTTGTAAAAGAAAAAAAAGCCACAAAAACTCATATTTAATAAAAAAAATGTAGTATGGCCTTTTATACGTCATTATTGCACGACACACTTTACTGCACCCTGACATGTTTGGTTTATTTGTTCTTTGTGGCAATGAGGCCACTCCTGATTGGTCAACATGTTACAGTTGCTGCTGGTGCGTCACTTTTATCGGAATAGTTGTCACAGAATGAAAACAGTCGTGCATTTGAGACTAATGCAACGGGAAAACTTACTACATTCGATGTTAGTGTTTAAAGCACAGACTTCCCCCATCTTGCCGCCAACATAAAGCTTGTTTATATTCCATTATTAGAAAAGGCACATTTTCCCATTAAGGTTTGTTCACTTGTTTTGGCTTAAGCTGTTGAGTTTTTGCAGCAAAGCGAAGGCAGAAAAACATGGATGTGCTAAATTGTTGAACATAGTGTAAGAATGGCCCTCATTGTGTTGCTATCAGTTAATGAAACGGTTAATGCTAGCAGTGAAATAGTAGAGTTGGGCTTGTTGGCTTTAAATATTGACTTTAAAAAATGGGTTTCCGTGAGGGCTGCCTTAGAGCGCTTAATGCGTAAACAAAGTCATGACGCAAGACTTGTTTTTAACTGTACTTGAACGCAGCATGAGGAACATTGGGGGTACAAAGGTTTAAAACGAGTTATTTAGTTTATTCTAGCGATCTTAAAATCAAGATATGGTCACCAGGTGAGCGCTGGTCGATAGGGATGGGCATATGACTCGGTGTCTAATTAGTCAATATAAACGATGAAGAATCCGGTCAGCACGCGGGTCACACGGAGAACCAATCAGGACGCGAGCTGACCGAAGAAGGCGGAAGTAAGCAAACAGTTACTAACGGTGTGAAAAGTTAAACATTTCATAACAACGGCGAGGGATGTCAGTGAAACATACTTTCATTGCTGGGCGGCCAACTCGTCAATACGTGGCAGATACACTAAAGAGTATGTCCTTGCCACGATAGTCGGGAATAGGTAGCATATTGGCTAACAGCTAGCAAGGCTTCTTCGTTTTCTTTTTCGGTAGACTGGATACCCTGTAGCACAATGCTGCCCCTCATAGGTCAGTCCACGCACTACACCAGGCCTCTGCGTGTGTTTTGCCTGACGTGTGTGTAACAATAAGTACGTTGGGTTTGATTTCACTGTTGCTATTTCAATTTGTTGATACAAATATCAATGAACAGAAGTGATAAACACAGGGCCACCATGCTGCCTCCACAAACGCAAACAATAAGACATTTGTTTTTTCATTTGTATTTATGGCCCATGAAAGATGCCATAAAAGACTGACTCAACAGCGCCCCTGCTGCTTGAAGGCAAGCCCTGCAGTCCTTTTTTTTTGTTTGCATAAAAGCTGTAACAAATTTTTCTGCACAATCTGCAGAACTGCCATTGAATGTACCAAGTGATCATTATGCCCATCCCTGCTGAGTACATCTTGGTTAAATTTTTTTTCCAAACAACGTAATATGACGCGACATGTTAGCATATGTGATGGAGCTCTTTGATCTTCATCCCATTGTCTCGACAAAACATAATTTCCAAAGTGCGCTGAAAACACCTCAAAATAAAATAATGCGTGAAAAAAGAACAAGAGTGTCGGAACGCTTTAAAACAAGAGTGCTTTGTTGTTTGTGTTTACATAAGACTTGTGCCAAGAATAAATGTACTATTACTTCTTAAAAGAGCGACTCAGAAAGCTAGCCAAATAACAAAAAAAGGCGGTCCACCTGATCGTGGATTATAAATTAAAGTGCTGCACTCACCTGTGACTCGTGCTAAGCAAGCATTTCATTGCATTACTGGTGGTGGACACTGCTCTTTGCTGCCCCCTGCTGGTTGGGAGGTGCTAGCTTTTAACGCTATTATAAAATCTATAAAAATATTTTTTTGTTTGCCCAGACTGTCAGCACCCCCCTCCAAAAAAAGAGAATTTGACATACATTCACTGTGGACACTTGTGACAGCCCAAGTTCTCTCAGAATAACGCCTCGGCTCCACAAAAAACGTCAGAGCAACATGTACTGGTTGTCTATGGCCCGCTTGCGGCCGCGCTCGGGCTCCAGCTCGTAGTCCGAGTCTCGCTGGGGGTTGACGGGAGGGTGCGGATTGCTGTGCCGAAGCAGCGGCCGCCTCCCCATCGACTCACTGCGGCGCAAGGGGGCGGTGGCCAATGGGAGCGGGGCCGGGTTGTTGCCGCGAAGAGACTGCTGGGGGCCAGAACCGGGACTGGGAGCGCTGGTGCCGCAGGTGGAGGAAGTAGAAGAGGTCAGCTGGCTGCAAGACAGGCTGCAATGAGCCAAGCTGGGCTCTGAGTTCCAGCGGTGCTGACCTGACAAAAGGATGGGACAGGAAAAAAAAAAAAGAGTGAAACTACTGGTATGGTACACTAATGGCCACTGTGATGAAGCTATACTGGTGGTTTATGGAGGGGCGTCGTCGTCACACCTAAACACCTCTTTATGAAAGTAGAGGCTTGGATTTCTTTCGCATTCATGGGAAAGTCTTACATGCATATCAAAATGATGTGGTTGCAATGGTAGTTAACAGGACCAAAACGCACTCTATAGTAATTTATAGTGTTTGCATATTTGCAAATCTACTTTGAAAAAGCTTAAAACATCTGTACTTCAATACAGTGAAACCTCAGTATGCACCAATAATCCATAACAAAGTCCGAAAACCAAATCAATTTTTCCCATAAGCAATAATCCAAGGATCTTCAATATTAAACACTCGTGAGCATGAAACTCATTTGTTCATAAAACACAAACACAGCAATCAACTCTTCTGTACTTGTTGATGCGTTCAAGGGCAGCATGTAATTTAGCCTCAACTTTTATTTTTAGGCGAAGAGGCTTTCAGTATGAATAATGAGTGCAATACATGCATGATACTTTCAAGGTACTAAATACCTTAGTATGAACTTTGGTATTCAGTCTTTTTTCACTTTTTTACTTTTTTTTTTTTAAATCTTTGTAAATTTGCGTTTTGCATTTTTTCAAATATATTTATTCCCATAATATTCTAACTTTTTCCACCATCTAACTTGAATAATTAACATTTTTTTCCTTAATATTCCAATAATACAAAAACAACATTTTTGCTCCCAATCGAAGTTTATTCTTGTAAAATTGCTTTTTCTCTTTTTTTTAAATCTTTTTTCTCTCTTTATAATACAACTTTTTTTCCTTAATATTCTGACCTCATTATTGACAGCAAAATGACAGCAATTTTGTCCTTTTTTCTAATGTTCTTTTGTACAATTTCTACTTCAATTTTCTACTGCAAAATTATTTATTACAATATTTGTCATCGTATTTTTTCCTTTTAATGTTGGAACTAAATGCTACTAAAATGGTATTTGTTAGCTTACAACTTTTTTCTCTTAGTGACTTTATTAGTGTAAACTTACTGATTTTTCATTTTTTTCTTACTATGTTTTGTGTGTTTTTATTAGTTCTCTTGATACATTATAGATTTAGAATGTGCTGTGGGCCAATAAAAACACAGCGGCCGGCTGCAAGTGGCCCCGGAGTCTGCACTTTGCATTAGAGGCTATGACTTAGTAGTTTTTCAACTTCTTCATTAAATTTCGGTGGCACTTGCAACTTTAAAAAAAAAACTGTACTTCATTAAAAAAAAAAAAGCCAAGACTGTCTGAAAAAAGATTAGCCTTAATAAGTAGTGTACTTGAACGCCTCACTGGCAGAGCGCAAACGTGGGGGAATAAAGGAGATGGACACAGAGTTGTTCATCATTGTGTGCGTTCTATGAACAAAAAAACCCCACACGCTCAATATGATTAAAGGATTCCCTGGTCGTAATCTGTTTATAGTGTTCCAGTTATAAAAGAATCTTCATTGTTAATGAAAAAAGCAGAATTTGCGTTTGGTACTCCAAGGGTTAGGTTCCCTCAACTACTGAATTATTCCTCTAGAGATTTCTCAATTACATAATCATACTATTATAATATATAAACAATTCACCAAGCAACATGTCATGTTTGATGAAATTGTGGGTTCGGGTGGGGTCCTCACATTGTGTCGGGGGACTGGTTCCTGCCACCACAAAGCTGGACAGCGTGACAGCGCCGGCGGCTCCGCAGTCGAGGGGGATGGGGGAGAGCTGGAAGTGGTTGAGCATCTCAATGACGGAGGGGAAGCGCAGGTGCTGCACCCTGCAATGGCCGCCGTCTGTCAGGGACAAGCGTAGGTGCTGCAAACACACACAGAGTAGTCACAAACGCTCGATCATTTTCAAAGATGCTTCTACCAGGCTCAGAACGCACCTTGGCTTTTCCGTGGTAGTTGAAGGTGAGGACGTAGTCTCCTCGCCGTGTCTCGCTCTGACGCACCAGGAAGACGCCGTGTCCCTCGGCGCCTGAGCTCTGAACCAGGTGGGCCGCCTTGACCCGGGAGATGGGCCCGTGGAACCACGGGTAGGAGAACAGGAAGTGATCTGTCTTGTGGGTGACGGGCTCAGGCAGGGTGAAGGTGACCGGGCCTGAGGAGGAATATTCTGTGTGGTTACTCAAACTGGGGGCCATTTAGTGGCACACAGGAACAAATCACATTTATGTACTTTATGTATGAAATATACAAACATTCTTATAATGAAATACACACAGCTAATTGTAACGGGACGTGTCTGTGGGACCAGGTGGGAAGAGCCAGGACGCCGCTCGCTCTGACTTCCCAATTCGGAGCTCGCCGTGTGATTGGTGGAAATGGAGCTGTCAGCTGGGGAGGGGAGGTGCTCCAGGTCCACACTGCCTGACCTAAAGCACACACACACACACACACACACACACATTTAGTTACTGCACAGGAATGTTCCTTACAGCGTGGATACTCAAACTGTGATACGAGTACCATTGTTGCTACGTGGGCTCCATCTAGTGCAGGGGTAGGGAACCTGTGGCTCGGGAGCCGCGTGTGACCACTTATGGCTCTCTTGAAACATTTATTTTATTTGACTTTTTGCTTAAAATACATGTAACATATCTTGCTGTAATTTTTATTTTTTAAATGTTGCAATAATAACCACTAAAATCATATAAAGTTGTAATTTTTGGAATATTAGGTTGGGGAAAAATTAATTTGGGAACAAAGTCATAATATTACAATAAAAAATACAATTGTTTTATAATGTATAATGTTTTGTGTAATGTTATTTTCTGACATTTGAAAGTTAAACATGCCAACATTCCAAACTTAAAACCTTCTCAGCACTTTCGTCCATCCAATTCAGAGACTTATTACTTTCTAAAATTGTTGGCGCACTTTTAGTTGTATTCATTCGTTACAAAATAGGATATGGCTCGCACAGAAAAACATTAGAAAATATGTGGCGTTCATGGCTCTCTTAGCCCAAAAGGTTCCCGACCCCTGATCTAGTGGTCCACACGAGACTTAGGAAAAAAACCTGAGAGTTGACAAATGTATTAACAAAAGAGTTGCTCAAATTGAATTTTAATTGGTAGTTGTAAGCAGAAGTACTGAAAATGATACGAACTTGCAAAGCAACATACTATTCAGGTGGTACTTATACTTATATGGTCTTATAGCATATAAGCTCAAGCTAAAAGAAATCAACTTATTTTTCTTCATAATACGAGAAAT
>QODF01000212.1:60042-155389 GCA_024372805.1 Oostethus manadensis | reverse complement strand
ATGCTGGAGCCTATCCCAGCTGGCTTTGGGCGAGAGGCGGGGTACACCCTGGACTGGTCGCCAGTCAATCGCAGGGCACATATAGACAAACAAACATTCACACTCACATTCATACCTATGGACAATTTAGAGTCGCCAATTAACCTAACATGCATGTTTTTGGAATGTGGGAGGAAACCGGAGTACCCGGGGAGAAGCCACACACGCACGGGGAGAACATTCAAACTCCACACAGAGATGCCCAACGGAGATTCGAACCCTGAACCCCCTGACTGTGAGGATACCCACTGGATCACCGTGCAGCACAGCAACAGCAAAACGGGGAAAAAATGTATGGACAAAACAATCAAACAAAAAGATGTCATTTTTGGAAAATTAGGTTGGGTAAAAAGCTGTTATGGTATGAGGGTCTAGTCCAAATATTATGGAAATAAAGTCAAAAATGTCAATAGTTAGAAAACCTAAATAGTTGGAAAGTTAAAATAAAAAAAATAACAGCAGAAATAGAAAAAAACAGCTGTAATTAATCAAGAATAAAGTCCAAATATTAGAAGAAAAGAGAATAAAATAATGTCCTTTTAGTTTAGTAGTGTGTCATCAATACCACACAGTTTTCTTGAAATACGGCACATACAACTTCTTCTCATATCTCACAAAGTGTCGATTGCGTCCTTTCACTTTTTACTGTGTGGCCCTCGCTGGAGAACGTTTGGACACCCCTGGTCTGGGGAACGGATCATCATGGTTGTTGTGGTTTACTCATAGAATAGTTGGGGTCTTTGGAACGCATTGGCACCTGTTTGCTTTGTCAGCGTGAAACGTCTCAACAATGGGGTGTGAGCTGACTTTAGCCAGAATTCAGGGATGGACTTTGTCCCCTTGAGTGTATGCATGTGTGTGGTGGACATCTGCACAAATGAGAAAAGCTGAGAAATTCTCCTGAGCACTCAGACCTCCCCCACACTTCCTCTTGTTTCACACTGCACGGCCGCAGCATATTTTATGTAGTTTTTGGATTTGTCACTATGTAAGGCCACCTGCAGTGCCTCGAAAGGCGTCTAACAAATCAAATGTATTGTTATTATTATTAGGATCAACATTTGTTGGTGTTTCCCACCTGTTGCTGATGCATTCTTTTATCTCCGTGGTCCAGGAGCTGACTTGCTGGTCGTTGTCCGTCTCAAATATCAAACTGCCTCGGTTAACCTTCCGAGAAGGGACAGGGACGCTTTTTCAAATGCACCACACATTCGACCCGTCTGAACCAAGACACACCTTTAAAACAAACGTGTTTAAGTTGTCGGGCATCTCCAGCCGGTTGCAGCGTCGGACTTCCTGGATATCTGAGCAGTGAGTCGTCAGTTTGGGACTTGAGGCCTGAAACGCACAACCAAGAACGTCAGCGGTTTAAATGAGACAGGATGGAAGCTGTGGCCGACATCGTCGTCGCCATGAAGCCCCATCCGCTTGAGCGAGACGCGCGGCACAGGACGCGTACAACGTAGCTCGACCCGTAGATGTGGCAAAAAAAAAAAAACTGCGTCTGTGCGTAATTGAGTCAACGAGTTCAGCGTGTGCTTGGCATGTGTCTCCTCCTCGGTTGCTTTCCTACACACTTTTAACGGGACATCCGCTAAAGTCTGCTTTTGTTTTCATCTTCTAACAGTAAAGTCAAACCATACCCAAGGGCCACTTTCATATTTCACTTTTTGTACGCCATCACATATACTGTAGACTAACGCGTATGCTGCTAACAACGTGCATGTATGGATTTATTTTCCTATGATCCAACTACACCGATCTGTGTTCACCAAATTGCCGTTCCAGACGACATATATCGATCCGACAATCGTTTCAAAGGTAGTCAATCGTTTTAATCGATACTAGGAAATAAAGCATTGGATTGAAACACGGCAGGTTGTATAAAAATGTGTGTTTTTTAGCTATTTTATTGATAAAGATGTTAAATGTTACCCGTGTAACAGTTGGATTTGTCGTAAGTCGATTAGTCATGGCTGTTGACTGGGGCGCACAAAATGACGTCATGTGATGCTGGGCGTGCACGATCTGTTAGAAGTAGAGTATGTGTGGACGTCCTGAAATAGCATATGGGGTGTATTTTCATTGGTGAACATGCTTGTTAGCTAGATGACTTCTTTCAATTTGCTATGGGATTGGACCACATCCAAAGTTAAGTCCAACTTGAAGCCTTGCAAACTCACGGATGGGAGCGTCAGGAAAAGATAAAATGTACGTAGCGACCGTAAAGTTCATTCATTCATTTTCTGTACCGCTTATCCTCATTAGGGTCACGGGGATGCTGGAGCCTATCCCAGCAGACTTTGGGCGAGAGGTGGGGTACACCCTGGACTGGTCGCCAGTCAATCGCAGGGCACATATAGACAAACAAACATTCACACTCACATTCATACCTATGGACAATTTAGAGTCTCCAATTAACCTAACATGCATGTTTTTGGAATGTGGGAGGAAAGCGGAGTACCCGGAGAAAACCCACACACGCACGGGGAGAACATGCAAACTCCACACAGAGATGCCCAACGGAGATTCGAACCCTGAACCTCCTGACTGTGTGGCCACCGTGCTACCCAGTCAGCCACCGTGCGGCCGACCGTAAAGTCATGCTGTTAAAACCTTCTTATCATCATCACCGCCTTCAAACACAGAAGAGAAAAGGTATGAATGACACTTTTTAGCCTCTCATGGCTCGCATGCCTGCACGTGTTATTCTCAGCCGTCACCTATGACCCCAGCGGAGCCTGCAGGCTTGCACGCACAGATGACGGACTCATCCATTCGTGTGTTTACCCCGCCGGCCGTGTTGGCACTGGGTTGGATCTGTGGGCTCGGCGGGCTCTACACATTTGCTTAGCTGGCGTGTCTTCTCACACGCGTGCAATTTTACCTTTTCTTTTACATTATTTGCATCTTGGTTTGCCTCCACCGCCATATGAATCACTGGAAACCAGTATTAGGACATGGGATCCCACAAGGGGCATCTTATACCTAATTAAGCCATTGCTGTGTTATATTTGAGGGGTAGAATTCTTTCTACGCCCATTTGACATGTTTGGAATAAACGTTACCAAATAGGTAGCTGAGATTGAAGGTCAGATTGGGACGTGTACAAAGCAAGAATCCTGCGCCCCGTTTCCATCGCGCAGTAAGAGCGCCGCTTCTTTTACTACTTGGTTTGCCACTTCAAAAAGTGCCACAAAACGCAGTGGCAGGAACGAGGCACACTAAAGCAGGGCTGCCCAAACTTTTTTCCCCTGAAGACAGCATGCTTCCACCTGCAGCTTTGTGTTATTACTATATTCTTGTGACTCTTTTTTTCCTCATAATATTATCACTTTATCCTAGTAAAATTAGCCTAAAAGTTACATTTTACAAACATTTATTTTCTGTTTTGTTTTTCATGATATTACGACTTTCTAAAAAACCCCAAAACAATAATAATAATATAGATGGAATATGGTCAAAATATGAAAAGAAAAAGTCATTCTAACAAGAAAAGTTGCAACGTTACAAAAATAAAACGAATGTCTTTTTAGTTGCATCAAGATGAAATATTAAAGAAAAAACACATTTTTTTCGTAGTACTAGTTGTAATAAGAGAATACAGAAAGAATAAAGTTGTCCTTTTTGGAGAATTAGGTTAAGGAAAAAGATGCAATATCATGAGAATAAAATGTAAGTAACTTAAAAGCCTAACAAAACATCTTAATATTTCTAAGTTCATGTTTCAAAAATATTTTTTTCCTCATATTATTATTTATTATTATAAAGTGATGACTCTTTTTCTTGAAAGATGACCACTTTTTCTGACTATTATAACTTTATTCTCTTAATATTTCGACTAGGGATGTCCCGATCTGATGTTGATATCGGATATCAGGCTGATATCAGCAAATACCCGATATCGGATTATATCGGCCTGCATCTCAAATGTCTGACACTGGCACTGCGATACAAGCAGTCGATTCCGGACTCCACCCCAGCATGTCTGTCCGGATAGAGCCCATGTGATCACAACAAGCCAGCATGCTAACAAAGTGAAAAAAACTTTTCAGCTGAGTCCAAACCTTGTAATGCACAGGTTTCCCGTGGTGGCACAGAACCAGGGAAGTTTAATGCAACAAACCTCATCACCAACAGTGATTGAGTCTTTGGCTAAAACAGAAAGTGGTGAGTAATGTCAGACTTCTCCATTTACCACCGAAAACCTCGCTGCAGCAAGTGGTATGTTTGCAGACCTTCTCCACGTGTAAAGTGTCTGAGATAACTGTTATGTGTTGGTGGAGATAAAGTAGATCGATAGATATTCAGATCGATAGTCATTTTGTTCAAGGCTCTCTCACTGCTCTGGTCAACTTCCTCCCGTCCAAACATGGCTCGCATGCCTGTCTTAAATCAACCCAGGACCCTGTGGGACAACACACTGTACGCCAGGGAAAAAAGTAGCTGGTGGGGGTGAGTGAGTGTCGTGAGAGAACAAAAGCGTCAAAAGGAAACAGACGAGACGGCGAATGGGGAGGGGGGAAGAAAAGAGAAGGGGAGCGATGGAGAGAAGAAGAAGAAGAAAGCCAGATTCCAGGGCTTTTGTACACCGGATGAGTGTGAGTCCATGTGACAGCGTGTGAGCTTCAGGAATGTCGATGCTAATCCTACATACACACACACATGCACGCACAAGTACACACACCGAAACAGATTAACCCAGCGCCCGCACAATTTTGTCAGATGGCCAGTTTTTGTGAATGGACGCCATCAGTCGGAAGGCTGTCTGTGTCAAGAACACTGACATGGAGATGGGCGGGAAATGACTCACTTAAGTCCGAGGTGACTCAGCCGGTGGCTGAAACTCTTTCTGCAACCTCCACAATGTCAAACAAAGATTTTTAGTTGGTAGTAGTATTTCAGCTCTGTGTGACCACGAATGGGTTCAATCTGATAGCAAATCACGTTAAAGGAAGAATGAGAGGGTTTGACTGAAACAAGTCATGTGCATCGGATGTTTACGTGCTTCATTATCACACTGCAGGGATGCAACTAGTCCATTAATCTGAAGCTTGTTGCTTCCGTTTCTTCGAGTGATCGGTTAGGCCCCATAACAGACGTGTTCAAACTACTGAAAAAAGAAAGGAGGTGAGGGCGGGTTTGGTATTTAGTAACCCAAACATATAGATATGCTTAAAAGTAAATATTTCAAGAAAAAACTGCATCTCTGCTTTGTGATATTGGTGAGAAAGCTTATTACTATGATTTCCTTGCTTTCTCCATTTTGCAGTTTTTTAAATTGTCAAAATATTCTTACTTTGTTTTTAAATCTTTGTATGTTTTTTACTTGTAATATTTTGACTTTATTCTCATAATATTTTGACTTTATTATTATAATGTTATAATATACATATAATATACATATATATATAATATTTTACCCAACCTCATTTTCCAAATATTAAAACTTTTTAGACCTGAATATTGCTACTTTTTTCTTTAATATTTCAACTCAACTGTTTTCCTCATAACATTACAAGTTTATTGTCTTAAACTTGTATGTCCTTAGAATAGTACTTCTTTCTCTGACATTATTCTTCTAAAACAGCTGTTTTTTTCCCTCATTTTTGCTTTTTTCTAAAAATTCCCATAATATTTAGAATTATTTCTTGTGACATAACTTTTTTGCGTTTTTTTAGTTTTATTTGTTTTTCATAACGTTATGGCTTTTTCCTTTAATAGGTCAACTTTATGCTACGAAAATGACATTTTCCTCATAAGACATCATTTTAGTAAAATGACGACCTTTTCCTCGTAAGATTACAGCATTTGTTTCTTAATTTTTTGACTTCAGATTTTTTTGCTGTTTTTGTGGGCCATTAAAAAAAACAGCCGGCTCCAAAAATGGCCCCCGCACCGCACTTTGGACACCCGTGCCCTAACTGGACCAAATCAATACGAACCAAACATTGGTTTGGTCCGCAGCATATCAGAAAAGTGGAAACTCAGGAAACTCAAAAATATTCACATTACAGAGGTTGAAAAATAATAGTTACATTTGAAATGAAAAGCAGTTAGTTGTCGATCAATTAGATAATCAATTAATTGTTGCAGCTCTATCACATTATAATAACATTAAATAAATTGATTTCACTTTTCCACAAATAGAGATGTTTGGTTACAACAGACAGACCTTGGCTCACTAATCAGCTGTTAAGACTCCATTAGAGATGGCCTTTCATCTACATTTTCTTGATCAAAATGATCCTTAAAAAAAGCATAATTGATTGTTTTTCTTTATATTTACTAAAATGATTTGAGGAAATTTTATAATGTACATTTTCATAACAGTGCCCCCAACTTTCCCTTCAAGGTTGCCAGTCTGTAAATCAAATGATGAATTGCATGAGGCAACCCTGGCCGGGAATCAATTCCAGGCCTCCTGCCATTAAAAGCAGAAGTGTGTACTAAATGACGACTAAAAAAAAAAAAAAATTATCATAATAACTCTAAAAAATGAATAGTTGTTCCCCGTTTAATTGGTTGTAGAACAGAATTTCCCCAAAGTAGGATTCAATATTAGTAAATATAATAATATTAATAAATACAATATTTAGAATATTAAAGCATAGAAACCGGTTAATAACTTTCTAACTAGGTTTTTAACATTAGAGCTTTTTAGACATGAAATAACAGCCCTACAATCACCTTTCCACTCTACAGTACATTCTTTGTTTACACCAGATTGTGCAACTCTAATGCACAGGTGCAACTGATAATGAGATCCGCGTCTTAGCGAGCGTGACTCACAGCAAAGGAATCTATTTTGAGAACGTGAATGAGTGTGTGACTAAGAGCATCTTTGAGGAACCATGTGTGGAGTGAAGCGGAAGGTGGAGAAGAAGACGAAAACAAGCGGCAGATGTCTGAGCGGGGTTGAGCAACACATATGACGTCTGTGAATCAACTTGAGTGAAGGGGTCTGGAGGATGTGTGCATCTGACCCTTGACCCTTGACACTTGCCCACAGTCAGCGGTAAAAGGTTTGTCTACAGATTAGCAGTAAAATAGTTAAAATTTGAAATCCCTCCTCCAGTTCGCACATTAAATGTACTTTAGTTAGCATGTGATATTAATAATATCTTATCATATGTTTCAATGTGATGCTGATATTAAGGGCCTGTTATGACTGTTCTTTTTCACACTGACTCAACTTTCACTACGACCTTCCGCAGGCGCACGCACGCCAATATTGTTCTTGTCAGCAGTGACGTCACACCTGACGCACACCTTCACGTGGCAAAGCGGTGATGAAAAAGTATCTTGAGAACAGATGTGACCACATGACCTCCCACCCGCTAGGTCACACACACAGCATAGAGCGAGCGGACACACACACGCACACACACACACACACACGGGTGACACACAGGATGTTAGGAGTCCAACACGACATTCCCAGAGTCTCATTCTCAAGGTCATCGCCACAGCAACTGACGAACACCCAAACATTCCACTATCCCTCCGAGGGTGGCTGTGGTCTTACACTGTCCAGGATGCCTGCGTGTGCGTGTGTGTGCATGTGTGTGTGTTGCAAGACACCACCCGTTGGGTGCTGTGTGAGGCGGAGGAGACCTTGACCTTAAACGTCGTAATCGACACATCTGTCAGTGCTTCCCCTGGGCTCAAGCTGGGAATGTTGCTGTGTTTGTTTTCCAAGCCTAAAGATATTAGGTATGGTCCAAATTGTATGTAAATGTAGCTAAACGGCCCTGACCCACAAACGTGCTATGTGTTGAGTGTAACCATCAAGTGCGGTTCTGTATTGGACTGAAACATGTCATGTTTAGTCGCTTTTGGGGAACTTGCAGTTTGCACATAAAGAGAGGAAGTAAGCATTGTGCTCAATTAGAGCCGCATTTCCTCATTGAAGCACTGGGGTGTTTGGTGTTTACTCAACTGCAGAGAAGACTAGGGTTGGGTATTGTTTACATATTATGCGATCCCGGTACCGAATCGGTACTTTTAAAACGGTATGAAAACTGGTAATAATTAAAAAAAGAGAAAAAAAAGGAACACATGCTTTTGTCTACTACAAGAAACTACTAACCTTTGTACAAATAAAATGTATTTTTATTTTCAGTGAATATTGTGACGTTAAAGTTAAAAAAGTCATCACTTTGGCATAGGAGAGTGAAAATTATGAAATGGGATAGTCATTATTATGGCATTAAATTTCAAAATTATGACCTAAAAATCCAACATTATGACATAAAAAGTCATTATGAAATAAAAAGTCAGAGATAAGTCATAATTGAGATATAAAAAAGTCATAATTATAACATAAAAATGATTCGATAAAAATTCACAAAAAAGTCATAGTTATGAGATAAGAACATTGTAATTATGATATAAGAAAGTCATAATTATAGCGTTAAAAGTCAATTCTGAGATAAAAATTTAACATTCTGATGAAAGCCCAAATTATGAGATAGAAATTGAGATAAAAAGTTTTAATTTTGAGATACAAACTGCACGTGTGCCATGTGCAGTTTGTATCTCAACTTTATCTCATAATTATTATTGAAATAATTTAAAATTATGAGACAGAAATTAATTTGGTAGTTAATCCTACATGCAAAAGTGATTGACCATCAAATTGGACTATTTTTGACACACAGCTGTCTCCTCCCATTCCATCCCTTCTGCTATCTTGAAATTCTTCAACATTTGCAATAAACATGACTATAAGAATTATTCAATTCAATTCAGCTGCAAAACCCTCCCCTGTCTCTCTTCAAATGCCACTGTTCACTTACGACAAAGGAAGCTAAGAAGCTAAATGCATAGAAACACATTCCAGATGTACCCTAAGCCCTAAATATGCCTGACATACTTATTAAATGCATTTGAAATGATAACATTTATAGGTATTCACCACTAATGCATGAGTGTGTGCTGATATTAGAGATAATATTTACATATTAAATATTATTTTTGCAAAAATGCAAAAATCTTCAGTAATTGTACCAAAATAAAGTCAACATATTAAAAGAAAGAAATTTTAATCTAAAGAGAAAAGGTGTAATTTTATGTGAACAACTTCATCAACATCATTTGGGTAGCATAAAGTTGAAATATAAAAAAATAAGAATAAAAAAAAGTTGTAATATTGTGAGAAAAACTACAAATAAAGTTGTATTTTTGGGTAATGAGGTAGCAGAAAAAGGTGTTATGCTCCGAGAATAAAGTCAAAATACTAAAGTTATTATTACAAAAAGAAAGTTTTGACAAATAAGGATGAAATAGTTCATTCAATGAATTAATTAGTTTAAAAGAAATACCATAAATGGTAAAAACAGCTACACTTTTACAATTAAGTCAAAATATTCAGAGAAAAAAAGTAATATTTTAACAAGAAAAAGCTTGCAATCTTATGAGAATGTTAGAATATTATTAGGAAATATAATGTAATTTTAGCAGCATATAGATAAAATATATATATTTTTAAAAGGTATATAAAACTAAATAAAGTTGCAAAAAAAATTACATTGGTAAACAAGTTATACAAAAGGAATAATGTCAAAATATTATAGGAATAAAGTCATAATAATTATAATGAAAGAATATATGAAAAAAATGAAGGGGCCAGGGGCAATGGGGGTGGCGTCATTCTAATAATATGCTGGCATCCTCTCATTTTCCAATATAAAACATCTACACACCCTTGTTATAAAGCAATCAAAAGTGAACATTACTATCTTTATAAACCATGAATTCTTACTACAGTTCTGATATAGAATGTGTACAGATGTACCTAAACGTTGCCAAGAGATCACAATCACCTCCATCTGCGGCAGCTTAGCGGACGTGGCGACACACTTATGGAAAAAAACCAAAAAACAAATCTCACACTCAAAAAGTGCTAGTGTCGGGCTCGCAAAACTGATAGAGAGGAGGGTGTTCTAGGAAATCGAAGTCGATGAATAAGTGTGCCTGTTCACTTCTCTGCACGCTTCTCAGAAGCCCTGATATGCAAGGCCAAATATGCAGAAGTTAAGAAAGCACACTGAAGATTCACAGAAGCCTCTCTTCTTTTCTCTTCCCTTTCGCTGAATTGGCTGTGTGTGTGTGTATGTTTTTTTTTTAAACAGTGATGCACACTTTATGTAATTTTGCCACTTGGACCAAGATGAAACTATGTAATAGTGTACTGTAAATACAATGTGATGGTAGTTGTGGAATTTGTATGGGGGTAAAGATACAAAAATATACTTATTTCCTTCTCTGTAGTAACAGTGAAGAGACAAGAATACCTCAGAAAACGCAAGTCATCATTTTCCCCCTTCTGGAATCGATTCAGTGGCATTGCTAAGGAACATTTGTAGGGAGCCATCCAAGACAAATAGTTCAATGTCAGAGTTTGGAATCAAGTGCAAATAGAATGCGAGCACACGTACGCGAAGGCACTTTGCAAGTTTGCATATTGCAATTTTCATCTTTTCATACCCGCGATAGGTTTTGCCAGGAAAAAGATTTGTGGCATTGACAGAAGCGGCCATAAACATTAAAAAAACAAAAAGAAGAATATACACAGGCATGGAACATTGCCGTCATTCAAAGAACATCTTCAACACAGTCGCTTGCGCACTTGATGCTGTGTGTGTCTATAAGGGCGTGAAATAGCATGACGGATAGTTAAGTGCGTGTTGTGTGGCAGGCAACTGTGTGCATATGTGGAAATAGCTAGTCTAACATAAAACGGCTTCCTGCGTTAGCCTCCTGACTGCACATCAATGTACAGCTCCTTGTTTACCGCAATTAATTGGTCCAGGTCCGACCATGATCACTGAGTTTTGTAATCATTGAAACAAACTAGGATTCCTTTTTTTTTAATGGAATATTTTCATAATTGGATCAGAAAATTTTAAATGTGTTTTCTACATTATTAGAGCCCTCTAGACATGAAATAACACCCCTATCATCACCTTTACCATCCATTTCTAGGCTGCTTATCCTAACAAGGGTCAAGGGGTTTTGTTGGAGCCTATGCCAGCTGACAATGGACAATTTAGAGTCACCAATAAACCTAACATGCACGTTTTGGGAATGTGGGAGGAAACAGGAGAAAACCCACGCATGTACAACATGTGAACAGAGATGCCCAAGCGGAGATTCGAACCCAGTTCTTCCAGATCTCTTGATCCCTGTGTGGGCAACATGCTAACCACTCGGGAAGCCACTCAGAGCTGAGTTGCACAGTAGCAACAGTAGCCCAATTTTTTTTCCTGTTGCTCCGTGGATCAATTATGGTATGCGTATGTCTCATCGAACATTACAGTAACATTAGCGACACCTGTGAAGAATATTACATATCACAGCATCTTTGAATGCATCTTCTGAATTTCTCATACAGTGGAACTGTTAATTAATTCATTCCAAAAGGATTTTTGTAAGCCGCATTTTTTTGTAACCCGAACAACATTTAACATGTAAATTGGCTAATTCGTTCCACTGACCTGGAAGACCCCTCATAAAATGGAAAAAAACCACTGTTCTGAACATTTATTACTGTATAAATAAAGAGTATTGTAATGTAATAATAAAACCTGAAATATAATATATGTTGAGTTAAAATGCGAAAAGTTTCTTACCTTGAATACGCAGCGAAGTGCAGTGCAGTACAGTACGTGAACTGGCAGCGATAAACCAATCAGAGAACATTACGTAACACGTAGAGTACGTAGGTTGGCAGCGCTAAACCAATCAGACAACATTACGCAATACGTAGAGTAAGCACGCTGGCAGCGCTAAATCAATCAGAGAACGTTACGTAATATGTAGAATACATACGCTGGCAGCGCTAAATCAATCGGAGAACGTTACGTAATACGTACAGTACGTACGCTGGCAGCGCTAAACCAATCAGAGAACATTACGTAATATGTAGAATACATACGCTGGCAGCGCTAAACCAATCAGAGAACACTACGCAATACGTAGAGTGCGCACGCTGGCAGCGCTAAACCAATCAGAGAACATTACGCAATACGTAGAGTACGCACGCTGGCAGCGCTAAACCAATCAGAGAACATTACGTAATACGTAGAGTACGTATGCTTACCTCCGCCATCCCTCCAGTAGGTATATTACTAGTATGCTGCAAAACAACATTTTCGGGAGCGCCAGGCGAGTTACGCCACCATGTGTGAATGGATTATGGATGTCTGGGCTAAGGTATCTGCTTTAACTCTTGTCCGAGCCTTCGCGAAAGCTGAACAGCTGACTGACAACAACACTGACGACCGACAATAATGACAGGGAACCCGGCATGTTTGCTGTTCAAGTCAGATGCAGAAGATGGATTCGTGAATATACAGTGAGTACAGTGTGTGTATTGTAGAATAAAGTTGAACTAAACTCACTTTTTTGCTTCCGTTGCCTTTTTTGTAGTATGTTTTAGCATGCGCCTTAAAATTCAATCACGATTTATTCATTTATAATTAAATTGGCATAGTGGTTAGCCGGTTGGCCACACAGTCAGGAGATCTGTAACAGCTGGGTTCGGATCTCCGTTGGACATCTCTGTGTGGAGTTTCCATTCTTTCCCCGTGCGTGGGTGGGTTTTCTCTGGGTACTCTGGCTTTCTCCCACATTCCATAAAATGTTAGGTTAATTTGCGGCTCCAAATTAGCAATAGGGATGTTTGACTATATGTCCCCTGCGATTGGCTGGCGACCAGTGCAGGGTGCCCTCCGTCTCTCGCCCAAAAGTCAGCTGGAATAGGCAACAGCATACCTTCACAACCCTAGCGAGGACAAGCAGCGTAGAAACCTAAAAACATCATAGAGTGAAGCCGTAAAATTTGAACTGTGAGGGACGACTGTACCTATTTTTCATCAACAATTACTATAAATAAATGACATTTCAAAGAAACGAACGCATAATGACCATCACACAACTTGGCAGAGACCTGCAGAGACGTTCAGATCCAGCAAGCTATAAGAGTGGCCTAAATGTGAAAATTCGTAGTTAAAATTGCAATACAAACAAAACTTGCAGTTGAGCTTGCTTATTACATACTTAGTTTAGACCAGTGGTTCTCAGTTATTTTCTGTCACGCCCCCCCAGTGGCCCGAAATGTTGTTGCGCTCCCCCTTGTGAAATACTATTGAAAACTGATATTATGTAATTATTTATCTGTACTGTAGAAATTGAACTTGGAACTGAAACCAGGAAAATGCAACAAAATGGAGCGCTGTGAAGAGTATTCCAGAATGGCATGTTGAGTATAATAAATTTGGACATATTGACGGCTTAACTTTGAAAGTACTCCCTGCTTCTAGGCCACGGATATTTAGATCAAGGAAATGTATTCATCCTTGATCAAATACTGATACCAATTCCATTAGTAGACTGAGACAATTGTAAGAAGAAAAAGTAAAGTATTTTTTAAAGAAGGGAATGTCTTCTTTTTTCCCAGTTTGCAGTTTAAACAAAGATTCTAATGGACATTTGCACCTCCTGACTTCACTTCCTGGTTCCTGGCTGATCCAGAAACAGATCCTGTCCTGGGAGGGAGATCAAACTAAGATAACATATTCCACACAAGCGTAAAAGCCAAACGTGACTGGCCAGGGCCAAGTTCCTCTGGATGTTTTTAAAACAGAGAGGCTACAGCTCTGCAGACAAGTAAGCTCCACTGGCAATGGGATTTTTAAAAACATTTGAGAGGCACCCGGTAATAAATAATTGAGAGCAATGTAATGGAAACCAGAGAGAATGAGAAAAGCAGGCTTATAGAACGGGATGAGCAAAGTTGTACAGCTAGATACAGTATACTAGATGAAGGACAGGAAGAGGACCTTTTACCAAGGTCTTATCGTGAATAGACAAAATAGGTGATGCTCAAATTCAGCCCACTCAAAAGGAAGAATGCCAACATATACATACATATGTAGGATGATTATTTATCTATTTATTTGTGCTCATGTCAAAAATATTGGCATTATAATATGTTTATCAAAATATAATCATGTAAAAACACATTTGGATCTGTAATTGCTATAAATGTGTTCCTAAGGAAGCTGAATGGTGGGTTCAGAGTTGTTGTGGGTAAGGATTTTTGGGGAATTCATTCAAACCTGCAACAAAAGCCTGTTGGGCGATCAAGCCTGGTGTTGATGTGTCTCAACAAACACTACAATAATGTTACTGACACCTAGTGGCCAGTGTAGAATACTACATATCATTCACAGCATCTTTGAATGTGTCTTCTGAATGCCTTATACTGTATTTGTATTTTAGTTCAGTTAGGCTTTTCTACCCTTGAAAATACTTAATTTAGGCAAGTAATTGGTAGAATTTGTGAAAACAGCTAAATGTATTATTGGGTTTAAAAATTTGGCGCAGGGGCCGTCTACGTTTTCATGTCAAAACAGCAAAGTATTTATTGTTTTAGCCTTTCATCCACACTGAAACAGCATTCTGGGTGCCCAGAAACTGTATTTTTAGAAAATAAATTCCAGAGTGGAAAAATATGAAAACACAGTTTCCGTGTAGATAAGAATATCCTCCACATTTTGAAACGGATGACCTCAGTGAGCTGTCGCCAACTGACAATCTCCTGATACTTTGTTATAATATTCCAAAATGACTCGCAGAAGTAATTCCACTTTGTTGCATGTGTTTTCTTCTTCTATAGCCTGTGTAATGTGGTTTCGTATGGGTGTCCGTTTACAGTGCCACACGCATCGTTTTAACCCAGTAATCCGTTCCCGTCTAGGTGCAACTATTTACTAATCTGGCCCAGCAGGACCTTAAACTTTTTTAAGATTGCCAAAAAAACAAAAATCCCGGGAACGTTCCCATGTGCACAGGGCCTCAGACTTACAAGACCCATATCTACAGTATAGCTGACTGACAGGTAGTTGTTTATAGTTGCATATAGTTCTATATAAATAGTTATATTACTTTGAGATGTGTAGGAAACCCTGTCCTCTCTACAAAAGTAGCAGGCATATACACATTATTTTCATGTATGCTGCTCATAAACAAGCTTCAGGCACACACATTACTGTTAGAATATCAGTAAAAAGCACATTTGCATATGGTGACATATGGAACCTTTGAATGATATATTGCATTAAATGATATACTGCGGCACAGCAGCATATTGTGTGCCACCGACCAAGTAAACAACACCCTGAGGTAAAGCCAGCTAAAGCATCTTTCATCTGTTCACAATTTGATCCTGTAACATCATCATTGACATCTGTCGGCATATACCTTGTTTCCCCAATTTGGGTCAAACTCAATCATGCAAAAAATAACCATGTCATGATCAGTCAGGGAAGAACCGATTGAGTCACAACTTGCAACACTACAGTAGGAATTGCAATCGCCAGACCCCTCCAGCAACCAGGTGAGGTTAATTATGATATTGATGATGTTTTTTATCTTGCTTCATTGAGCATGTAATTATCAGCGCTTAAAATGTTTTGATGTTAGTGTGTGTGCAAATAAGGCCAATATAAAAGGCAGCCAAAGGAAAAGGTTGGGTTGCGAGAGCTGCGCAGCTTTACGTTGGGGGATTTCCACGTGCAACTCGGCAACTCAAAAAGCGACGCATTTGTTCCTTGAGATATAAAGGGTCCTACTGAAAATTAATGAAAATTAAATTTGGACACCACATTTATCTTAACATCAACAAATGCAATCCTTTGTAATGTTAAAAGACTAAATTGTTTAAAAGTCCCCCAAAAAGTTTGAAAAAAAAACCAATAACAAAACGAACGTACTCAGTTAATAAAACATTTTTGTCATACAGCTGTCATAGATACACAACTATAAAATGGGAGTGAAATGAAGTGGTGATTTTGGAATGGCCCCCCAGCGTTTTTTCAGAACTGATGCCAATTTGGCTGTCATGACCAGAATGTTCCAGGAACCAGATTCAAACACATGCAGCCATAAACTCACAGCAGAGCCAGGAAAGTTACATGTTCACAACAATAACACAATAATAGCATTCACTGGTGTTGTGTTGTGTTAATTATGATATAACAAACACAAAAAATGGCCACAATTATTTTTTGACTGTCAGTAAATGACACTGACAACTCTATGCACACTGCAAAATCAAAGCCCACTAAGCAGTGATCGCTGCCTATTCAGCCTTGGAATGAGCCCTCATACTGTTATTCTAAGAGTCCTAGAAAAGATCTAGTCAGAAAATATGGATTTACTTACTGAAACTGACAGATTAACTGAAATATAGGCTAGAAAGACAGCAAGAGAGAGAGACTGTAAGCCATTTAGGTCTAGAACACATAAGTGTGCAACCAATGCAAACAAGCACAAGGACAAACATCGCATGTAAAGAAAGTGACATATTCACAACAATTATAATATTAACAAATATTGTGCAGTGAGCAGTATGATATTTTACTAGCAGTGATAGTTACTGACTAGCTCTTCGCATACTGCACAGAGCTGAAGATGATGAAGAAAGCAATTTAGCATAAAAAGCCATATTATTCTTCTTCTTTGTGACACTGCAATCAAACACGATCATTTGGTTTTTTTGTTGCATACTACAGCAGCCTCATATTAGCTGCCTAGCTCGTGAGTCAGAGGACGCCAGATAGGAATTAACACTGCATTAGCCGCAATGAGGAAAAGTGTAGATTGACTTACTGCCACAATGTCTTGTGGGTTTTTGATTTTTATTTCTGACAAGGATTTCCATTTTATCTGATAAGGCAAATGGTGTCTTTTAGAAATGTTACTTACTCCATCTCATTGAGTGTTCCAGCAAAAGCCTTCAACACAACGAGCTGGCATAATATAAATAAATACAGTGAAACCTCGACTTGCAAAAACATTATTATACAAAAAATTCAAAACACGAATTGGGCTTCATTTTTGTCCCATTTAACAAAAAAATATTCAAAATACAAAAATGAAAATCGAAAGTGCCGCCCAGAATTTTTAATGTACTGCACCGCCATACAAGCTGCCCTCCGCTTGAGCGGTACTGCACCAAAGTAGTGGATGCCAACCGCCATAACACCGAAGAAGAAGAAGCTGCCCTCCCATTGGTTATCTCCCATCATCCTCTTCCTCCCAGAATCCCCAATGATGCTATGTCACGGCGTCGCTTTGCTCTCGAACAGCATACTGAAAAGCTTCCGTCTATTGTTAAAAACTGAGTTTAGTATGTAATGGAATTACACTATTTATAAGGTGAATCTTGTCTCATAATACAAAAATTCTAAAATAGAAAAGCCCCCCCAGAACAAATTAATTTCGCATCTTGATGTTCCACTGTACGTACAGTATATCATATAACAGACATATACCAAGAGGTGCGTTGTAGTGGAGAACAAATTCCGGTTGGGACTGTCTCGATCTGATGTCACTCGGAAGAAGTGACAAAAATTATAAAAAAGTAAATATTTAAACATCCCAGCACACATGTAAGACAGGAAATATGCCTTTCAATGATATTTTTCTCATGACAACACTATTGAGTTTTGGTGTCATGAGCACTTTAAAGTAAAACTAATATATGTTGCTGTGGGGACATTTTTGGATCAATTGTGCGTGTGTGTGTTTTAATAAGGTCATTTTAAGGGTTAAATACCCAAGTGCATGCATGAGTTTATGCCAGTGCTTCTCAAATAGGGCGGTCTCCCCCCAAGAGGGCGCGGTGAACTGTCAGGGAGGAACGGGACAGGCAGGGAGTACTTTCAATGTGCAGACCTGCCAGTGTGTACAAATTTATTAAGCCATACATGCAATGTGACTCTTGAATATGCTTGTAGGCTTTGCAGATCTCCAATTTGGTGCATTTTAGAGTTCACTTTGTATAGCACAGATAAATAAATAGATATTATCAGTTTCTCAATAGTATTTCAAATTGGGGGGGCATGGAAACATTTATATTCCCTGGGGGAGCACGACAGAAAATTATTGAGAACCACTGGCTTATGCATTCGAAGGCAACCGCTCTTACAGAAAGTGACACTAGAAAGAAAAGACGAGAGCGCAACCTGACAAACATCTTGACCACATGACTCTAACCACTTCACTTCCTTTAGATGTTTCTCTTGATTTTTTTTTTGTGACTGCAAAAACGCACATGCACACACATAAAGTGTAATTCCACAATGTGTGAGATGCCTTGTTTCTATAGACTGGAGACTCAATGGAACTTAATCTAAACAAAATACTGCCTTCCTCCGCATTATGTAGCCTTACTGCTTGCCACATTTTGGCTCAGCTCACATTCTTATCTACCAAAGAAAAAAGATGTCCCCCCCCCCCGACATTATAATGGTTAGAATGTAAGTAGCAAACGGTTGCTCACTTTTTCTTCTGATGCTGTAGTCCAAGCTATTAGATGATAAAATGTGCACGTCATTCATTTTCCAAGAAAGCTCACAGGTTTTGCATCAAAACTGACAATTAAGTGAGCCCTAAATACCAATTCAACACTAAGGTAAAACACCGACAACAAAACTAAAACAGAACGTTCTATGAGACAAGATTATGCAAGACTGATGCAAATCTTGGGCCAAGAGAAATAATTTAACACTTTAAAACAGACATCCTGGCTGTCCTTAGAGCTCCCGGCTGTGTCTCTAATGTCTCCTGCTGTTGCATTTCCGGTGTCTCTCCATGCCTCTCTCTTTCTGTTTCTCTCTCTCTATCCTAGGTTGCTTCCATTTGTTTTTTTGGTTCAGATGACTGGGCCCATGTGTGTTGAGAGCTTTAGTTGTGGTATGAAACGACAGGCAAATTAACACTGCGTGTTGCCATATGAGAAACTGAAGTACAAGTAACATGCAACAGATGAACAAGGCAGTCAGGCTATGCAAAAACTATTATCCACTGCAGAGGTTCGCACATAAGCGCGCCCATAACTACAGTTGAATGTCTAACTTCAAAAGCCTTAAAGTCGTGGAAAAATACGTCTCTACAGTTGCACAAAGCTTAAGAGATAAAAACACCATTCCGCTTGAAATCACGGGAGAGGAAACATGTGATGACCGTGGATACACAGTCTGGATCCAGAACACTTTTTTAAAAGATTCCTTAAAATTGGGAGATAATTAACACCACAAAAATTGGTTAGAAAACTTGGGAAAAAAATACAGGACAAGTTTCCAACAGGTTCTACACAATATCCAAGACTGATCCAAAAAATAAATCACAACATGGAAAAACTATGCCACTTGGCGGAGGTCTCAGAGTGAGTTTTCTATTTATATTTTTACAAGGAACTGTAGGCAACTCGCTCCAAATATAATTTATTAATTAAAACAAAAAATATAACACCACCAACAATGACTCATATACGTTACAAATGACAATTTAAAAGAATAGAGTGTACCAGAAAAAATCAATATTTTTCACAATTAGGAATTAAACTGCATCAAAATTGTCATGAATTTTTTTCTATAAAATAACTGGCATTCATGGCCATAATAATAGGCTATATACTAATAGACTATGATGTACAACGTAATCAAAATAACAACCAAATTCCTGTAAATGTTACTTAAAAATTGTTTACATAATCGATTAATTGAATGATTTTAAAAAAGTTGGTGGTTTTGCCGGCCTCGATAAATTGATGTATGCATGCATGCTTTTTATTTTCCTCGTCTCGCGTTACCACTCAAGCTGGATGACAAGAGGGTTCACTCCGCATCTATCTGTGAACCCTCTTGTCAGACACCCAGCCTCTTTGTCCCAGTATGTGGAGGCAGGGCTACTAGTGCGTGGATACACAGAGTGCTAGCAGCAGGTTAGCCTTGTGTGAAAGCATATGCTAACGTGAATGAAGGCACAAAAGCAATAGTTTCTAAGGCACATGCCACAGCACCAGTGTAGAAATATTTTGGTTTTAAACAGAATGAACAAGGTGAGCGCATGAACACCAACAAACTGATATGTTGCATTTGTGCAAAAGTGGTGACAATGAAGAAGGGCATTACGACCAACTTATATGCCCACCTGAAACACAACCATCCTTTCCAATTTTACTGGGAAAAAATACCATAGGAGGTGTAGTACCGCCTTCATCTTGACAGTCAACGCTTGCTGCGGCGTTTGGTGATATTTTTCATTTTATTTTCATTGAATTGATTTGGTGAATTTATTAGGTTTGTTTGTTTAATTTATTTAAAAGCTCTTGACATTCCAATTACAATGTTAAATAGTTTTGAGAATTTAAAGTTTATTGCTTTTGATACTCTTTTTATTACACCTTATAATTAAGGAAAAAATTGTTTAAAAAAATGTTGTCGGTATCAATTATTGACTATGATTTGTAGGATAATTATTGGATAATTATTATTACAGGCCGGGTCTACAGCCAATAAAGGGGTTCCAATAGCAACAGTATGATTCAAAAACGGATTATTTCCAATATTGGCTACTGACGCGAGCGCAGAAGTTCATTAAATTGTAAATTATTACAGTAATCTGATCAGCGCATCAACAATACAACATACGTACATGCCGGACCATAAATCACACTTTCTGTTTCATATTTTGGCTGGTCCTGGGATTTATACTCTAACTTACCAATATATCAAAATACACACAATATACCCCCACCCATCACTACATCGATTCAAACATCGCTCCCTCACTCTATCACAGTTTTTCAAACATGAATTATTTAATAATGCATGATTGCTGTTTCGTGGTTCACAACCACCTACTAATAATCAGAAAAAATGCATATTTAAGCAATTGTACATATTTTAGCCCAAACTAAGAATTTTCAAGCCGGAAAATGGCCAAATGCACTATAATACAAATACAATATGAGTCATTAGGACCACCGACTTGTTACTGTAGTATTCTCACAGCAGGCACAACATTACGTATATTAATCATAATCAGGTAAATGATACTGCATACTGTTGGAGCCATAGCCCACAAGCTAAAACTCAACTCTGAACCCCCGACGTCACTTCCTGTTCGTCATCAATTCTCCTCCACTCTATAGTAAACTATTTTAAATGGCTTATATTCTCTGATTATATCTACTATATTGGGTAATACGAATGTAAAAGTGACTTTATGGGTGTTATTTCATATCTGGATGGGTTTACTAATGTTGAAAAAAAAGCGTATTCAGAAGAGCATTTCTATGCCGTAACTATGAAAACATTTAATTTAGGAAGGAATCAAACTGCGGAAATTTACTTTTTGCGGCTGTGCCTTAAAAAAAGAAATTACTATAAAATAGCTTAACATGTTCTGCCTTTTTGTTAAAGTCATTGAGATGAGTATGTGATGCAGTTAGGCACCCCGATTGAATAGTACAAACAATATCGGACGATTTTGGTAAGGGAATACTTTCTAATACGCTTCTGCGTTGAAGACTATGTGTCAGAAAGTAATTACAGAACAGTAATTATATGATACCTATGGAGATTGCTAGAGGTCAAGGTTTAGACAGTAGTGTTGTTTAATTAGGACACTAATTATGTCTAGCTTGGATATTGGATATATAATGATTTTCAGTCCATTTTCATTTATTTGTGAATACAAAAATGAAGTTTTGCTGTTAAAATACAGCTGTTTGATACTTTACTACACAGGATGCAGTGGCTTCGTCTTCTTCTCTTCTGAATTGAATGTTGTTGATTGTTGTTGTAAAAAAAAACAAGCTCGCTCTAATGACTGCTAAATAATAAATATCAGTAAATGCGACTTAGTTATTGGGTTCATTGAGACTTATATTTTTTTTTCCTCTTCATGACACATTTTGTGACATACTTTGGAGCGACTTATAATATGGAAAACACAGTGCTTTAAATATGTGGTTGGGAGGACACACATGTACAGACAGCAAAGAACAAAGTCAAGGAGAACATCACACAAGCATGAAAAGAAGCCATGTGGCAAAGATTAAGGCGAGAAAAGTTGGAACAAATACACACGCACGCACAGCTGAGATGTGATTAGGACGAAGCCTACAGGAGGTCTGAGGAAACATATCCGCTGAGAGACTTTTAGCCGTCTGTGGGAACTGATGTGACTTTTGGAAGGGAGCAACACCGCAATTTTCCTGGCAGCATTCTCAGCTTGTCGGCAGTCTTTTTTTGAGTGTGCATCAGAAGAAAGAAACCAGGGTTCACGCTGACAGAATACAACCTCTAAGCTAAGAAAATGTAGTGATACGCGATGTCAGTGTCACACGTTGGCCGGAGAGACTGCTTAATCTAAAACGACTACCAGGGGAATGTAAATTGTTTACAGGTTCTCGGGTCGGTTTGTCCTCGTGGAGATATTAAACACTAAGGGCCGAGAAGATATCGCAGCGTCAGTGATGTCTCCGTCTCAGCTTCCGTCCTTTCAGCTGAAATGACAAGATTCACTTCTGCAGGGCCTACTAGTTTTGTCATCATATGTGCAACAAAAACAGACGCGATGCCTACTTATGGTGGTTATGAAAAATAAACTGCCTTGGTAAGTGAAGTCATTCCCACACAGTTATAAAAAAATGTTGTGGCAGTAAAAAAACAAGCAAACAATTGGTTTTAATCAAATTAGCACAAGGTCCAGATTGGACCAGATACCATATAGGTACATATAGGTATGGAATCTCTTGTATGCACGTATTTCTTGTAAATTTGAATGCACCTGAAAGTCACCAACGATGGCAGGAAAGAAATGTGTGATTAGGCCTATCACAATAATTGATAAATCAATTAATCAAACGATTAAAATAAAAAAGTCGATAGTTTAGCTGGCTTGATAAATTGAAATGTGCATACATGCATGCGTGTTTGATTTCCTCGTCTCCTTTTCCAACACAGGCTGCACGACAAGAAGGTTCACTCTGCATCTGTCTGTGCGTGTTGGTTTCTACAATAGAATGAATGGAGATAGTGAACGACCCGACCTCGGATAAGCGGAAGAAAATGGACGGATGGAAAATGACTTAAATAAAAGTGGTTTTTAACTCAATGACCCAATGTGGGCCCCAGCATGAGACTGTTTGAGATCCTCTGTAGAATGTTAAAAGTTTAAATTGCAGAAGCCTCAGCAAAACTGATTCCTTTATTTTCCATTACTTTTAACGTGGGAAATTTAAGTCTGAATGTAAACATATCAAATTCAAACAATCAAACAATTTTTGGCTTCAAAGCGCATGAACAATCTTGTATGTGGATCAAACTTCCACTGCAAACAGGGATGAGGCCGCAGACATTCATTACACAATGCCATGTTCCAACCTCAATCTAGACAATGCAGAAGTGAAACAGGCCTCAGTTTTCCCTCCACCGTCAAAACAAACACTTGATACACTTGGAAAGACTGCTTTTATTCACTGTCGTCCTCCACCAATGACATATTTAACACTCCACTGTCACTGCAACTAATCGGACAAATCCCTTTGCAGGATTAACTGATGGATTTCTTTGGAATTTGGCGTCATAGCTGGAACTTTTCCACTTTAACATATTATCAGTGGCTAAGCAGCTTCCTCTTGTTTGTTGATAATGCCTCTATTTCACACAAAAGACACATAGCAAAGATATACTTGCAAACGCCGGACGTGATCATTACAGCCATGCTGTATTTGTGCTCTCACGCAAACTCAACGCGAGTTATTACTAATTTTCCTCACATGATCGTTTTCTTCACATGATTCTTAACTTGTGTGCATGATAGTCAACAGCACTGGTTCCTTTTAAGGCCATTCTCTGGGCCCTTAAGTCTCTGCCCTGCCAAGATTCCACACGCGTGTGCACACACAAACACACAAAAAGCGACAGCCCTCAGAGAAAAACGGCCATGCAGTTGGCAAAAACCTTGCGGAGGCCTTCATAGTCGCGCACAAACGTGCACGTATGCGCGGGAACACACAGATCTGCCTCTATCATTAACTCAATTACTTCAAGCATGTGGTTGAGCTTACAGCTGGCAGAGAGGTTGAGGGCTTCTAAATATAAAACACTACCAAGCGCACACATGCAACATCTTTCTCATTGACCTACCGTAAGCGTGTGGGCCAGAATACACACTGGCACCCACCCAGATGAGACGGAGCTCTGTTTCCATTGACCTTATAGACTGTGGCTAGGACAACAGTCAAGTGAGCCACTATGATTACCGGTTTGGGGCTCCTGAGGGACTGGGTGTGCAAACAAGAGCCGCCTTGCAGCTGGACCCAACTTGATATATTGCAGTGTTTTCTACCACAATGTGAGAGCCAAGCACGGGCTCATGCATGAGTAAAGAGAAGAATAGACTACTTCTGTGACTATGGCGCTAACTCAAACAAGCAAACTTTAAGTTTGTTCGGCCCAAAACTTGACACGCAAAAGGCAAATTTTCATATTCTGAAGAGTGATCAAGTCACATGTAGAACTCTTTTAGGAAAGCATGTGGCTGAAGTGAGCACCAAACAAACAGGAAGCAGCGTGGGAGGCATATCTACTCACCAGAGTGCAAGAGGACATGAATTCTTGCACATTAGCTTAAAACAATTTGGCATAAAAATGTTAAAAGTTGCACGCATGCATGACAATTGACAGCATTTTTAAAAGGAAGCGCAGGCCCGTATTCAGTGACACAAGCACTGATTAGTTAACTACTTGAGTCGTATCATTTCCTATGGCTTCTTTAAAGGGCAGATTACCTTCATAATCTGTGTGTATTTACATCTGAGGCTGCGCACACACTTGAAGTTCAAGACACTAGCCTGGACCAAAAATTCAAAAATAATTAAATAAATAGGTGATAAAGAATAAAATGGACAGCATAATACAAAATACATGATTTCAGTGCAAGATGGTTGTGCCTTGTGTGTATGGAATCATAGGAGTGCCAAAATGAAAATAATAATACAAAAAAATATAGAAATGTAGTCATATTCTTTTTATTATAGCCTTATAGCTTATTATATAGTCAATGCTTTTTATTTATTGTCTTTGCTTTTTCCATTTTGTTGTTTCTTTTACTGTTTTGTCGTTGTCTTTTCCATTTGCCTTTTGTCATTGCCTTTACTTGATGTCTCAAGCTGGTGAGTAAAAGTAAAGGCAAAACAAAGGCAGTGGGCGGGACATTCTACCAAGCTGATTAGTGCCATTCTGCCTGTTAGCCGCTTCGCTCAGCAGCTTTGATAAGGACTCTATGGCGTAAGAGACGTTCATGCAAAGTACAGTATGTGCATAGTGGTGTGATAGTGATGCTACTTTCTGTCTGTGACCCACTTACGGTCACCCACGCTAAGTACTACATTTAAACATTGCTGCTATGCTACGCCACTGCAATCAGCAATCGTGTGATTAGGTATGGACTAGTCACCCTGGCAGAATTGCTGTGGGCGGGTCATTGTTATTATATGATCGTATGTCATTACTGGAATTACGGGCAGGCAGTGTGGATGCTGTAGACGCAGCTTGGAGAAAAGATATCTCCAACAGCTAGCTAGGTGGGACGACCCACCCAGCAACCGGCGCAGTACCACCTCAAGCCACTTTAGAGGGAAAAGGATGTCTGCCCCAAAGCTGACGGAAGCGTGGTTATAGCTCTAGCCTGACTATCAGGCAAAAGGTTAGACCGTGAGTCCGATTCCGTCTGTTCTATTGATCACATTAAATCATCAATCATTAGTGGTGAGTACCTATACATTTGATCATTTTAAAAGCGTTTAATGAGTGTGCGAGGCATATTTAGGGCGTAAATGCGGATTGCCCTATGCATTTAGCCTTTTGGCGCCCTTTGCAACTGAAGAAACACAAGGGGGGTTATTGGAGTTAAAGAGTTCATCCAAAATCGGAGGAGACGGTTAATGTCAAGCCAACAGGAGAGTGTGGGTTTTAGCAATTCTCATTTGGAAAAAAGAAGAACAGGTCGGTTACCATCAACTTTGTTTAGAAGTAACATGACCTTACAAACCCAGCAGTGAGGTCTTGAGGCCCAGGCTCCTCGATGGGTTACTGAGTGGGTTCTCCTCTAAAAATACTTAAAAAATAAAAAATATATAAAAGAATACATTTGAAAAATTAAAATAAAAATATAATAAGAATAAGAATAACAAAAATATTGTAGAAATAAACAAAACACAAAATTAACTATTTTGTGGCAATTACACAAGAACATAGTAACATTTTTGTCATAGAAATTTAAATTCTCCTTTCTAAAATGCTGAAAAGCCTTTCTATAAGCTGAATACTCAAAAACTACAACAAGTGTTGACAAATACAATCAGGTCCAACAGAACTGTGCATTGTGCAATTCTGCTACCACCCATAATGAAGAATTAGCACTTATTTTTCAGAAAAATAAGCATATCTGCTTCTTTCTGGATTTATGGGGTCTCCAGGTATGAAGACCACCCATTCAAAGTTATCGCATACTGTGTGTGCAAATGTTTCTGCATATTGGTAGTGTTTCCTCACTCTGATGAAATGTCCACTTTGCTCGTTTTACAAGATGCCCTGTGTCATCTTTTTTTGTAAAACGTGGATCAAACGAAATGAGCATTTGTGCCATTTAGGCGCCATGTTTCCTTCTGGCTGCACTGGTGAATGACATCACCACACACAATCTGTAGCCTATGAGCAAATGATTCAAAGGAATTGAAATACTAGGAAACAGTTCTCAACAAGAACCGGATTTTGACTCAAGACCTATCGCTCAAGCAGCCTCAGTACACTTACTTGGTGCACACCGGGGTTCGGACGACCACGTTCACACTTCCGCTGTACGGGAAGGGCAAATACTCCAGAGTTCGTTTTAACTGAGCCAAACATGACATAAGTGAAGAGTGAACCTTATGAAGAAAGAACATCTGTTGAGTTTGGTTAGTTCCACAACATCACACAACACGCATTGGGCACAGTTTATGTGACGAGCACTGATCAGCAAAGACAAAAACAGATAAACAGAATAGCTTTGCTGTGTGTGTGATGTCACATGGCAAACTCACCACCAAATTAACTGATGCATTTTGCGCATATAAGAACAACCAAAGGCAAAGAGAGATGATTTGACAAAGAAGGGCGAAAACCCCTGAGACAAAAAGAGCTTGATGCAGGAAATGACTTTGTGCCCCCTCCCCCTGTGTGTTGTGTGAGACTTAAGTAAGAATAAAGTATGTGATGTACTAAAGACAAAAAAACAGACTACCACGCTTCTTGGTGGCTTTTATGCCACTGATTATAACATCCATTATTTTACAGGGCTATGATTCCCTGGTGGTGTAATGGCACGCGTCTCTGACTTTCGAGGACCAGGGCTGCGTCGAAAAAATAGATGGTACGAAACATTTGTAAAGCACAGAGGCATGCCAAGTTGCCACATAAACCAATATAGTGCAGCCTAGCCTTTGGCTAACAGCAGTCATGGCTAGTGGTAGTGCCAAGGAGAAGCCAGAACTTGAAAACCATCTTCTTTCGTTAAAGTCTCCTGTTTGGGTAAGATGCAAATTCCCGGTGAAATACGTAAATCAATCAGGTCATTTTTTATCAAACTTTTTCCACTGAGAGCAACATAGTAAAAATTACTTTTTTCTTATAATATTTTGACTTTATTCTTGTAAAATTTCTTGTTGGTTTTTTTACATTTTCAACATTTCAATTTTCTTTTTCAAAATTTTCTTCTTGTAATTATGGTTTTATTCCCCAATATGTTTACTTTATTCCTGTTTTACTGCAACCTAACTTTTGTTTTCAGACAGAAGGATAATAGTCCAACTTCTTCTTGTTAGGTTAAAACCTTCATCTCTCGAATGTATTTTGACATTGCTCTTGTAAAATTACTGCAGTTTTTAAAAATTGTTTCTGTTGTTTTCTTGTTAAATTTATTTTTAGAATGTGCTGCAAGCCAATAAAAAAACATCCGCGGGCCACAAATGGCCCCAGGTCACACTTGGGACACCCCAAACAGACAAATACAAGTAGATAAAAAGTTGTTCAGTACGCATCAGGAATGGAGCTACAAGCTGGAACTAATAATTCTCTGCTTTAGGAAAAAGGAATTTAAATTTCCTTAAAATAAAATAATTACTGTTGCGCGTCATCACATCAGTCGTTGCACTTTACTAATAAAAAATGTTATCACATATATCCATTCATCTATTCATTTTCTGTACTGCTAGTCCTCACTAGGGTCGCAGGAATGCTGGAGCCTATCGCAGCTGTCTCTTCGGGCGAGAGATGGGTTACACCACGGAGTGGTTGCAGCGCCAATCACAGGGCACATATAGACAAACAACCATTCACACAAATTAACAGTCTCCAGTTAACATTGCACGCATATTTTTGGAATGTGGGAGGAAGGGGAGAACATGCAAACGCCACACAGAGATGTTCTGATCAACAATCATGCCATTTCTTTTTTTGACAAATGGTAGTTTTTGGAGAACTTTCCATTAGCAGATTGCATTTTTTTAATGTTTAATTTTAAAAATGATCTAAGCAGTGTTTTTCATTTTGTTCCCGTAATGTACTTAAAAACAACCGAACCGTGACCTTAAAACTGAGGTATGCAGTGAACCATGATTATGACGTATAGTTACACCCATAGCATTTCTTTATATTTAGAGCGTGTTAAGTCTGGCTCTAAACTGCAAGGAAGGTAGAGAGAAAGAGCTTGTCAGCAGTTTGAAATGCGATTAACGACAACATTGCTCGTTGGTTCCTTCCCTGTGATCTTTCAGTGTCAAATATCTCATATCTAATTTATCTGAAGAAATGTGCATGTGAACACATTTCCGTACCTTTGGAGGATCATAAAGCTCCAACTGGTAGCCCTCGCCTCCTCCGCCGTCAGCGTCCCTGATCCTCCTGACCAGCAGGCGGCAGCGCTGCCAGCGTGGCTGTGTGTCTGAGATGGTGTCGTCCACGAGCAAGTATTTCAGCTGGCCCTCTTTACAGCAGCTACTGACCTCTGACCTCCTCTGCCTCATGCTCCCGCTGCGAAACCAACGGAAACGATCCAGGAAGTTGGAAGCTACTCCGGATAATGACGGTGATGCTGCAGGCGTGGCATCAGAGTTCAGTGAAGAGCGGGTTTGTGAGGAAGAGGAGGGTTGCTCGGATGTGAAGGGCACACTACTGACTCGGTCATTTGTGTTTGATGGGCTGATGATGGAATGGGTGGGGCTGCTGGCAGACAGGTCCTGTGATGAGGGGGGCCTGGGAAGGGGGCGTTTCTTAAAAAGCCGCCTTACAGATTGCCGGATCTGACTAACGGAGAAGTGTGTTACATCGTGTGCAGGGTTGGAGGCTGAGGGGTCAGATGCTTGTCGACTGTCTGTGCCAGACAGCTCCTCGTTACTACGGCTACGGAACAGCACCGATCCGCTTCCGAAACTACGGGTCAAGCCCCTGAGCAGCACCGGGTTTCCTGATCGGGGTGTGCCTGGGGCACATCGCAGCAGTTGCTCTTGCTCCCTGCTCACCACAACCGGCTCCACTTTGGGTGACACCACCGCAAAGCGAGCGGCTCCTCCAGGTTGTCGACCGGCCTCCCGGTAGTCCTGCACCCCGGACAAAGAGGTGATCCGTAATCGACTTATCACGGCTTGTGAAGGAACGGCAGGAGCCACCGTAGCAGTACTGCCAGCAGCACTGGGGCTGTGTTGGAGGGGAGTGCCATCTTTGTCAACCTCGTAGCTGAAGTGTTGCTGGAAGAGGTCGGTGAACTGCTTGGAGAATGTCTCCGGCGGGAGGATGTCATTCTGCGGCCGCTCCCTGGCGAAGCTACGGTAGTGTCCCGCTAGTTGCCGCGCTGTGGCGATGGCGTGCAGCTCGCAGAACTCTCTCCAGCCTCTCGGGGGTGCTGCAACGCCAGGGCCGCCTCCTGCTGTCACGGTGGTGTTGGCTGGATGGAATGTGTTACCATTCATTGCGGTAACCAGACCGTCTGAGAATCACTGCAGACAAACACAGAGTCCCAAAACACAAATTTCATTAGAAGCAAATTGAAAATTGAAGGCAGAGTGCTTACCCAGTCACAGCATTTTTGTTAAATACTAAAACGTTCAATCATTGCAAAAAAAAACATCCACACAGTCTAATTTTATCTGCAGTCTAAAATCTACAGTCCAAATTGAATTACATGAGTCTGCAAAGAATCTCTGGTAAAAAAAAAAAAAAAAAGCTGATCTGGACCACCAGTCAGCTAAAGACTGGTTCCCTCTCAGATTTGGAGTTGATTGAAATCGTCCAGTGAGGAGAAGAATGACATGAGGAGCAAAAAAAGGAGCAGTGGAAGCAATTAAGATGATAACATCTCTTCTAAAGTCTCCGCACAGATTGCAGAAGGTCAAGTATGTGAAATGAATGAACACAGTAATAAGTCATTGAGACAAACACTGAATGAGGGCTGATGAAGGAAGTATGGTTGGAAAATTTCTCAATCAACCACACTGCCGACTCCGCCATCTGTACGCTCGGGTATCGACACGTGACCCGCTTCAAAGTGCACCCCCGATCATCATCTTCCTCCACCCCCTGTTGCCTTTTTTGCCTTTAGGTTAAAGTACTTACTGGGTCAGGATTATCATTGGGACACTTCAGTTTGTCTTGACAGAAAATGAGAACCAAGTTCACCTTATGGCCCATTTTCATACCTGGTTGTATGTGTATGATGCGGTTGCTAAGGTTCTTTTGCATTGTGCAACAAAAGGACAACAAGACTTGACTTGAAATACAAACTTCATTTGTAAACAGACGGTGTGGATTTGTGAGTGTCCATTTTAAGACATACTGACAAACAATTGAAGCCAAGCTAATTTTTAGGCTTTGTTGTCGTCGCTCTCTAAAAATGATTATAAATTGAAAATTTAAAAAAATAACACAAATCAAGAAAAAAAAATGACTAGCTTAGCTAAAGAAATAGTTGTGATTTCATGACTACAACTCACTTTGTCTGGTCCTAATTATTATTTTATTACACTTATCTATATCTATGTCTATAGAAAATGGAGGGATGGATGGTCTATTTCATCTCGGTTGGGTTGTCTTTTAAACAGTTACAAAATCCAAACACGTCACAGCAAGCCAACATAGGTTTTTGTCCTTAAAAACGTACAGTTTGGAAAAAAATGTATGTGTATGGATGACAAAAACTGACTTTTTGTCGCTGTCAGATGACAGTTTTGCGCAGTCATTTTAATACTAGGTATCTATAAATTATGTGCACAATGAAAACATTACATTTACATTACCTTTCTGGTTTTGAACATACTGAGGGTCTTTTTGCAGGCACAATTATAAGCTTCAAAAGACGGTGCTGTTGCTGCTTTGCTGTGCTCCTATACTGCTACGACATTCCCTGGACAACAGACCTTGTCCTGGTTTTGGACAAGATCATTTGGTACATTCTACTAAGTAATCTCAAGTCTCAAGTAAAGACGTGCGTTCCAAGTCAAGTCTCACATCATAACAAAACAGGTCGAGTCAACTCTAAAGTAATAATCCTTATAAGTCATCAGCACCGTTTAGTGAGGACCAAATAAAATGCCATTTTAACCACAGAACAATCTATTATAATTGACAAATACAATGATTACATTTTGAAATGCTTTATTTTTTAATTAAAATAAATCCACTGTGACAAGACCCAGTCACAGAAAAAGAGTGCTGACATAGCGTTTAGGATTTATGCAATCCACCCCATTCGCTGCGTGACCTGATTGGACATTAATAGATGAGGCGGATTCAAAGGGAAAAGATGTTGGTCTCTCTGCAAATTACGATCATGTTAGTTGAATACTTTGAATGGAGACACATTTTACTCAACACATTCGCTGAAAATCTCAACTATTTTCAAGTCATCAGACTAAACGCCGAGTCAAGGCCTCAGTCATTTATGTCAAACTCCAAGTCCAGTTGCGAGTCCAAATGGCAGACTTGAGTCCTCACCTCTGCTTCTGAACAGTCCATGGCTGCAGAGCCACCCTTACTTTTAGCCTGGTTAATGCAGGGTCGTGTGAACAGGGATCGTTTTAAAATGCCACCGTGTGCATGAAAATTTAAAGATATTACTTTAACATCGTAGAGAGGGAAATGTTCTTTTTTCAAAATATCCATTCATTAATAATAGTCATCATTTGTAGTTGACTATGACCTATTATTAGTCAAAAATATTGAAAGACAAGTCATATGTAGTATTCTGGTCACTAGGTGTCAGTAATCTTCAATTAATGAGACATTACTATACAATAAGTTGCCTTCACATGGCATGGGGTCAGCCATGGCATGACCAAAATGACAATAAAATTCCATGTGGAAATGGTAAGTTTTTGGCCCCTCACTTTGTCCTTCTTCCACGCTCTGTTTGAAACCCTTTCTTAAAGTTTAGAATAAACAAATTGGAGGCTAACATGCTAGGTTTGAAGCTGTAGAGAATGTGTGATGTTTGCCTTTACTCAACTTCCATAAACATAGCCTGCATGATAGTCATCTTTGTACTTCGAGTAATTTAATTTTCTTGGAACCCATTTCCTTGTGATCAGTAATGTACAAGCCTTATGTTGTCACACCTTCTGATGGTGCCAAGCAAGCTAGCGATTGATGCTGTATGCGGGCAAGCTGCACTACTGCGCTTTGGAGGCGGCATATACAGAACTAGCTGCAGGGAATGCGGTTGCCCTTCAACACATTAACACAATATTTTCTTTTTTCCACAATTCGATTAACAAACCCTTCCTAAAATTCAATAATGATGGAGAGTCACATTCCCAATCGAGCTTTAAGCAGAAAGAATAGCCACCACTGATACTAAGCAGTTCTTCTCATAATTAGAAAGGCATGGGGCCGCGGTTTTGGGAATTAACCATTTATCTCGACAAAGAGACTGTTTGTAGTCATGGCTATCCAAAGGAAATGCAGATCCTGTCCATCACCTCTTCAAACACTCGGCCTTTGTATGCATGAGGATGCCGGAGAGGAGGTTCACTCTCGGGGGGAGTTAAAAATGCAGTAAAATCTAACAAATAAATATCTAACAAAAAAGAACTTTCTAGCTCCATAACTTTCAAGGATTTCAGGAAAACACACTAAATATTGCCATTTTCATGAGAAAAACAAGATTTAACAAGTCAGCATGCGTCTACAATACATACCATCTTCCTCCCATGCAGCAGAGAAGGGTCTTTTCTATACACAGGAAGCATGAGCGTATGCGTGTATGTGTTCGTATGGTTATATGTGGGTTTGTGTGTTGGGGGGAACACATTCAGCAATCCAACAGATCACAGAAAACCACAAGAAATAGAAGGGGGGCTTCTTTGTGTTTTCAGCAAAAACATGCTCCAACATGACTGATTATCTCTCCACCAAATCGCTAGCCGTGTCCCTAGTGACGCCACTCGCAAGCAGATGCTTCTTCACTTGGTGTCATGCAACGCGCTCGCACTTGGTTTTGTTTTTTTAAATTGGAACATACAGACGCCAGGGCACAGGGGCGGGGAGCGGAGAATCTTGGCATGGCCTGATATTGCGTCACTAAAGTTCCTGGAGGAGTTCTGTCACAACAGCTAATTCCCTTCCTGTACTCTGTAAAGCGCGCATCAGTGCATGCCCCCCTTGCACCCCTGCAGTTGGCCCCCCCAGAAGGTTGTTTCTATCTGCATGGCCAGCCCAGCGATGACTCAGCAGTGACTGACTCAACATGCGCACACATATGAACACACTTCCTCTCCGCTGGATGCCTCTGGTGTGGGTCTGAGCCGCCACTGTTCCCATGGCTGTCATCCTGTCTGCACCTCCAGATGTGCTTGCATTGACGCACCTTGGAGTTGTGGATTCCAGTTGTGACGGGAAACATAACATTTTTTTAATCACCCAACTCTTCCTCATGAACTCTGACCAAAGCCACATGGTTGTCTTTATGTCTTCCTACAGCAAGGTTCTTCAACTGGTGGCTCATGGGCCAAATCTGGACCATGTTTAGTTCAAAACTTGGTAGCATGCACATTTTTTCCAACGGAATCCTAAAGACAGCAGATCACCGTTGTCTTAAAATACAGCAGCTATCACCAAACCGGAGGCCTCAGTTTGGATATGGACACAGTGACGGCCCTTTAAGGACCCGTGACCAATAAGTGAATGTGAAATATAACAACAAATAATCACGCTCGCTGACTGATCGCAGTGGCAGTTTGTAGGCGTAATTGAATCAGTTATTACGGTTTCGTAACAAGCAAACGCAATGACGTCTCTCAAAATCGGCCAATGAAAGCATTTGTTTCCTTGCCGAGTGAATGAGAACCATGGCTTGCTCAAAAGTTAGAGCAGTTGACAGAGAAACCTTTAAAACATTTAAAAGTGAACGGACGCACCAATATATGTTAATTCGGTCCCAAACCGCCGTGTCTCATATTCGCTGAAACTGTAGGGGTGGTCAAAAGTGTAATTGTACAGCGACAACCTGACAAAACACAGGTCATTCAAGGGACGTATTCACCAAAGCCCTGAAAAAAACATACAGAAAATAATGGCGCTCAGAGCCCAGTATGACAACTCTACAAGTGTCAGGTCTTGGCATAGTGGTGTTGTGGCGGCTGCCCCAAGGATGCAGAGAGGAGGACCCAAGTGCAGGTAAAATGTTTCTTTTTAAATAATAACTGCTGTGCAATGGGAGGGTTCCAGGAAAGCCGGATTTGCACTACCATCTAGCGCTGAACCATGCACTGCAACCCCAAACTAAAAAAAGCATGCACCTGAACAGGCGCAGTTGATGAAGGAAAAGCAAAGCAGGAAGATACAGAACAGGCAAAGCAGCAAATACTATAAAATAAGACCCTCAAACAGGAACTAAGATATGGAAAGGGAACATAAACCAAACAAACAAATTCCGTCAAATTCCCGTGTCAGCTACAACAATAACAAGAAAATGTGAAGGTTTAAGAGAATGTACTGTTGCTGGTTTTCCCTTAAAAAGACACTTTACATTTGTATTATTTAATTATTTTTTGGTGAAAATTGGTGCAGTTCTACTTAACGTAAATATACGTCTCTTGTGTTCATTCATTGTTTGTACCGTTTTGGTTTTTTTTTACGTGAAATTCGCTCCCGTTTTCTTTTAAATTTAATTTAGATGCCAAAATATTTGTGTTGTACGGTGATGTGCAGAGTTTCATTACATATGATATTCGGATAAGCTAGTCTGTTTGACGCAATTTAAGGCAAAATAAGGTACGGATCATCTGTGAAAAAAAATTGCATAAATAAACCTTAATACATTTGATTGAAGACCCCTGAAATACAGGGTCTTTGGAATCTTTGACTAGGGGTTTTGCAGTAGACTCGTGGAAATAGCACAGGGTACCTGTCATGTATACATGTAGCAGTGATTCACAACCAGTGATGCGTGTATCCCTAGTGGTATGCAAGCAGACTGCAAGGGGTATGTGCAAACATACAGTAACTTCCAAGGTAAGTAAATATTCTCAGTCATGGGAGAAGGAAACAATAACCTGTGGCACAGCTGCGGCAAAATCATAAGAGTCATGTTACATTATTCGCATTAGGGTCGCGGGGTAGGCTGGAGCCTATCCCAGCTGACTTTGGGCGAGAGGCGGGGTACACCCTGGACTGGTCGCCAGTCAATCACAGGGCAGGCAAACAAAATTTCACACTCTCATTCATACCTATGGACAATTTAGAGTCGCATGTTTTTAGAATGTGGGAGGAAACCGAAGTACCCGTAATTCTTCCCAACTTTAATATACTGTAACTAACCTATAAACTGATCATCAAAAAAGTCAATTAAGCGCAATGCACATGTTCAAGCCCACATTAAAATTGGGCACAGCTTTCCCCATCCTGAACTTTAAAAAACTGCAGCAAGCATGTCAGTTATTTCCTGCTCTCTACTATAAATTCAAACACCTACACCAGCCACAGGTCCCACCTATGAAGGAAAAACTACCAATGCTGCCGTTCAAATACAAGCTTCAAATCAAAAACAGGCAACGCGGCCTATATTGGACATACTCACGTGTCAAACAGCTGCTGGTGCAAATTGTCTTCCTGGAAAGCAGCTTGCAACGAGAATCGAGAAAATGATCTTCATCTGACAGTCACTATTAGTTGATGAATCAAATCAAACCTAAGACAGAACTAATCTGCCATGACTGATGTTAAAAATGTCCGCCAAAACCCCCGACCTTAGACAACATGTATGGCTTGTAGTTGTTCAATAACGTATTGTCTAGCCCACCAAACCCAGTGACCTTGTGATGGGTATTTAAGAAGAAAACTGCAGAGGAACTAATCAGCAGATTCATGGCTGATCAAGACTGTTTCAGTCCTCATCAGGAAAGTTATCTGCCTCTCATCACCACGCAGACTGCAAACATTAAAATTACACTCACTCACTCTTCTAACTTTGCCATACTTCACAGGCGTATTGCAACTAAGCTCCTCCTGTATTCCTGAGCCGATTTTAATCGAGCAGGAAGTAAGCAGGATGCATGACAGACACATATCAATTGATCTTGTCGGCACGAGTTACCTCATGACTCTCTGGTTTGATTTTTAACAAAGCCCTTGAAGTGGACCTCGTAGCATCTTGGGATTGACGTGTGATGCAGGCAGTTGTTGCCCTGACACGCCTCAGACTGATAAATGATCTAGTGATTGCAGATTATTGCAAGCAAGGTAAGGCTCCCTATGGCATCAAAGAAGCCAGAAGAACACATTTGCAAAATTCAAATTCACATAAAGTTCAAATTTATCCAACAAAACAATAACCATCAAAATATTGATTCAATGTTTCCTTTCATCAGGCTAGTTCATCAAGGAGCATCATTCAGAAATTGTAACTAACCCTTGAAATGCAATTAGCTATGTTCTGTCTGAACATTACCATTGGCAGTGACTATTACATAATACTATACTGACTCAAATATATGACCCCCGCTTTTCCAGACCAGATTATGGAAAAACATTTCTTTACGACAAAAGAAACACTTTTTTAATGATATCAGTTAAGTCATACTGTTGACCATTAATTGTATTTCTTGCCTGCTCAACAGTTGATTTTACTTTATTCATTCATTCATTCATTTTCTATTCCGCTTATCCTCATTTGGGTTGCGGGGATGCTGGAGCCTATGCCAGCTGGCTCTGGGCGAGAGGCGGGGCACACCCTGGACTGGTCGCCAGTCAATCGCAGGGCACATATCAATCATTAAAATTAACATCATAACTCAACCTTTGTTATTTGTTATTTGACACATGTTGGTTCGCATGTATAAACTTCTAGACCCTGAATATGAGCCATTTGGACTGTTTTCTAGGGTAAAAAATATATAGTTTTATGTTAGGTTAAAGTTATAATTTAAAATCTTACACAGTAAAGGTTACATCATAAACACAACGATTTGAAGCACAAATAATCAAATTAACGTACTTTATCAACATGTAGCACTCAAAATTAGGCTGACTTAGAATCACTTTTTCGGGTTCTCGTCATCATTTGCATTTATGTTTGGTCTCGTCTCAGATTCAGGCATTGGGGATTAGGGATTTAAAACAAAAGATGCAGTCACAGCAGTGTTTCATCTTTGTATTGTACAACTATTGGTCATGTCTCACTTTGCCTCAGTCTTGATCTTGACATGATCTCAGCTGCTGCTCAAAGTCTTGGTCTTGTCCTGGCCTCGGTTTATGTGGTTTTGTGGTGTACAACATTAGACAACAGTACATGCTTTTGGTGGAAACCCCAGTTGAAGGGAAAGCCTAATTATACTGTACTATCTGCAGAACTTTGGTTGTAACTCTTGTTTAAAAGGTCTGTTATTTGGGCTTTGGGAAAGAGATGTTGACACTTGTTGGGACACAATATGGATGCACAGCAATGTGGGCTCCTTCTCCCAACAATTTACCGCTACAATTGCTACCAATATCAACCAGTTCAGTTCTAGCAGCTTGACATCTAATTTGACAAGGCAGCATGAATCTATCAGACACATCAAATGCGTTTTTCCCCAAAAAGACGGGGTGTAAAAAAAAAGGGAGGGCAACATGTGCAGCACAGGGTACTGCTAGGAAAAACAGATTTAGTTACCACCTTTGAATTTTCATTGTGTGACTCACAGAATGAATCACAGTGGCTTGCATTTACAAAGCTCTACGAATGTGTGGGCTTACGGGGGTTTAATAAAAGAAGGAAAAGGAGGGCGGGGGAGAGAATAAAACTAGAAAGCAAAAAGGAAAAAAGTTGGGCACAACTTTGAGGTATTGACAGATGGGAAGGATAATGAGAGGGGTGGGGGGCAGGAAGTGTGAAAATCACAGGGCAAGGTTGAGAGGGAGATGGGGTTTGGTTTGGGAGTGGCGGTCCAGGTGGACAAGCAAAGGATCTTTGTTCTAGCAGGCATCCAGCTGTGCATTTATCTGTGGACGTTGCTATACCATTAAATGCATCAAATTGACTCGTAATAATGTTGACCTGGACCACTAAGGATGACCTCACATTTGGCTAATCGCATTGGGCCAGATCAACTTCACAACTAAAGTTCAGCACCTTTGGCTAGTGTAAGTGCTGTAATTTACGCCCTTTCGGTGCAAATAGGTGGGCCAGGGCACGGCATGATTGATTATGCATATATGAAGTATATTCTAGTCATAGAATGACTGTAAGGCAATTGTTCCTTGCAATTCATAATATAAATAGATATTTAAAATCTCCCCTCCGTGAATCACCACCTTATCGCGGTGGAGGGGTTTGAGTGCCCGAGTGATCCTAGGAGCTGTGTTGTCGGGGGTTTTATGCCCCTGGTAGGGTCTCCCAAGGCAAACAGGTTCTAGGTGACGAGCCAAACTAAGAGTGATTCAGAAGACCCTTATGACGAACAACGTGAGGAGTGACCGCACCTCGCCCGGACGTGGGATACCGGGGCCTCACCTTGGAGCCAGGCCTGGGGAAGGGGCTCGCAGGCGAGTGCCTGGTGGTCAGGTCTTCACCCGTCACCCGTTCACCTGGCCGGACCTAGCCCGAAGAAGCCACACGAGAACTCCCCCCCCGCAGACCCACCACCTGCAGGGGCAAGCATAAGGGTCCGGTGCTTTGCGATTTGGCCAGTGGTCGAGGGCGGGTGTCCGGGCGACCTGGTCTTCGGCGGACAAATCTGGTTCTTGGGACATGGAATGTCACTTCTCTGGTGGGGAAGGAGCCCGAGCTTGTGGAAGAGGCAGATAGATTCCGACTAGATATAGTCGGACTCACCTCAACCCGCAGTTTGGGCTCTGGAATCAAATTCCTTGAGAGGGGCTGGACCTTGTTCTTCTCTGGAGTTGCCGCAGGGGAGAGGCGGCGAGCTGGTGTGGGCTTATTGTTAGCCCCCCGGCTTGGTGCCTCTGTGTTGGAGTCATCCCCAGTAAACGAGAGGGTTACTTCCCTACGCCTTAGGGCTGGGGAAAGGGTCCTGACTGTGGTTTGTGCCTATGCGCCGAACGGCAGTTCAGAGTACCCAGCCTTCTTGGAGTCTATCAGAGGGGTTCTGGAGAGCACCCCAGCTGGTGACTCCATAGTTCTACTGGGAGACTTCAACGCCCATGTGGGCAATGACAGTGTGACTTGGAGGGGCGTGGTTGGGAGGAACGGCCTCCCTGACCTGAACCCGTGCGGTGTGTTGTTGCTGGACTTCTGTGCGAACTACAGTTTGTCCATAACGAACACCATGTTCGAACATAAGGATGCCCATAAGTGCACTTGGCACCAGGACACCCTAGGTCGCAGGTCTATGATCGACTTTGTGGTCGTATCATCAGACCTGCGTCCGTATGTTCTGGACACGCGGGTGAAGAGAGGGGCTGAGCTGTCAACTGACCACCACCTGGTGATGAGTTGGATTAGATGGCGGGGAAGGATGCCGGACAGACCTGGCAGACCCAAACGCGTAGTGAGGGTGTGCTGGGAACGTCTGGCAGAATCTCCCGTTCGTCGAGTCTTCAACTCTCATCTCCGGCAGAGCTTCGCCTGCATTTCGAGGGAGGACCGGGATATTGAGTCCGAATGGGCCGTATTCCGTGCCTCTATTGCTGAGGCAGCCAGTTGTGGTTGCGGCCGCAAGGTGGTCGGTGCCAGTCGTGGTGGCAAGCCCCGAACCCGATGGTGGACACCGGGGGTTAGGGCTGCCGTCAAGCTGAAAAAGGAGTCCTATCGAGCATGGATGGCTTGCGGGACTCCCGAAGCAGCTGACAGGTACCGGCAGGCCAAGCGGCACGCGGCTTCGGCGGTGGTCGAGGCAAAAACTCGGGTGTGGGAGGAGTTCGGTGAGGCTATGGAGCACGACTTTCGGTCGGCCTCGAAGAGGTTCTGGCAAACCGTCCGACACCTCAGAAAGGGGAAGCAGCCCCCAGTTCACACTGTTTACAGTGCGGACGGGGGCTTGCTGACCACGACTGTGGATATAGTTGGTCGGTGGAAGGAATACTTCGAGGCCCTTCTCAATCCCACTGACATGCCTTCCATAGAGGAAGCAGAGTCTGAGGATACGTACGTGGACAGTTCTATCACCGTGGCTGAGGTAATTGGGGTAGTCAAATCACTCCCCAGTGGCAAGGCTCCGGGGGTAGACGAGTTCCGCTCAGAATTTCTCAAGGCTCTGGATGTTGGAGGACTGTGTTGGTTGACACGCCTCTACAACATTGCATGGAAGTCAGGAACAGTACCTCTGGACTGGCAGACCGGGGTGGTGGTCCCCATTTTTAAAAAGGGTGACCGGAGGGTGTGTTCCAACTATAGGGGGATCACACTCCTCAGCCTTCCTGGGAAAGTCTACTCCAGGGTGCTGGAGAGAAGGGTACGACCGTTAGTCGAACCTCGGTTAGAGGAGCTGCAATGTGGTTTTCGTCCCGGTCGCGGAACACTGGACCAGCTCTACACCCTTGCAAGGGTACTCGAGGGTATGTGGGAGTTTGCCCAACCAGTCTACATGTGCTTTGTGGACCTGGAAAAGGCATTCGACCGTGTCCCTCGTGGTGTCCTGTGGGGGGTGCTCCGGGAGTACGGGATTGATGGTCCGCTTCTACGTGCCATTCGGTCCTTGTACAATCGAAGCAGGAGCCTGGTTCGCATTGCCAGCAGTAAGTCGAGCTTGTTTCCGGTGAACGTTGGCCTCCGCCAAGGCTGCCCTTTGTCACCGATTCTGTTCATAATCTTCATGGACAGAATTTCTAGGCGCAGTCAAGGTGTTGAGGGAGTCCAGCTTGGTGACCTTAGGATCTCGTCTCTGCTATTTGCAGACGATGTGGTCCTTATGGCCTCATCAGGCTGTGACCTTCAGCGTTTACTGGAGCGGTTTGCAGCTGAGTGTGAAGCTTCTGGGATGAGACTCAGCACCTCCAAATCCGAGGCCATGGTTCTCAGTCGGAAACGGGTGGACTGTACCCTCCGGGTTGGGAGTGAGGTCTTGCCTCAGGTGGAGGAGTTCAAGTATCTCGGGTTCTTGTTCACGAGTGAGGGAAGGTTGGAGCGTGAGATCGACAGACGGATCGGTGCAGCGTCTGCAGTAATGCGGTCGCTGTACCGGACCGTCGTGGTGAAGAGAGAGCTGAGCCGGAAGGCAAAGCTCTCTGTTTACCGATCGATCTACGTTCCCACCCTCACCTATGGTCATGAGTTATGGGTCATGACCGAAAGAATGAGATCGCGGATACAAGCGGCGGAAATGAGTTTCCTTCGTAGGGTGGCTGGACTCACCCTAAGAGATAGGGTGAGGAGCTCGGCCATCCGGGAGGAGCTCAGAGTAGAGCCGCTGCTCCTTCACATCGAGAGGAGCCAGTTGAGGTGGCTCGGGCATCTAGTCCGGATGCCTCCCCGGGGCCTCCCTGGTGAGGTGTTTCGGGCATGCCCAGTCGGGAGAAGGCCCCAGGGAAGACCTAGGACACGCTGGAGGGACTATGTCTCACAGCTGGCTTGGGAACGCCTTGGCATCCTCCCGATGGAGCTGGAAGAGCTCGCTGGTGACCCTACTGAAGCTGCTGACCCCGCGACCTGGACCCGGATAAGCGGAGGAAAATGGATGGATGGATGGAGATTCAAAATCCAAAAGTCAAAACCCACCACGTGCTCATTCACCTGCAAGTACATTCTGTTGCGTGTCATTTCATTCATGCGATTGCTCCTCTCGCAAGTAATTAATGACAGCTGCCACCTTTTACAATATACATAATCCACAAGATCAGGGAAATTGCAGTAATATAGCAATGTGCATGCACGTGTGAGTACGCCTAAAATCTTACCTTAATCTTATCTTAATTCTACCAAGACATTTGGACAACTCAATGCTTTCGAACTTGTAGTATGTGAAGAACGAAGGCCCAGCATGATTGTACCCCCTAAGTAGTCCATAAAAGCATGCTTGAATGTGTTTGGTATTGCAAGCCCTGACATCAACCCCAACAAAGACTTTAGGGATGAATTACGACAAGGACTGTAGGTCAGGCTCTCTCACACTAGGCCATTGGTGCCATGCCGGATTCCATCACCCTCTACTGGCCCCCACTCACACTGAGGGGTTATCCACACTGAAACATTTTCAGGTCTTTCAAGCATTGATCCTATCAAACACATTCTATGACTTCACCATGTGATGTATGAAAGTGTAAGTGCATTCAATTGTGCCGTGCACTGGCCCACTTCTTCAAATTGTGCCAGAGGAGGGTAAGTGTGCCTTAAATGATCGCCAAGCTAAGCACTCCCGGTACTCTTGCTGCGCCAATTGTAATGTGCCTGGAGGAAGACATGTCATTTTATTTATGCGAATGTTGCGCTTGTCAAAATTCATGACAACAGCAACCTTGTGAAAAATAAATAAATTAGGATGACTCTAAATACGACTGGATATAGTCTGCTATGTCATAGAATTAGCAGTAACATTGCAGAACAGGGCAGGCCAGGAGAGGGAGTAGGAATTGCACCCGCATCCAGCACTGTACAACTGACCTTGCATGAGTACATTCTCAGGTCCAATATTGCAAATGTTCTTTAGGAAAAATTGACAAAAATCTTCACAGAAAAAACAAATTGTGCAAAAGATGACAGGCGCTTTGTGCTTCATACTTTCCTCCATTCTCCCTTCCTGCTTTGTCAATGAGATGAACATGTATTTCATCATTCAAGGAGTGAAGAATTGCACTGAAGACAGAAATGCTATGACTCATCTGCTGAATGGGGTGATGGATGATTGACAGATGGCTCATCCAATCCTGTCTACAGAAATCCTTTCCAATGACTATACACCAGATGGTTCTTTGTTATTAAAAACATTCTTAACATGTCAAGTTAATGTACTGCCTATCTATTTAATGAACATGTAGTCAGAATTCACCAAGCTTCCAAACATCTGACCCAAGCAGGGGGAAAACATTTGGTATACGTTGACATGATAGGGCCCACAAAAAGATCTGCAAAAACATCTTAAAGACTATAATAGCAGGTATATAGTCTGTTCACAGACTATAATAGCCAAGTCTGTGAACAGAAGTGGAGGAGGGAATAAAAACAACCAGAATTATCCAACCAATAACCCTCCATTACTTTTATTGCAGGAAAAACAACCCACTTCATGTTAGCCAACACATGAGTTAGGAAAATCCGACACCATGTGACCTTTTTCCTGTAACTTTCACTTCATGTTTTATAATTGAGCACGACATGCCGCTGTGGAAGGCCAGCACGAGCCCTGCGCCGTGAAAGAGCACGATGCCTCAATGCTGCGCAAAAGATACAATGGGACAGGGCATTGTGTGAATGAGAAGCCATCGCGCTTTGAGTCTGAACATATTACATGGCTTGCATAATTGAAGAACATATTGTAAAGGAGGTAGCGACACTGAAACATGAGATAACCTTTGTCTTACTTCTCACAGCCTCAGCCGAGCGTCAGCTGATCTGCGGTAATAATAAAAAAAAACAAAAAACAGAGGAGCCGCGAGCTACTTTCCAGCACAAGCATTCACCGAACTTCTGAATTTAGCAAAATGTTAAAATATTAAAATAACAACGCTGAGGGGCCACAGCAACCTTAAACCTTCTCCCTTGTCCGATGCTTGGCATTTAACGACTCTTTTATTCTGGGTGGCTTGAGGAAACTCGTATGATATATTATAACTCCCCACCACCACCACCACCTAGAAAAACCAGCGCAAACATGAGGTGGTAAACAGTCGTAAGGTCAGAAGAAGTTCTGAGGTTTTTTTTCCTCCCCATTTTTTAGCTCAGTTCTGCATTCCCACAACAATGCACGCTCCGACGCGACACAATGCAGCTATTCTTACGACGCACAGAAATAAAGCTCTCCAGCTCTTGGACCATTTCCCGTGGTCTGGGAATGAAGAGGCACACTGGGAAAAAGTGAAAAGCACAAAGCAAGGGCAAGGAGAATAAGCATCCGTTGACATGTTGCGGGACAAGACAATTCCACGAAAAGAAGGCGATAAATGATCACGGTCGCACAACAATGTCTTCCCTTCCCGCATGACTAATAAAAGACATCTCTGCAGTCAGTCAATCATCTCCCCGAAAGACCGAACCTGGCATGTTGAGGAAATAATAAAACTTCCAGAGATATAATGACAGGCCGACTTGAGTAGAGGAAGGTTTTGGCAAGACAAACACATGTGTTGAGTGATTAGGTGGGGGCGGGGGAAGTTTGGGAACCAGGCGGCGGCAAGCATCGGGCATCACAGACAGCGCAGGCCACCATTGGGGATACAATACAAAGCACACTAACAACTTTCTTAGCATCCCCATCAATCTCTTTGTATAAATGACGTGGTCTTAATTGCTTGGTAACTGGGTATTGATAATGTGTAGGGGTGTAACGATTCATTCACTAGATCGATGTATCGATTTATTTTCCTATGATCCGACTACATCGATCTATGTTCACCAAATTGCCATTCCAGACGACATATATCAATCTAACATTTGATCAATACTAGGAAACAAAGCATTGGATTCAAGCACGGCAGGTTTTATAAGGATGTGTGTTTTTTAGCTATTTTAATGATAAAGACGTTAAATGTTACCCTTGTAACAGTTTAATTTGTCGTAAGTTGATTAGTCATGTCTGTTGACCGGGGCGCACGGATGACGTCATGTGACGCTGGGCGTGCACGATCTGTTAGAAGAGTCCTCGTGGACGTCCTAAAATATGCAATTTTTCATAGGATATGCCGTGTATTTTCATTGGTGTACATGCTTGTTAGCTAGATGACTTCTTCCTCTTCAATTTGCTATGGGATTTATACTGAGTGTTGCACCACATCCAAAGTTACGTCCAACTTGAAGCCTTTCAAACTCATAGATAGGGGCGTCAGGACAAAACAAAAGGTACGCAGCGACCGTAAAGTTATGCAGTGCATAAGCGGCATAGAAAATGGATGGATGGTGAACAAAACCAAGAGTTGGGGGCACGTCGTTTAGAAGTCAGTTTTGGGAGCCGCTGTTCTGGTCTCGCGTGTGTGCCATTATTTCTTGCAATGATAAGCGTGTTGATCAAACATCTCCTCACGTCTGTGCAGACGTTACAGTATACACAATATGATATTCATTCACTTTAATATCTATCGTCACATAAAATTTCTTTCTAATCTGGTGGTGCAAAATAACTTCTTTAATATTTTGGTTAGAGAAGTGAATGAGGTATCAAATTAAAGTCTGTCATGTTTTATCAGATAGAAATAATCATTCAACCTGTTAATTTATTCACTGTTAATTCAACCTGAAGTGTTGGTAGCACTTTATTCAAATAAAGCGTGAACACATTTGCTCTGAATTGTTGTTTACCTGTTTGTTTATACCCAGCTATTTATTACAGTCAGACTGCTTGAATTATTGGCTAAAAAGTTTCTGAGTCGATTTAAAATTACTGAATCGTTTTGGATCGTATAATTCTTAATGAACCAATATTGTCCTTGAATCGAAATCTACAAATCATTAATTAATTGATTCATTCATTTTCTATACCGCTTATCCTCATTAGGGTCGCCGGTATGCTGGAGTCTATCCCAGGCTGATTTTGGGCAGGAGGCGGGGTACACCCTGGACTGGTCGCCAGTCAATCGCAGGGCACATAAAGACAAACAAAGACGTACAACCAGTCACACTCACAGTCAAACATATGGACAATTTAGAGTCGCCAATTAACCTCACATGCATATTTTTGGAATGTGGGAGGAAACCGGAGTACTTGGAGGAACCCCACGCATGGGGAAGAACATGTAAACTCCACACAGAGATGCCCAACGGAGATTCGAACCCTGAACCTCCTGACTGTGAGGCCAATGTACTACCCAATCATCCACCATGCAGCCCCATCTACGAATTAAATCCTTTAACAAATCGTTGTTAAAACGAATCGTTACAGCCCTAATAATGTGTCTATTGAACTAGCTATAAAAGAACAAATCAAATGCCCCCAAAGTCATACAAAATCATACAGATTGTGTTTGACCTTTGAGGTTCCACTATATGTAGGGCCCTATGATTCCCATGTTATTGGAATTGTGGACAAAATTGTGAAACTGGCCAAAAAAAAAAAAAACCAGAATTCACTGTTAAACGTGGTCATGGACATAATGTAAATAAAATGAGCAAATGAAAAGAGCGGTGTTTGCCACATGTGATCTAGCTGTAAACAAAATTGCAATTTGAATTGCATGGGTGACTACAACTTCCTTAATCACAAGCACGGGCATTAAAGTTTGTACAACATTTTGTAGCAATGTGAGCAGAGGCTGACATTCCATTTTAAAAGTTAGCCAAGCTACATCCATTCGTCAATTACTGGGCTAAATTGTCCATTGATGGATTCCATCAATAAATGTAAGGATTTTGCATTTAATTAACGGTCATTTTATTCGCTAACCCAAAAAGCGCACACTTTATGATGGTAAAAAAAATAAGTGTAAAATGTAAAAACAGAATGCTAAAAAAAACAACAAACAAACAGAATTTGGATTTATTTTTTTTACGGATTTCATATGTTTCTGTAAGCTAACTCTTCACCTCCTGAAATGCTGCACACTCTGTGAAAATGAGTCACATATTCTATGAAACTTGCACCCCTACTGTGGTGGGTGTGGTGGTGTTGTTATGGTGTTTTGGTATTAAACCCCATCCTTTTAATGAACGTGAAATTTTTCACACAGCTCAATGAGCTTGACAAAACTCTCACTGTAATTGTCCAAGGTTTATAAAATGAGGATATCTGTATGAAGCGGTGTTTACACACTTCACACTCCCACAATTTTTTGCCCTTACAATGCATGTCATGTATTTATTTATGGTACACCTGACAAGCTTGAAGACAAGTTTGCGCACCGCTTGCGTTCTATTTACACATAAATTGCGCAGTTTGCAGAAATTCACAAGGAAGATCTATGAGGCTACAAATGACGTGAGAATTCCCCCCGATTTGCTCGAAAAGGTGGTGGAAAAGTGTACTCATTCACGTGAAAGAGATACCCTGAGACACGCTTTGATAAGCACCACGTGCATTTAAGCATAGATTGCGGTACATTAACGTAATATTATGGTTATTATTAATTATTAATAATAATAGTTCAAAATGTACTATGCACACTGGCACGCAGGCCTGAACAGTTTACACATACTTAGAACGCGTTCGCAACCAATTTAGTTCATGGCACGCCATTGGCATTTACAATTGTGTACCACTGCGAGGACTAAATATGTGCACGTGTAAACGAGGCTTTACAATCGCCGCATCCAAAGTAAGATCAGGTGGAGTTACACAAGGACTGTAGAACAAACGTCAAGAAAGAACACGTCCACCCCCATCTGAACAACAAGATGCAACACTCAGGCCGACCCCCTGCGGTTAGAGACGGCCAGGTGCCATCCTTGAGCATCGCCTCCTTTGACTAGGTGTAGCACTTGGAGGGAGGGAAGTGTGAAAGTGGTGACCCCCATGCAGTTAGAGACAGCCAGGCGACGTTCTTGAGTATCGCCTCCCACCCCTACACTGAGTCCCAACATCGAGTGCAGGCAGGAATACATAGCAAACACTAGTTATACATGATGTTTTACAAGCATTTAGATAATAATCATAATACTTATCACAATTTCCAAAACGTTTTCTGTAAAGATGGAGCTAGTTCAAAAACTACGTGCGCCCATACGAATGTACTGAAAACAAGTGAAAACGACGTAATACATTTGCCAAACATGTCAATGGCGCTGTGACACTCTGAAAGCGGAAACACCAGACAGGCCGACAACAAAACACTGGACATGCGCAGTATCGCAGAAGGACTGTAAACAGACAACATGGCGGCAAGTATGAGTGGCCGAACTGGACCGACAAGTGGAACTGTTGCTTCAAGTCACACTGGATTATAAAACCAGAATAAAGTGATGTGCTGTGACTTTCAGCATTTGTTGTTCTTTTCAAAAATGAAGAAGATTTTGCTGCAATAGCAACAATAAGCTCACTAGCTTATAGCGCATGGGGTGGAGCTATAACCCAAGAGTTTTCATAGAAGCTGGGGCGAGGCCGTAACTACGGATCTGCGTAAACGGCGTCTTCAAATCTTTCCACTCTGGGACCTGGTTTCAAAAGTGATTGTTTACAGACCCTGAAAACGCAAGCTTCGTCTGGATGATGCGCAGGTTTGATAAAGTATTTGTGCGTTTAGGCGTCAGATCGTCTTCATCTGGATGGGGCTTTACTCTTGGGGTTAGAGTTTCACTTATTAGGTGTGCCTTCAAGCAACTTTTTCACTTCCAATATGATACAGATATTGCAACCTTGAATATGGCCTGATACCAATACTGATCCGATATCAACAGGAATCATGCATAATGCATACTTTTGATGTGTAGTGTGGAATTTTAGACAAGGTTTGATCGAGTGGTAAACAGAACAATATTCTGCAATATTGTTGCAGTAGCAACAAAAAACCTCACCCACTTACTTCTTTATGCATGTGGGGTGTAGTTTTATCCACTATGTAGTGGCATCCAGGCATAAAATACCAAAGTTTGAAGTGCTCAATGAAGTGTTTAAAGCTGACACTACTCACCATTGCAGGGGCTTGTTCTTTTCTAAGGACTTTTTGGGGGTTTCCCCAAAATGATGCCGCTTCATATGCACGATGAGGTTGGTCATACTAAATTTCTCCACTTCTGCGCCACCACGGGAAACTTGAATAGAACGTGAATGACAACTGTGGACAATGTGGATGTTTTGTTCTCAGCTGCAATGTCTTTTAGCTGCCACACGGCTGACAGAACTCCTGCTCCTTGCGACTTTGTTAGCGCGCTAGCAACCACTGTTGTTGCGATCACATGGGCTGTATCAAATGACATTTACAGACCAACATAGGACACCCCAGACTGTACTTCTTTTTCCAATTGTATAACAGCTAATGAAGTCAAAATATTACTTACAAAATGCCTGTACAGTTTATGAAGGTTTTATGATGACAAAAGTTTGACCATGGAGTAGATTGATCCAGTGTTCATGATTTACATTAAAGCTCAGTCTGTTTGTAAAACGCATGAATGCTTCGTAAATCCAAAGAAATTGGAGACGGACCAGATTGTGTTTGACCTTCAAGTACTCTATATATATATATATATATTCACACACACACACACATACTGTACATGATCAGGTAGTCTTATCACATGCGGTGTTCTTTATATGTACAGGACACACAATCGTGACAATGAAGAGGCACGCAGAACATTTTACAGCAAACCAAACCCAAAGCGACATAACCCAGGACATGAAACAACAACTTATCCCTGGAATCTTTAAACACGTGCTTGTTTACACAAAAAGCTGAAAGCCACAATCCATCACTCACGCTATTGGAGCCAGGTTAAAGTATTCCACCAGGGAATATGATGCCGTCTCTTTCTGAGCCAGGAAAGACTTTAAGAAATGACTCATCGTTGTGTATGAACTGTTCGATTAATTGTAAACGGCGAAAACTCTTGACAATATTGGAGACGTGAAATACGCGATTGGGTGAACGGGGGTGGTGGATAATTCAACTGTGAATCACTGGCAGCCATCTGACTTCCTGGAAGTCCAATTATTGAGGAACATTTTCTAGACAGTTTTGAGCAAATCATGCTTAGAAAATGGCAAATGACTAAATTAAATGAATCAAGTACATTTTCAGTAATTGTATATTTTTCCATATTGAAAGTATTAAAAACCTTCTCGTCTCAGTGCACCAACATGCATGGTCGCTTGATGTTGGATCCAGGCTCAAGCAAATAGTATAATGGTCATATTTTAAGAAAATGTCATGTTAGCACTGATATATAGATAAGTAAACGGCCTACATATCTTTATCTTGGTTCCCTGCACAGGCTGGGATTGGAACATACCAATTCAATGCACCAGCCAGCTGTGGTTGCGTTTTCAGGCTGGCCGCATGACAGCTGGTGGACATTTTTTTTTTTTTTTACATCTGAGTGGGGGAACGTGCATTTTCGAAAATATCTATGCTTGTGTCCCTTCATTCCTGCTCACAATGTCTACTTTGCAATGGCTGTGGATAAATGATTAAGGTTGTTTTGGCATGGTTAGTTGCTTGAATAAAGAGATTGATTGACCATTTTCTTGTCATCCTCTCAACGGGCAAATTCTACAGTATTTTATACCCAAACAAAAACATCACAAGCTATTGAATGGGCGAATTACGCATTTACCAGCATGCTTAGCTGTAGGTAAAATTATTACTTTGACTGTCTTGTGCCTCTTTATGGTGTTACGTTGTACAAACAGTGTGTAAGTTTTGTAGTTTCTAGTCGTGTACACTTAAATTACTGTTACTTTTGGTTTGAATCTGGAACAGTGCAATTTGTGCTAAACATACAGTAATACTGTGGCCACTTTCACTCTTGTAATGTTAAAGTAGCAGTTGACATTGGAAAAATGCTTGATCACACAGATCTTTGCAAGCACTTTCTTTGTTGAGGGCAGCAATGCCGGCCAACTCAGTGCTATTTTCCAAACAGTTCAGTGGGCCAAATGAAACTGCAACACTGAGCGGGCCTGAGTTTTTGGAAAATAGCAATGAATTGACCTGAATTGGGGTTATAAAGAGGAAAAAAGTGTGATGACCACCATATAACCTGAAATGGAACTTAGGGAAAGTATTACACATGTCTACACATGTCCTGGTTGCTCAGCACAATTTGTACATTTGATGCCACAATAGCTTGAGTATCTCTATTGGTTATACTTGTGATTAGGGATGTCCCGATCCGATCTTCAGGATCAGGATCGGCTGCCGATCCTCTGTATTCTGAAAATCGGATAGGATTGGCTTCCGCTGGTTGCTGTAACTCTGGACTACACTACAACATCGTAGAAGCGGTAAATGCGCCTCAAAGCTGGTTGCCACTTGACTCCCGCCACCCGGATGAACAAGAAAAAGCAACACCATCATGCAGACATGTCTCCGGTGTACTCTGTTTGTTTCACGCTGGACGCTGGATATTCTGCTACATAGTTACAGCAAAAGATTCCCTTCTCGGAAAGTGCTGCTGTAACCGCTGGTTGTTACTAGGGACCGTCAATAAATTACTAGTGCACTGAAGAGAGTTTGTCAAAAAAAAGAAGTCACATATTTTAAATCACACCACAAATTGATCTATAATTATGTCAATTCATTACTCCTACCCTAAAAGTATTGTTATGGCAGCTTAATAATTTGACATCAGCATGGCTGTAATTCAGTTGGCCATTTATTTGCATGCGAACACAGACCATTCAGTCCTTCAAGCAAATGTTCCTCATCACATGCACATCACAACGACACTTCCTAGTTTTCTTATTCTACACACTTGACTCCAAATGCTTACTCGAACCAGCATGCTGCCTTCTATAGAGCACACACTAAACATCAGCCTAGATTGACACAAACACCCGTCGCTACAGGATTTTTCATGTCCATTTTTTTCAACTGTATCTTTTGTTGGATGGACTTTTATTTTCATTAGGGCAATTCGACATTCTGCAATGCTTTGGTTGGTTTATTTTTAATGCTTTCAAGAGCTATTTTAATAACCATATTCAATTCCACAAATTCATGTTTGTAAAAAAAATTATTTTAAAAAAAAAGGATCGGTACCTGATCGGATCGGCAAGACTTCATACAAATGGGATCCCTACTTGGGATCCCTGCCACACCCTACTTGTGATATTAATTTTATTGTTGTTACATTTATGTTTGTATGAAACACACATTTTACTCATGCCTTGTACTATTCCTTTTTATTACCATTTGGGCAGGAATATAACAGTGAATATGAAACGAGCCCTCTTTTTCAAAACCCTTGTTTGGCCCTCAACTGGTTCTGAATTTCCCAATTTAAAAAAATGAGCCACAGGTTGCAAATTCCGTCTGGGCCACAATTTCGACAACCCTGCAGCCAGTTCTTGGTCGAGGTTGAACGAAACCACTACATTCCAAAACCTGCAAATGCTGAAAAAGTGAGTAATTGATTTGCCTGTGAAAATTTCTATTCTTGACACAAGACTCCCACACCCTCCACGTCCAACACATTCTCTTCCGATTTCAGATCGACATTTCCAATAAAAGTGGCTGTTGTAATTATGTTCAGGTCCAGAATCTTCCCCTCTTTTTTCAAATTGTCACTGTACACTCAACACAATCCACCTTTAAGAGCTAAATATACCATCCATGCAAATAAACACATTTAAAGCATGAACTGTGTAGGTACGATCAATAAATAAATGGAATCGAGTCAACCGTAGCCAAACAAACTTTTGCATCTCAACACACACAACTACGGTGCATTACAGGATCGCCACGAGGGATTGTTTTTAATAGTGATACATGTATGTTGTACATTTTACCTGAATTATCACATATTTATAAATTATTAGTGACTTATGGTGAATATAATGTGTTTTTTGCAGAAGAAAATATTCAGAGAAAAAAAATATTTTTAACCCAAAATTGTACAGCAGTGAATGCTGAATCATAAATGTATTGGTTCGCAAGCGAACAAAGATAATTAAAGAAAGACCGTAATCGCAGTTGTACCTAATCAATGATTTACAACAGTCATTTTTATTACAGCTAAAAAATCGGGGCAAGGCTTTTGGTGAGCTGCGCTAACGCTGAAGAAGAAATTTAGTTGTAGTTTTTTTTTCTAGGTACACATAATGGTACACAAGAAGGTTTTAAGGTGTACCGTACTCTGGTGCCTTGATACCGGGTGACACAAAAGAACGTGAACTTTTAACAATCCATCTAAGAAACAATGATAGAATTTTCATTTTTTTAAGTACTTCCTTTAAAAACGCCGGAACTCCGTCTGCGCAGCTGTCAAACTATCACTGTTTTTATAAAACATTTTTATGACTATTTTTATGGTTGCCCGTTCGAGTGATCCATGGTTATTAAAATAGGGGTGTGTTTACTCGCTCAAGGTCACTGTCTGGCAGTGCTGCCACTTGCTCATGTCTGCCAATATAATACTTCAAAAAATTTTTAGGATCACCCTGCATATGAATATAATGCTGGTTTCAGAGTCTGAACTCAAAACTGAGACCAGTAAAATGCAACAAAAATACATAGCGCAGCAAAGCGTACAAGCACATATAGTACAAAAGATGGACATGTTGGCAGGTCTGTGTAGATGTTTTGATCAAATAGTTTAGCACAGGGGTGCCCATTACGTCAATCGTGTGCTACTGGTCGATCGCCAAGGTAGAGTGGGTCAATTGTATGTGTCACCCGCATCATAAACATTACTTTGTAGATGTCATAAGACATCAGTCGGCTGACATTACGCTGCTCTCCAGATATGCCTCCGCAGCAAAGTAACAGACGTCTCCAGCAACACACAGATATGCAACTTTCATCTTTATTCACACAATTACGAGTAAACTAACTCAGCGGTAAGATGCCTTTATCTACAACAAAACGTATCCCTTCACTTGTAGTGGCTAGTTATGTAGAAAGAAATTCATGGCTGTGCTTCGCATCCTGAACTCCACTATAGACATGCATGTTTTCTACACTTTACTTTGTCAAACTACTATTTCACGATTAACGGTAAAACCAGTAAAATGTGCCTAGTTTAAATAGTTTATCGTAAGAGGTGGATCATTTCGACTTGTAACTTGCATGCTGAAGAAGTGTGTGCACCCCTGATATACATGTACATAATACAGATATTTATAAATATACTGTATATATTGTGCTTATAGTAGGAGGCGTATGTTGACATATATTGATTTGATTTAACCAGAAAATGAATGAATGAATGAATCGGTTTAAGCCTTTTTTAAGCACATAATGTATGAAAGTTTCTGTACGCGGCCCTCGATAAAAAAAAGTTTGGACACCCCTGTTGTATGGTGAAAATCAACTTTACAATTGAACAAATTAGACCATGCTGCAAATAATTGCCTGCATCCTCATATGTTGGGCTCCATCTTGTTTGAACATGTTTTTGCAATAAGCAGGTTTATGGCTAGTCCTTCCACTTTTCCGCTTTTACTTCTTATGATAGTTCTGCTGCACAAAAAACAAACTCAGAGGCACTAGAATCTAAGTAGAACTCTATCAAGATACACCCGTGAAGCTTGGGGGACTGTCCCGTGACTAAACAGCAAACAAACGGGGTGTTTTTCTTTGACCGCGTCCCCTTTTGTGCTAAGAATCGACCATTGAACAGACAAGTACACACATGTTTTTTCAACACTGCTGCGACTACACATCAGACCTGTAATCAACAACCCCCCCCCCAGCAACAAGACTGGTGGAGGGACACTTCAGAGTATTAAGACTCTTTAATTATGTCTCCTTTGAAAGACACATTGTTGTGTTTGTCTCAAAACAAACATTAATTTAAGAAGGAAATTCTGTCTTTTTTGGAGGGGGGTGTCTTTCTTTTCTATAGTTCTACCCTGATTTGTCATTCTTTCTGAAAAGCTAGGGCTGTTAGGGCTAGGGCTCAAAATATTTGGTTGCGATTTAGTGCATTTTGTCCATAGTTAACTCATAATACATCACACTTCGTCGCTGACATTAATACATTTTTTTATATAAGTAGGGATGCAAATCTCTTTGTGCTAAGTGATTTGATCTACAAGAACTACATCAAATTTCAAGTAAAAGGATATCAACTTCGGAAATATGGGCCATTGTTTAATTTTTGATTTGATTTGTCCCATTTGTCCCACTTTGTTTGACAGTCCTTGAACAAACCGTATAAGTTTCTAGATCGATTACTATACTTTATTTTTCACCTTTTTCTTTCACCTCATATTTGGTCCCAAATGCTGATGCTAGGTGGGAATGCATAAAGATAAGATTTCATGACCTTATTGGGTGCTAATTTGCATATTTGTTTGGTACACAACCTCTCTGAAAAACAAGTCAAGGCTATTATTGGTCGATGGTGGGTCTGTAATTATTTTGTGCTTTTAATTTGATGCTGTTTCTGTCACAGTTTTACACAATACATAATAAATAAGGCACTTTAGATTGCTATAATCTACGTATGTTTTGCTGATGTGGGACTAGCTAGTCTGCTGCTAATGCTGTTTACATTCATTCATTCTCATCTTTAGCCACGGTCACATTGACGCAAGCCCCCAAGTAGCTGTCCTCGGCCATGCCTGCCAGTAAATAGCTCACAGTTCAAAGCAAAAAAAATGTAAGAAACACTTGGGTAAAAATTAAAGCTTGGATTTCATTAAAGCGTTGACTTTCACAGCCCTACTTCAAACCACAACTCATATTCCAACCAGTCAGTCAATTAACTCCAGCCCAATTGCCCCCCCTCCTGCTGCTGATTGATTCAAGATTCAAGCCTTTATGATCACTGTCCTTGTATACCATGTGATTAGATGTAGGGAAAAAAAGAGATATAACAACTATAACAATAATAATAATAATATGACAAAGGAATCGAGTTCGGAATCGCGGAATTGGCAAATAAAAACAGAATTTACTGTTACAGAAACTGACATGATGTGGATAAAATGCTGTCATCGTGAGGAGAAGGAACATCCGTGTGTGGAATGATCCATTATTAACCGTTGGACAGCTAAACCGTGGCGGAATCTCATTATAAACACACCCTCCAACGTGGAAATGACGATAAACACCGGGTAAAGTGGGCGGAACTTCCTCTTAGCTTTGCTTCACAGAGCTAGCATAGGACCCCATAACAGCAATTTCACAATGTAAATTAAGACAGTAAAAATAAAACATAAAATACTGGAAATAACAATAAGAAAAGTATAAACGTAAGATATGAGAGCCGGGACCACTTTCTTTTAAAAATAGATAGAATAATAAAAATAAAAATACAGCATTTTGCTGTAAGGGCAAAGTATTGTTTTCTTGTGGTAGATTACACCTATGACAGATCTGGGAAAGAAGGTAACCCCTGTTTCTATTTGTCCTTGATTTGTGATAAATCAAGGACAATCAAATCAATAAATATTGTGCACGGGGTTGCGGCCGCGTGGACTAGGTCTACAAGGGATGCAGTAAAGTCCACTTTTGTCTTTAAATTAACAATGTGAGTTCACAGACAGTAAGTCCAACGCAAAATGCTCCTCTAATCTATACGTTTGAATGTGTAACAAGCCGTGCATGGAAAAACTAGCAGAAACAAAGGCAATTAATGACGTGTGACAAAACCTGCAATCATAAATCACACTTTACACCAGTTAACCTGCTGCTTCCACGCCCTTCAGGCACATCTTTCACTTTAGATACGTCTGAGTGACTCAATCAGACATGACGCAACCACATGCCTTACATTGCTGCAGGGGTGTAAATTATCAGCCTATACATGCGCTGCTGCACTCAATACTTGTTGCAGATAAACGGAAGTTCAATTCTTTTTGCATTGAAGTGTATAACATGGGACACAAATACACATTAACATCTGAAGTTCAATGTTGACATTCTGATATAAAATTGCAAACATCTACACTTGGCTGAATGTTACGAGCTACGAAGTAAATTGGTGGCAGCATCTGAGGCTCTTATTGTACAATGGCCGCTCTATGATGCCTCTAGAGGCACTTAGTGGAATTACACACATCACGCTAATGGGATACTTTGGTGGACACTTTCAATTCTTCTGTAGTACCTTTGTGCAATGGTGACTTCCGGATGGTATTACATAGAGAACAGAAAGTGCTGGTGGGTGAGCATTTTAGCTTCGGCGGATTTCAGATTCTATAGTGGCTTCTTTGTGCCATAATGACTTCCTCATGCCTCTTGTGGCACGCACAAGCAATACACTAAAAAGAGTGCTCGATGGTTAGCATGCTATATGGCACATTTTCTTAACTTACTTTCTACAATAGCAACTCCCTCATGTCTCTTCTGACACAAATATATGACAAATATGACAAGTTGGTGAGTTAGCATTCTAGCTTCAGAGGCACTCAGTTGCACACTTTTCATTGGATGCATTGATGATGCCTCTTGTGGCATATTGTGGCATTACACAAAGTATAGCCACTGCACCAGCGGGTTCGCATATTTGCTTTGATGGACACCTGATGGATTTCCTCACTTTTCATTAACTCCCGCAACTCCGCAAGTCAAGAGTGGGCAAACTTTTTGGCTCGCGGGCCACATTGGGTTAAAAAAGTTGCCGCAGGGGCGGTCTATGTATAGGTGGCCTCAAACAAAACTCTATACTTGCTCCCGGTGCATCGAAATGAAAACTCAACAGCAAGTTAACACATCACATAAATCAGCTACTACTAGTATGTGGGTGATAAACAACTAGCGCTAAACATAACACATAACTTAAAACTGTTATTTCCCAATGCCCACAGGGCATGCTGGGTAGTCCGGCAGCAACAACTGTATGAACTCATTCATTCATTCATTTTTTATACCGCTTATCCTCATTAGAGTCGCGGGAACTGTATGAACTGTGAACATTAAAACATTGGATATCATGAGTATGGCAACTCCTCCTTGTGTACTTCTCCTCATCCAAGTTTGCATTCTAGCAAAAATGTAACAAAGACAGAAAAATGTTGTGCGAAAGAGTACCGCAAGCTGCCCAGCATGCCTTGCGGTGGGGATATATAGATGTTTTTTGGCGTGGGTATTGCGCATAGATATTTATTTGCATGCCAACATTGTGTAGAGGGTGGGATACTTTTTGTTGACATGGTGTGTTGTTTACATCACTTTTTTGGACAACCTCCAGATTGCATCTGACTATTCTGGCAACTCAAGCGTGCCACAATAGCGCTGTATGTCATGTTGCCAGCTACAGTTTCAATGTTAAAGGAATTTGTAAATTCCCGGTGGGTCGGATTAAGAAACTTGGCAGGTCTGATGTGGCCCGCGGGCCGGAGTTTTCCCACCCCTGCCCTCTCATGGTACACAACACAAAGTTATTACACGGTAACGTCCCATCTTTAGCTGAGACTTGCTATATACTGGATTATTTTGTGCAACGGTGCGTCTTTAGCCCCGATGCGGTATTACACATAAGAAACAAACTGCGCGAACGGGTTAGCATTCTGTTTCACACGTGCAACTTACTTTCTATGCGTATTCGCTTCTGCCGCATCACGTGCAGTGGTAGTTATTACTATTCTAAAATGTATGAACATGAACGGTTAATAACCATACTTCACACATATACTATATTGGGGGGGTTATTTTTATTAACAACTCTTATTGAAATACTTAACTATAGCATGGGCCGCACGGTGTTCGAGTGGATAGCACATTGGCCTCACAGTCAGAAGGTTCAGGGTTCGAACCTCCGTTGGGCATTCGGGGAGTTTGCATGTTCTTCCCGTGCGTGGGTTTTCTCCGGTTTCCTCCCACATTCCAAAAACATGCATGTTAGGTTAATTGGCGACTCTAAATTGTCCATAGACATGAATGTGAGTGTAAATGTTTTTTTGTTTATATGTGCCCTGCGATTAAATGGCGATCAGTCCAGGGTGTACCCCGCCTTCCGCCCAAAGCCGGCTGGGATAGGCTCCAGCATCCCCGCGACCCTAAAGAGGATAAGCGTCATGGAAAATGAATGAATGATCTATAGCATGCGGTTGTTTCTGTCTTATTCACCAGGACTGAGCGATGCGTAGATGTGCCGCAGACGTGAAACATCATATCCGTTTATTCATTCATTCATTTTCTATGCCGCTTTTCCTCATTTTATGCATAATAATTACAGTTATAATAATAAATAAATGCAACAAACAACGCATAAAATGCTGTGATACTGGGATGTAAACAACCATAAGCTGGGCATAATGCTAAATTAATCTAGTGGTTTCAGCTAGAGCAGTGAGAGCTGCTTTTACAAAATGAAGATAGCCGAGAGCTACTCCTTTTTGTGACGTTTATTTCCATGCCTTATTTTAACCTGAACAAAGCAAATAAACTGGTTTTAGAACATTAACATAATGTCGATATCCACAAATCACATTTTATACTAAACAAACACTTCCTTCTAGTGTTCTCATGTTATTAACTGAAAAAATGAATGGAAAGCAGGCTGGCGGGCACCTCATGTGGTGGTGGGGAGCACCCTGCTGAGTTTTTTTCTAAATGGAGAAATACCATCCATCCACACATTGCACATGCTTGTATCTGTAGTTTTTCAGTGGCAAAAAAAACCCGAAATATAGTTATGGATCTTAGAAAAGAGGCATTTTACCGTGGACACGATATTAAAAGCGAGATTGGGGGGGTGATGACATTTACGCTGTGCAACTGCCATAAAATGGACCGACGGATTGCGTAGATTTCACATGCGTTGCAGTACAAATCCGCGTGGCCGAAAAACGGCTTGGGTCGGACAGGCGTAGAACCAATCCCGCTTTCAGTACCCACTGCGTGGCGACAAGCGTTCCAAGTTCGACCAAGTACTTCCTTGTGCTTTGGTGACTCTCTGATGCCTCCCGCGACACACGCCGGTATTGCACCCGCTTGGCTAGCTCAGCCGCATGCTACCTGCTGTGTCTCGTTAATCCCTGTCGCGCTCGTGTGACACTTTTACTGACGTCAACAAACACTTAAGACGCGCTCGTGTGACACTTTTACTGACGTCAACAAACACTTAAGACGCGGGACAATTTTCTATGTAACATACAGAAGCGTCGGTTGCTACACGCTGACGTAGGGGAGCACGTGCGCGTCATTGCCATGGTGACGACTCTGGCAATCACCACCGTGGGGACTACGAGATCCAATTTTGGACGACCGCGTCCCCAAAAACGTGTTACTTTCAATAAAGAAATATATCCAATAGTGGAAAGTTTACGTCTCGGGGAGAAGCCGAGCCCCTCGTATAAAGTTTACACGAAAGCCAGTTCGTTTTTTAGGCTTCACGTGAGCACAATTGGTGGCTTTTCGAAGCAATTGTTAAAGAAAACCCACGCGCACACACACACACGTGCACACACACACACGCGCGCGCTAGAAAGAGGACATGTTGTGAAAATAGCTGGAAGTTCGTGCTCGTAGCACACTCACGTTCTCCGTTATCTCGGATGGACACCCACCGCAGCACGACGACAACACCACAGTTTGGACTTCGCATAACGGACATGTGGCGTGAAAGCTTTCACAGAAAAAAGCGAGTCGGGGGGGGGGAAAAAAATGGCCAGAAAGTCAGCGGGAAAAAATGTACGAGGACCCAAACGTCTCTTCGCTGGCCCCCATTGTGGCTGTCTTGGCGAAGTCTCTCCGACTTCGAAAAAAGCAGAGAGAGAGAGAAAAGAGGAGAAGGAGGGGGGAAAAAAACTTTCAGGCACGAACTTGACGCGGAAAGGAAGAAAAGTGGCGACCCCTCGTTTCCGCTTACAGAAAAAAAAAAAAAACACCGCCACTGTCCAATAATGACAAGTCCGAGACATTTCACAAGAGTGCGTCTCGGTTTCCGCCGGACCAAAATAAAAGCTCGTTAGAAAGCCGGCTGAGTTTTTAGTTGACATCTTGTGGTAAAAATGAATGATTGAAGTAAACAATAATGATAGCAGTGTGATAACGGCAAATCAAATTGAGCCTTTCCCCAAAGATAAACAATGACAAACAAATGTTTTTCAAAATAAAGCTCAAAATACTACTTTAATTTGCATTTCCTGTCTTGATAGAGTGTATTGTGTTCTAAAATGTATCTTTTTTTGGTTATTTGCATCTTTTTTGTGCATATATGGGGAAATTAAATTGCAGTGTTACTTCTTAAAAATGTAGGTTTTGAGATCAATTAAATATCAACCAGATACAATTATTTTACTAATACATTTTTAAAATCTTTATATGGGCATATCATTGTCCCACATGTGTAAAATCAAGTATTCATCCATCCATTTGCAATGCCGCTAATACCCATCAGGGTCGCGGGGGTATGCTGGAGCCTATCCCAGCCGGCTCCAGGCGAGAGGCGGGGCACACCCCCAACTGGTCGCCAGCCAATTGCAGGGCACACACAGACAAACGTTCACCCTCACAAAGTCTCCAATTAAGCTAACATGCATGGTGGTTCCATGGCGGGGAAGGTGCATGAAGGCATTTGCATAATTGGCTATGACGTCATATGACAATTCATTCCTTCATATGGCATGTCATATGAATTAATTAGTGGCGTGAATGCATGGTAAACACTGTGATTTGTCATGGGGAATATGCTTGTACACGCTGCTCTGACAATTTACGACACAGAAGTAGAACAGGCGTGTCCTGAGGCTGAAGGGTCTCGTGACGTGCCGACCCCCGCTTCCTGTGTGAGGTCACAGTCAAACGTCCTGTTGTCCCGACCCGCATCGAACTATTACATCCCGTTCCGCTAAGAAAGGGGCTCGAATGGAATTGGATGGGCCTACAAGGGTTTGGTTGTTGTGCTTTGCTTTGCATGTACTGCAGCTCCAGGCAGGCCCGGACTTCATTCGGTGTGTGGTTGAATTCTGAAAACATAGTACCCCAACGCTATTTGGGGGGCGTGGGGTTATAAAATAAAGCTAACGTAACATGCCCACAGGCCAATATCTAACATTTTAGGTTTTGTTTGAGCATACTTGATCATATGCTGAACAATACTGCCAAGTGACGCATAGTGACGCATGCTACGGTCACACTGATGAACAGCGACACTTGGTGTTCACAAGCGGTATAACATCGACGGCGTGAGAAGCGGTGTGGCCATTTCTAAGGCCAACTATAACATCAAGAGATGCAACTTTAGAAAAAACATTTCCTTCGTTCATCCAGGTTGATTGCAAACTCGGGTTGATTTTTTTTTTCATCTGGACAAAGCTCACCTTTGCATGTGCTTGTTTTGTTATCTTACCCATTCGACAGTTTCAAACAGATTCTTATACTTTTATGTTTTCAGCATACCTACGTGTATTTTGTGCTTGGGTCGCACTTTTTCGGCATCGCCGTTCTTCTGGTTCTAGACTAACTGCCATGTTATAAAGTCGACAATGCGCTTAGCCAGCTAGCCGGTCGTTAGGAGCAACCAGAATAAGCGGAAGATGGTCAAACCGAAGTCAACACCTGTAGTGTCGTAAAGGCGAATAAACTGTCGTAACAGGCCGTAAGACTAGTAAGGTGCCTAAATCTAAAGAAGGTATAAAAAGTCCACATAGTAAAACAATACAAAAATTCACAATATGTCCTTGTGTTGATAGTTTATTCAACAAGTGATTCGATATATTGGAGCGTACCATCATTACAGTATGTTTGATTATACTGATTTTTTGAACATTTCTCAAGACATTCAAAAAAATATATAAAACTGAAAAACATCTCAAAGCCTGAAATGTTCATGGAAAATGTGGCACTTTTTCCATTGTAGTACAATGTGTGATTGAAGCGATTATGATTTCAAGTTAATCAACAGATTCGATTGACAGATGGTACCACAATCATCACAGTACAGTATGTTTGGTATTAAGTACTTTTAACAACACACGTGCAGAGAGAAAAATGTTACTGATGTTTAAGTATTTTATGAATAAAGGCATACAATTATACTGAAAAATGCCACTTGAGTCTTTGAACTACTTGTTAGCGTTGATTATTTACGGATAGGGTTATTATGGTGACATAAGAGGTCACTGTCAGTTGAAGGTAATAAAAACACGGATGTGATTGTAATATGCCAAAAGCGCAGTATCGTGTTAAAACGGATTAAAACACATCCCCGCTTGTACCGTCGCTTCTACAAAAGTCAAAACGTGCAACAAAAATGTTAATGTTGTGCTTCATGCAAACCGTTCTTGAAAAGTCTCACAGAAAAAAAGAAGAAAAAAAAGTTCCAAAATATAAAGAATCTGGTCCTATGACAACACTTGACTGGAAAATAGTTACAATGTGGACCGACAGATTCCCCGTGGAGGCGCTGGTGTGCTTCCACCATGGAAGGGGAAACATGAGCTTAGACATTCACTGATAACACGGGTTTTGTGAACTGGGACGGAACAAGATGAGGTGATTGTGCAGCCAAACGACCAAGGATGCCACTTAAATCCTTTAAAAACCTCAGTACTCTCCAATGTCCAAGAAATCCTGATAGTAACCTGCTGTCTTCATCCCACCTGACAAGACTTCACCTACAATACAATCTTTTTCTTTATATTACTAAGTGGAAGCACCGTTTTGGGTTTGCAATGGTTACATTTACACTACACGCTTGAAGTGACCGAATTTTCCACATTCTTCCATGTGGCCCACTTCCAATACGTATCATGGAAGAGTAAGCGGAAAATAAAGGCGCACAGACAATTATCTTCACATTTGAATGAAGCCTTGGTCACCACAGTCCCTGCAGTGGAAAAAATCAAACAGAATGGAAATGTCATCAGCCTATAGTTAGTCCCAAAAATAATCATACTTTTGAGTTCCATTGAAAGATGGATGCGTATCTGGTACAATAAGCACGTCACTGATACAAAGTACTTGCTTTATCATCTTTTTTTTTGGACATTCAGAAAACAGGGGTCTATGTCCAAAGCACATTTTTGAACTCTATAGTTGTTTTGAGTGCATCAAAGGCGATGAAACTCCAGCCAACAGGAGCATTTGATCCAGCCCTCCATGCTATTGTAAAACCTCAGAGGAACTGTTGTAAAAAGTGCAAAAAAACACAGAACCCGGCCTGTGTTTCACTTTGTGTACTTGCATACTTACACATACTGAATGCATAAGTGTGTCAGCACCTGGCTGTTGCATTCAACACACACGGTGTGTGTGCAGCAATGGATCCCAACCACCCTCAAGTCAAAACCTGCGCCCTCAGGACCTACGTACGTAGTGTACATAGTATATATACTGTAGCATTTAGTATATATATAGTTGTAGTACTATAGTATACATATTGAAGCAAAGAAGTGAGCAAATTGAAACAGAGTCCCACAAAATGCTCATAATACACAGACCTGATTAAAATCAACTTTATTGAAAACAACAATCCAACTGAAATGGGCTGTTTATCAGCTGATCAAAAGTTTAAGACCATCGCTCAACAAATGAAAAAAAACTCTCCAAACCAGAACAAAAAATGTTCTCAGTAGGACTTTTAATCACTTCAAAAATGGTCCCTTTTGGACCATCCCGCATGTTCCCCTGATTGAGGAACGGCAAGGGAAGTTGATCAAAAATGGCCAACAGTTTCAGACAGTGAAGATGTCTTTGTGAAGATGATCTTCACCATCTTCACCACTTGGAGCAATGTTCCCACTAGCTTCCTGCAAACACTCGCAACAAGCATGCCCAACCAAACCAATTTTTGAAGTGATTAACGAGAAGGGTGGAGCTACTCATCAGTGAGTCCTACTGAGAGCAATTTTTGTTCTGGTTTGTAGTTTTCTTTTTCATTTTTTGAGCAATGGTCTTAAACTTTTGATTAGCTGATAAACAGCCTATTTCCGTTTATTTGTTGTTTTCAATAAATGACTTTTTAAAGTGCTTTTTGTCACACTCCCCCTTCTTGCTTTAGCATTTTGTAGCTCTACTTAAAACCTCATTAAGATCAATCCTAGCAATTTTTTCAACTGGTCTTGGGATTTCGATCAGGACTATACATTTGCTCCATCAATTACCATGGATCTCTGAGGACTTTATTCGAATTGTGCCCTAGATAGGAAACAAAAACTACCCCGCAATGAGTGGAAAAGTGTTTTTTTCTATTATAAAAAAAAAAACCAGCAGGCACGTTTATAATAGAAGATATATTTAACTTATCTAATATATTCAAATAAACAAATTGGTCTAAGATCAAAGTGCCTGGCAAGAAACCCCCCCACTGATTTCAGATACTTAATCTTTTTGCAGTGTAGATGATGTTTCCAGGATTTTTTTTAAATAGTGTACAGAACTCCACAAGTCCTTTTAACTACAATTTGGTCAGAGAAAGTTGACTTAGTCTACCTGAACAACTAAACTACTGCAAAAAAACCAAGAAGGTGCGTGGATAATGAAATAGGGAAACCGTGTAGTTTCCTGCCGAGCCAAACTAAACAGTATGGTAGCGTTTATGTAGCCATATGTGGTTGTCCGGCAAATGTTAAGTCCACAGGAAATGGCTCACTTGAAAGAACTGTACATAAAATATAGGCACTAAATAATTTGACATTAAGACATGCAGTGAGAGCTACATTTTTCAACACTCCTTTGTGTCATAAAGTGATGAATTATAGATATTTTTTGGTTAGCATTATCGCAAACTGACTAGTAAATAAGGCAGATTGATATGCCCTCTTATGCCAGACAGGACGTGGCATCAATCAATATTAAGTCCTCTTTCTGAGGTCAAGCAAAACATTTGTCGGGAAGGAATGTTGCATTTGCCATTGGTAGTGTAGTGGTTCACACAGCTGACTGTGACTGGCTAGTAGTCAGACCAGAAGGTCGTCTCCCTTTTGCATTAGGTCAGCAGGGATAGGCTCCAGCCACTGGAATGATACATTCTTATATTCTTCAAGTTGATTGGCTCTGCAGCCACTGGGCCCTCAGTTGCTCCACTTCCAGGCCGTACCAGTCATGAAGCTTGGTAAAGCATCCCGTGCCGGGGCAGACGGGGCTCTCCAGAGAGGCTCCTCTTCTTCTGGGTGGCACCGGTGGCGCCTTTGCCCCGTTGACCCTGTGACCCATTGCCGGGCAGCTATTCCCAGGGTCGGCTCCGCCCTCCCAGGCCACAAAGGAGAACACTCCGTCAGAGCAACCGTTAGCTAAGCCAGAGTGTGGTTTGCTCCATGCGACGCCGTTCTCCTTGGAAGATCCGGATATAAGATGAGAATCATCCTGGGGGTTCTTTAGACCAGAAGCTGACGTGGAAGAGGTGCTTGATGATGATGACAAAGAGGATAACGATGATGAAGATGCTCCAGATCTTGATTTGGACCCTCGCCTGGATGTCCTCAACCTGCCTACATTGGCAGCCTCCTGGATCTCCTCCAGCTGCCTCTCCAACTCCTTCACCACCAGCCTCATGTAGTCAAAGCTGGCTCGTGACAACGCCTTCACCCACGACTCCATGGCAGCCTGATTGTCAGCTGCCATCTTGTACACCCGAGCTCTGGCGCAGTCAAACTTGATGGCGAAGGCAAACTCCTCAGCCGACTCACAGAGCTCCACTGTGCACCCCTCCAGGACGATCACGCCGATGGGCTCGCGGCCGTCCCGTTCCTCAAAGTAGAAGAGCATGTTGCCCTTCAGAACGAACCAGCGGCGGTGGTAAGCCGTGTTGCGCTCGCCCTTTTTGAATAGGAAGCCCGTCTTGTCGGGGGGCGAGTCGCAGGTGGCGTAGTGCGCCACACTGCGTTCGTTCAGTTTCATCGTCGCTTCTCCTCTTCCTTGGTGGGTGCTTTATTCATCTGTAAGCCTGTGGAAAAGCAAACATCGGTGATTTAAGTCTTTCACAATAGGATAAACTTTGCTTTGGAGTCACATGTGTTACCGTAAACTGGGTCACAGCCTTTGGTAAACAACACAGGCGACACATCATAATAATCATTTCATTTTTGAATTTTAGAAGAGAGCACTCCTGTGTTTGTTTATATATATATATGTCAATCGATTAAAATATTTGATCATGATTAATTGCATTTAATCGCAAATAAAAATACGTTTAATAAGTAGGGATGTAAATCAATTTGTGGTAAACAATTCGATATGCAACTCAGATTACTACATATTTTGGTAATGTAACATTTGAAACATGGACTATTATTTTACTCAAAAATAATATATAGTTAAAAATCCCCCCGTTTTTGAATGTTTAATGCGAGCGGCAATTTGTCCCACTGTTTGATGGTCCTTGAACGCACCTTCTACATTCTCACACGCTGCAAAGATGGATTACTACAATGTATTTTTACCCTTTTTCACCTCATATTTGGTCCCGAATGCTGATACCAGGTGGGAATGCATAAAGGTAAGAATTAATGAGCTTATTGATTGCTAATGTGCATATTTGTGGTACAACAACCTCTCCAAAAAACAAACTCCAGGATCTGAATTCATTTGGTGCTTTTATTTTGATGTTGTTCATGAGGCACATCAAGTCTCTGCTTCCACCTTCAATGGACCGTTTACAGTTTGCGTATCGTCCGAACCGTTCCACTGACGCTGCCATCAACTCCACCCTTCATCTCGCCCTCACCCACCTGGATAACAAGGACACCTATGTCAGAATGCTGTTCATCGACTTCAGTTCAGCATTCAACACAATCATCCCACAGCACCTGATCACGAAGCTGAGCCTCCTGGGTCTGAACATCTCTCTCTGTAACTGGATCCTGGACTTCCTGACTGGGAGACCTCAGTCAGTCCGGATCGGGAACAGCGACTCCACCAACACCACGCTGAGCACCGTGGGCCCTCAGGGCAGTGGACTCAGCCCACTACTGTTCACTTTTTTTGTAGCAATGCGCAGCTCGAATAACATAATCAAGTTCGCCGATGACACGACCCTGGTGGGTCTCATCAGCAAGAATGACGAGTCAGCTTACAGATAGGAGGTACACCTTACAGACTGGTGTAGAGCCAACAACCTGTCTCTGAACATTGCCAAAACGAAAGTGATGGATGTTGACTTTAGAAGAGCAAAAAGTGACCATTCACCACTGCATCGATGGATCATTCATGGAGATCGTCAAGAACACAAAATACCTTGGTGTTCATCTGGTGGAGAACCTCACCTGGTCACTAAACACCAGCTCCATCAGTAAAAAAGCCCAGCAGCGTCTCTACTTCCTGAGAAGGCTGAGGAAGGCCCATCTACCCCCTCCCATCCTCACGATGTTCTACAGAGAGACCATAGAGAGCATCCTGAGCAGCTGCATCACTGTCTGGTTTGGGAACTGCACCGTTTCGGATTGCAAGACCCTACAGAGGATAGTGAGGATGGCCGAGAAAATCATTGGAGTCTCTCTCCTCTCTGTCAAGGGACATTTACACCGCACGCTGCATCCGCAAAGCAAACTGCATTGTGGACGACCCCACACACCCCTCACACACACTGCTTCCATCAGGAAAGAGGTTCTGGAGCATGCGGGCCCTCACAACCGGACTGTGCAACAGTTTTTTCCCCACAAGCCATCAGGCGTCTCAACACACAGAACTTGAATTGATACATATTATCCTTCACCACATCTTTCCATATTCATGCCCATCTCCATCATAATCATATTTATTATAACTATGTTTACGGCCGCACGGTGGCTGAGTGGTTAGCACATTGGCCACACAGTAAGGAGATCTGGAAGACCTGGGTTCAAATCTCCGTTGGGCATCTCTGTGTGGAGTTTGCATGTTCTCCCCGTGCGTGAGTGGGTTTTCTCCGGGTAGTCCGGTTTCCTCCCACATTCCAAAATTAGGTTAATTGGCGATTCTAAATTGTCCATAGGTATGAATGTGAGTGTGAATGTTTGTTTATATGTGCCCTGCGATTGACTGGCGACCAGTCCAGGGTGTACCCCGCCTCTTGCCCAAAGTCTGCTGGGATAGGCTCCAGCATCCCCGTGACCCTAATGAGGATAAGCGGTATAGAAAATGAATGAACTATGTTTACTTTTACATGCTATTTTGCACCTTTTGCTGCTATGTATGCTATTTTTGCACATATTGTACCTTTCACATCCTGTTTACAGTTTTTGTAATACAATCCCAATACATTTTTGGTTTTTGGTCGGTGTTATTACTTTATGCTCTTTGATGTTTGTCCTGCACTGTGTTGTTTCTGCCCTGTTTGCACTCGGCTGCACACGATGCACTTTATGTTCTAAGTTAGTCCTTAGTTCTCTGTCGTGTTGTATGTGAATATATGTTGTTTTGTGTAGCACCAGGGCTCTGGAGGAACGTTGTTTCATTTCACTATGTACTGCATCAGCTTATATGGTTGAAGTGACAATAAAAGCTTTTTGATTTGACTCATGGTATTGCACAATCCATACTAAATAATTACATCGCTATAATGTACGATCGCTACAATGCTCGTGGCAATGACATAGCGTTAGTTAGCGCCCAAAATAGCTCTTACCCATGCCGGTAGCTAGCAGTCCAAAGCAAAACAAGAGCGTTAGTTGGGACACTCGTATGCCAAGGTACCACTGTGTAAATGACATGACCTACAGTGCACCAGTAACTTCGCTCTACTCGCCGGCGTATTTAGTGACAGCGACACAAATCGCTTTGGTGTTGTTGAGAGAACCGTCTGCCAGGGCTTTGAAGCTACAGTGACCGTTCAAAATATCATTGTCCATTTCTGCTCAAATGTTTGGTTCCGATCGCAGCTCCACGCAGAACTGCCGCCGCTGCAGCTCCTCAAACTACAGCGTGCGATGAGGGTCAAACAGGACGCGTGCAGTGCGTGCTTGTACATATATACACAGTGTATATATGTATTGCATTATATACAATACAAGAATAATAAATGAAGGTGGGAGAGTGCCCCCCCCCCCGGTACTCTCTGCAGTTGAGTGAATAAACGCCCCCATGGCTACCATACGAAGGAACACCCTACTCATCTAAAACTGTGTGTGTGTTACGTGACAAGTTGTCTCCGGCTGCCGTCACGGTTTTTCCACAGGCCTCCAAATCTCCCATCTCCACACTACTTGGGAAAAAGACACGAGAAAAACAACAGTTTATGTTCGATGGAAAACAACACGTCCATGTTACGTCTCCCCCTCCCAGCTAATGATTCGGGCTTCGTCGCCACATCAGCACTTTGCTAGGGCCGGAAAAACGTCAAAGCAAAAGGGCAGACACAGCACACAAGTAACAGCACCGGAAACTCGTACCGGAAGCCGTTTGTTCTGTCAGCGGCAGGGTAGCGTTTCGGCCACTTTGACTCGCTCGAGAGATTTCCCGCTTCCAGAGTTACCGTGAACGCAATAAGCCTCAGCAGCGACGCCAGCTAGCACCGTTAGCCTCCCGATAAGTGTTCGTCTGAAACACGTTACCCGTTACAAGAGACGCTCCATCCTCGGCGAATCCACGCAGAACAATAACTTACCTAGCTTCCTTCTTGCGCCCATTTTTCCCACGTCACATGACCAACAAGAGGCGCTCGTGTTAGATTTTAGGAACCGGTTAGATGGGCGGGATTCGTGATTGCTATTTCCCTCCCTTCCTGCTATGGGCGGCATGCAAGCGGAGGAGGATAAAATGAGCGCACCTCATCGCTGCCCGTGATGCGGCTGGTTATTGCAGGGGTAGGAAACCTTTGGCTCGCGATCCGTGTTTGGGTCTCTCAAACATTTTTGAACACAATTAAATGTATTTTGTTTTGACATTTTAAAGAGAAACATTACAGAAATCACAGTGTTAAAAATAATGTTGAAACTAAAAAACATTCTCATGCCTTCTAATCCACCAAACTCACCAAAGCTCATTTATTTTTGGACGATGTGGTTGCCTACCCTGGTCATTGAGAATTCAAGAATTAAACTGCCCTCCTTTAATCAAATAATCAGCTATAGCAGGGGTAGGGAACCTATGGCGCAGGAACCAGATGTGGCTCTTTTGATGACCACGAAAGACTCTCAGAAGTTTCTAAACACCATAACATTTATTTATTTTAATTTAGTTTAAAAAAATATTTGTAAATATATGTCTTGCTTTATGACTGGCGACCAGTACAGGTTGTACCCCGCCTCCCGCCTAAAGTCAGCTGGGATAGGCTCCAGCATACTTGCGACCCTAATGAGGATAAGCGCTATAGAACATGAATGAATATCTTGCTTTACAACAGGGGTGTTCCTAGTGTGGTCTGAGTGATTTATTTGCCTGTAGCACAATCTAAAAATACAATTGAACAAAAAACAGGAAACAGCAAAATTTGAAAAATGAGCAGTAATTTTACACAAAAAAAAGTCAACAAAAAATTAGGTTGTGAAAAAGGTTACAATACTATATATTGAGAATAAAGTCAAAATATTACAGGATTAAAGTCATAATTATGAGAAAAGCTGAAAAAATGGAAAATGTAAAAGAAATTTTAAAAACTCCTGTATGTTGCCAGTAAAAAGGAAAAATATTAACAATATTAAGTCACAATTCAATGACAACACATTTTTGATATTGTGATTAATATTTAAGTTTTAATATTATAAAACAATGTCATTTTAGTAACAGAGTTTATTTGTATTCTTTAAATGCCACAATATTAAGAAACAAAACAATATAAAGTTGTAATTTTGAGAATATTAAGTTGGGGAAAAATTAATTTGGGAATAAAGTTCAAAAATTGTGGTCATGATATTGTAATTAAAAATATATGTTTTATAATACATAATGTTTTGTGTATTGCTTTGCTGACATTTTAAAGTAAAGCATGACAGGAATCACAGTGTAAAAATTAACATTCAAAATATAAAACATTCTTTTATATTTTAGACCTATTATCTTCTGAAATTGTTGGCACACTTTTAGTTGTATCCACTTTTTAAAAAATAGGATATGGCTCTCACAAAAATACATTTGAAAATAGGTGTTGTTTATGGCTCTCCTAGCCCAAAAGGTTCCCGACCCCGAGCTATACCTAATTATGTAGAGCATACCCTTTCCACAAAGAAGAAAAGATTAGTCGGACCGAGCAGCACCAGAAGATGCATGAATGGTAAGAAGTATTTTATCTATTGTTGGTTAGCTTTAGTATTACAACATTATGCAAAAATAATAAATTCATAGACTTACTATATCTAAAATTGTTGATCTTACTTAAAAATACACAAATTTAGTTTTATTTAGTGTTAAAAAAATGTATGGTACTTGCTGAAACACATTTTATGTGGCAAATAATGTGGCTTTCGTGGTTTTCTTTGATTCCTGACCCCTGACCTAGTGTGTGGCTGAAACCTCTCCAATCATTCTGTTACACAATAAAACATGTAAAATATACAGAATAGATTTTTGGAAGACATAAACTAACTTTTTTTCAATCAAAGAACGTAGATGTGTTGCATAGCAGTTATGCATATGAAATGTTTCAAGTGAATTTTCAGTATGGATCCCTTGTCATTGAACACATCAAGTGGTTTTGTAATTCATGTGATACACTCATAAAATGTGCAACAAGAGCAAATCCAATTTCAATGAACTTCAATGAACACAAACCCAAGCATACCGGCCCACACTCACACACAAATGCAGTCTATGGATGTGTGCTGTTGCCCTCGGGTACACAACATTGGCCGTCTGCACATTAGAAGCATTGTCGTGTTTTGCCTTGAGAGCCTTCCGCCGTGGCAGCGTGCCTGCTTGGAGTGACATGCATGAATGAACGAACCAACGGACACGTATCCAGCTTGTTCATTTGACAAAACAGATTGGAGTTGACACTTTACAATGGTGAAAATGCGTCTTCTGACAGGAAGACAAGGGGTTTGTGATGAGGCCGTCTTCAGGGCGCCAATAGTGAAAGTGAGTGAATTCTGATGCTTTCCTGCAGATTCCAGGAGAAGTAATCGTGCATAAGGGCCAATTTCTAGGGCTACGGCAGTTCTCTTGATATTCCATGTTGACTTACTGTCCAAAGACGTGTCCTACTGAATGTCTACACAGTTTCAGATTGGGTGGGATAGGATAGAACTGGTTTTGCCTGGGCAGACTGCATTTTGAGGTGAAAACAAGTAATTATGAAGAAGATAAAAAAAAAAATCAGAACCATTGTGCAAAAATTGGTTATAACTTGTATTGTCGTCTCATGCAACATCAGTTTAAAAACAAAAAATCAATTAAAAAATACCCACTTTCATGGTTGACTATGGACTATGAGTCAAATACAGAGGAACCTCGGGATAAGAATGCCCCGGAATACGAAAAATCCGGGTTACGAAAATACCTTGATGATTTTTTTTGCTTCGGCTTACAAATATTAATTCGCTTTACGAAAGTGTGTCGCTCTTACCAAAACTAGTTTTTTCCGGATTTACCGTATTTTAAGGCGCGTGCTAAAACATACGGCTTACAAAAAAGGCAACGCAAGTTTAGTTGAACTTTACGCTACTATTTAACAATACACTCACTGTATTTTTTATCCCTCTTCTCCCACAAAGCCATCTTCTGCATCTCAACTGACAAGCTGGGCGATTTCGCCGTCAAACATCCCGGGTTCCCTGTCGTCATTGTCGGCCGTCCGTCTCGTTGTCAGTCGGCTGTTCAGCAAAGATGGCGGCTTTTGCGAAAGCTCGGACAGGAGTTAAAGCAGATATCCTAGCCCAGACATCCACAATCTATTCACATATGGCGGCCTAACTCTCTCGGCGCTCCCAAAAACGTTGGTTTGCAGCATACGAGTAGTTTACCTACTGGAGGTATGGCGGAAGTGTATGACGTAATGTTATCTGATTGGTTTATCGCTGCCAGGGTAAGTATGACGTGTTGTTCTCTGATTGGTTTATCGCTGATAGGGTAAGTATGACGTAGTGTTCTCTGATTGGTTTATCGCTGACAGTGGAAGGAATTAGCCAATTTACATCTTAAACGCTGCTCGGGTTACCAAAAATTCGGCGTACAAAAATCCTTTTGAAACGAATTAATTTCGTATCCCAGGGTTCCACTGTATATTGAAATTACAAGTTACACGTTGTATTCTGGCCACAAGGTGTCAGTAATGTTACATTGATGAGACACGATATTAGCTTACCTTCAAACTGCACGTAGTCAGCCATAACATAGTTGTCCTCCCATGCCATGTGGAAGTGGTAAGGTTTTAGCGTCTTACTCTGATATTTTCCCGCAGTCGGTTTGAAACACAGTTTACAACAAGTACATTGGAGAGGATAACTACAACGCTTAGTAGCTTGCCATGGACGTATGTCCCTGCAGTGCTTCCGTAGCCTGTGCATTACAGTTGAGCAATGTGTTGTAAACAAAGAATAATAGGAGTGTTATTTCATGTCTAATAATGGTACAAAATGGTATTTAGCAGGTTTTTATGCCCTGACTACAAAAGTATTTCTTAAGATGGAAATCCACTAAATAAATCCACATATCGTGGTCGGGTCTGGAACCAGTTAACTGTGATAAACAAGGGACGAATACCCTTTTGTGATGTACTACAGTAAGTGGCAGATGCAGTGACAAGCAGACCAAGGAGAACATCAGCAGGTGACGGCTGAAACATTGTGAGAGCTGTAAAGAAAGATCCCAAAGAAACTGTCAGCAGTCTCAAAACTAATAAAAAAAATTAGTCAGTCCATAAAACCTTTGTTTCAGAATGTATTATTTATGTGTATTACCGCTTGTGGCTTGGTGTGACACTGTGATGATTATTATATTGATATTGACCTGAATCGAGCATATTTTTCCTAGCTGCTTCAAATCTTCTTGTGCATGCGTAGACAGTACATTCAAAAAACCCTTCCATTTTTAAAAGCACAAAGGTCATTTACGCCTCCGCGCTCTCTCTCCACAGAATATCTCATAACCTTTGACATTCTCGGCCGCCACCGCAGCCTTCTAAATTGGCCTGCTCTGACCTTCACGTTCATAATAGCGGCCATATTGCCGCTGACCGTGAATTTGCTTTATCTCGTGGAGAGAGCCGCTGGCCTTTTGGTGGTCTCATCCCACTAATCTTGCAATTAACTGATGCAGCTGCCGCTGCCATTTTCATTTCCCTTGAAAAAAGGGTCTGCCCCACGCCGCTTTTGGTCTAACTGTGATTAAGCGTGTGATGCTCTGGAGGATGCTTTAATTTCCTGCCGTTTGACTACGAGTTCGGCGTGCGTGTGGGCACAGAGGGAGACAAGGAGTAGCATAGATGACACGCAGACAACTTGAAGTGCAACGTGTTTTACTTCTCGTCGTCTCTTCTCCGCCAGTTTGGTGACACATACAGCAAAAATGTCACAGATGTCTTTTAGGAAACATTCCAGTGGGAAAATGATAGCGTGTGCCTCATTTTTTGGTTGATTTTTATTTTTACTGACCCAAAACAAACTATGAATCAACTTGTCGTATTAATAGCCTTCATTTTTGCATTCAGTTTCCAATAGGGATGTCCGATAATGGCTTTTTTTTTTTCTGATATCAATATATTGTCCAACTCTCAACTCCTGATATCAACTGATACTGATATGTGTAACACCACATACAGTATCTCCTCTCGTGGAATTAACACATACGTGTTGTGAAACTAATGGATAGGGCATCAGCGATTAGCGTCTCACTGTGGCTGTAAACAACATTGTAAAACAGAGACAAAGAACGTCAAGACATTCATGGAGTGCAGCTTATTGTGCTTCACTGAAACATGGCTAACGTGGCGCTAGCGGAGAGGGACACAAGAGCCTGTGGAAAGCGCAAAGGAGGTGGGCTCAGGGGCGGCGCATGCCCAGAGAAGAGGGGGGTCTTGCTAAAGGATGTCATTGTGAGCTTTATTATTTGGATTTAAAGGGCCCTGTCATTTGCCCCGCCCTCGCCCTGATTCATTCCGCTACTGGGTGGGCTTGCACGGTATGTAAACAAACAATGGTGGTGTCATCCTGGGCATGTGAACATTAAAATGCCCCTCCATACAGCATTTTTTAAAATCGGTTTTTATTATAGGGAAAAAACCTCATACTGCTATCTACTGATACCACGTTTTTATGCCAATAATATCGGTATTATCGGACATCCCTAGTTTTCATGCTTTTGTTGAGAATCCATTGATGGTATTATGCAGGACAGTGGAACCTCTAAAATCAAACACAATCTGTTCATTTGTTTGGATGTAGAAGCAATTATTCCCATTAGAAATAACAGAAACAGACATCGGTCGTTCCAGAGTCAAACTGTCCCCATCAAAACCAATATTACTGTTAAAAAAACCAAGATACAATTAGGACGGGAAAAAAACCACACACTCAAATATAATGACAAAAATGTAAACACGTGCAACAAAAACAAACACCTCCGCTTTCCCTGCTTACTCAGTCTCTTCTTCGGGGAAAAGAGTGTTCCAAACAAAAAGCCAAAGAGAAAGCAAAACATATGGCGAAGGGATCCTGCACATTAGACTGACGGCGGTCCTCCTTTTGGAATAAGTGCTGCGAAAAAGCCAAAGAAAAAGCAAACCACACACATTAATAATCCTTTGATGCCGGCTGAACCCCGGTGTTGAAGGTAAGAGGAGATCCCGCGCCTTAAGAGTGAGGATGAACATTTTATTTCTTGATAAGTGTTGTAAAAAAGCCAAAGAAAAAGCACATGGAAGACTGAATCCATTGAACTGAGGCCTCATGAGGTACGACGAGTGAGGTATTTTGCGCTAAGCTATATACAGTATAGTATACAGTATAGTATGCAGTATAGTATGCAGTATACAGTACATACACAGTAGCGGTAACCATTTTTTAAAAATAAGCGTTGCTAAAACTCCTCACAAAAAGCTAAAGAAAAATTGCATCACATGCGCGGATTTAGTCGTTAGATGCTGGTGGTTTGATTGAAAAGGTTCCACTGTGCAGACAAAATGAGAACGTGTTAACGTGTGTGTGTGCGTGTGCGTGTGCAGAGCAGAGCGGCCTCTCCGTGTCAAATGCATAGAAAAAGTCGGTGAAGGAAGGACAAAGTGAGCGCTCGCGTTCACGCGCTGCGCAGCTACGTCTCACCAGCCATTCGACAACCTCTTTGCTCACGCCATTGATGTTCCCCGTCTAACGTGTCTCTCCTCCTGCTGGTTCCAGGGGGCGCGGTGACGCATCTCAGGCATCAGACATGATATCAAAAATATCCTCTATTCAAATGTTAAAAGTCTCTGTAGAAAAAAAAAAGGCTTGAAATATAGAGATATCAAACATGCGGATGTAGATTTGCATACAAAGAAACATCGGATGCAAATGATTACTTCCTTAAGCATCAGCGTTGTTCCGTGTGTGTGTGTGTTGTTTAGACACAGAGCAGCCACCAATGTTCATCTTTGGGGGCGGGACATCGTTTTTTTCTGTTTTTACCAGACATCAATCAGCAGACACCTCCAGGAACTGCTCATTCCAACCAGGTAACAGTTCTTTGATATAAAAATAGGAAAGCGGCGGCAATGGCAGTGTTTAGTCCCCACAAAGTGATCATACTGTAGATCGGCAAAGCGATGACATACGGAGGGAATTTTTTAAACGAGCGCTTTGATGCGCCCCACTCGACCATTTCTGCATCATCAGAAACCATCACAAGGGTTCCCCGCAAGTTTCACAAAAACTGTTTTTTCATAACTATCCATCCATCCATTTCCTATACCGCTTATCCTCATTAGTCGCGGGTATGCTGGAGCCTATCCCAGCTGACTTTGAGCGAGAGGCGGGGTACACCCCGGACTGGTCGCCAAATAATAATAAATACATTTATAAAAATAACACATTATATAAGAAATGTATATATCTATAATAAACATATGGCAATAATTGTTTGAATTAAAATAGTCCAAAATCAATATCGTTCTTTCTATGCTGTTTTAAAATGTACAGAGTTCTTGCCTTGAGGTTTTGGTTTTTTTAAAAAAAGTGGCGTCTGAGTTGATTGCATGTAGCCTACTTCATCCTTGACCTCAGCCGCCGTGTCTGTCCTTCTTGGGTCAAAACTGATCCAAAATGAGTAGAGTTCTTGTTCAAGTATGTAAAACAAAATAAAAATCACACAGATGGTCCTCGGTTTACGGCGCTCCCGTAAATTATGAACCTAATTTTGGTACGTAAGCGCGAGACTTGTGGTGACAGCGCGGAACTCGTACGCAACCCGAGGACCACCTGTGTGTTTTTTTGGTATTGTTTTTAGGTAACCTTCAGCTTAACTGTTTGTGTTTTTTATCATTCAAAAACAATAATGTTCTGGTCCGTTTAAGAATATAACACAGGAGTGACCAAACGTATTCCCGTGAGGGCTGCACAGTGAAAAGTGAAAAGATGCTGGGGCCGCTTTGATATGTTATAGAGCAACACATGTGCTGTAGATATGCTAACAAGTTTTATATATTATATATTTGCTTTCCCCGTCCCCATTTTTGCTCTTATTCTCCAAATATTCCACCCTTGTCTTTGTTTTTTTCATAATCTTATGGCTTTATCCCCACAATATTTCATTGAATTTCTTCAATATTATAACCTGTTTTATATATTTTTTCCAAGTATTGCTCGTTTTCCATCGTATTGCTACCCGATGCCACTAAAATGACATTATTTTTCCTCCTGTTACATGTTCTTGTAAAATTGCATCTTTTCCCCCTTTATTACAACACTCAAAATTATGACGTTTTCTTGTTAGGATTACATCTTTTTTCTCTTAATATTTCGGCTTTATGCTTTTTGATTTTTTTTTTTTGTTAAATTATAATTTTAGAATGTGCCACGGGCCCTGCCCCAACATTTGGAGCACAACCCACAGGGGGCGCCAGAAATTCACATTTAAAGACTGATTAAGTGGCGGGACTTTTTCCACATCATTTGAAATTAGTGCGGACCTTAAGAACTCGGCTCTCACAGCAAATAAATAGTTGTTATCACTTTGTGAGAAGTACGACTACGACTGTCTGCACACTTGCTGTGCAAACACAGACGCTTACAACCCCCGTCCGTCCTCCCTCATTGTTCCTCCCCGCCTGAACGTGTTGTTCTTTTAAGTGCTCCAAATTCAAAAGCCTTGATTTATCTCCGCTTGGTCGCCAGCCTTCAAAAATAAGATCGACGCTTGGCTTCCTCGCCGCCGCCCAAACAAGCGTCCCGCTTGCAGGTGTAGCTGAAGGGTCTCAGAGTGGACCTGCGGAGGTATGGAAGAGAGCAAAGGCATAAGTGCTGCAACGTGATATGACACAGACAAGAGACACTTGACTGAGTGCGAACAACAGTTTGCACTGTGGGGAATGAAAGTGGGGTGACACGCACCCACACCCACACACCTAGCCTGTTAATAGCAATGAGCCATCTGGTGCATTTCCCTCCACGGAGAAAAAAAAACACCCCGAGACGTTCTCCTTCGTGACAGGCCAATCTCCACAGCTTCTGTTTTTCTTCTTGTGGAATCATTCCTGCAAAGCAAACATGGCACCTGTAAAGCTGGACTTTTCAAGCCAGCAGAATTAGAACTGTGGCTGGAATTAGCGCTACAGTGACTGACAACAGCATTCGTCCCAGCAGAGCTGCCACCAGATCATACATGACCGGCCTCTGTGAACCGGAACTGGGGCAGTAATCATCGTGATATCACCCTGATATCGCAGTAGACATCGTGAACCACAACGCACGTTGCCTGATGTGGCATCTCTAAGGCTGACTTCTAAAATAGCGAGTATTTCACAGAGGCCCTCACTAGTGTTACCGTGACTGATACCACCGTATTTCAAGGTAGACATCTCTGCCATGCTTATGGCACCTGTAAAGCTGGCGTTTTCCCCTCGGGCTGAAGGCTATGGCTGTTAAAAGCGTAACGATGACTGATACCACCGTATGATAGACATCTTTACTAGGGGTGTCACAAGATTTCAGTTCAATCACGATTAATTCATTTGAAACTGTGATTAATCTGATTACATTTTGTAATCATTTGACAGCCCTAGTATTTAGTATTTCAAAGTTTGCCATTTAGCTAGATAGATGATACTAATCTCCAAGATAAAGTCATATTTAGGCTAGATTTGATATATATGTTGTTTTTTTATAGGAAAAAGTGGGATTTTTTGGTTAAAATCCGATTTTTTTATACCAAACAAATGCGACTTGTATTGTGAACACAACGCGCCCGGAAAATGACGTGCATGTGCGGGAGCACGACATCGCTCGCATTTCCGTGTGTTTACGGGAGTAAAGATTGCTGCGATGTGTGCTCCGGTGATGCGCGATACCATTGATTTTATTTCTGATACAATACTGGGTAAAATTTAGGCTGGTATAGGCGATACCAATTCAATACTATGTGCAAATTCATCTAAATTTTAAAACGTAGTATACAATATTTCAAATCATAGCATAAAGATTACAAGACAACGTAGTCATTTATTCATTTATATGAAACCGTGAAGTATAATTAGCTAGTGGGGGGATTTACAATATAGCCAAGCTAATATACAACATCAGAAAAAACAAAGGACAAAATAATATAATATAATACAGTATACTAGAAGTAGTATCGGAGATATCACCATTCAGTATCGATATTACTAGCATGCTCTCCTTAACGCGTTTGTGGCAATTTCATGGATTTTGTGCAACGGGAGTCAATATTTTCTCAACCAAATGATTCCGTGTGGAAGACGAAGAAGAAAGATGGCAAGAATTTTGGTATGGAAGTTTGTAGGCAACTTGTTGCCGCGTCTGTTCCAAGGCGCCTGCGGGCGGAGCGGTGAGACATGGCCGAGAGCTTCTTCACTTACATCTGATAAAAATCCTTTTCGGATGGGAACTTTTGCCTGCATGTCTGAGTACATTTATACAAGTCTGGCATGATAAAGTACGCCTTTCCGTGACTGCCTACCTTTTAAAGGTAAGCACGGCAAAACCCGCCTTTCCGTGTCGTACAGTATATGTGGGATATATACCACATGAGCGTTCACGCTGCACTCACATCGCATACATATCCCACTTATATCCACATACAAATGAGACCTGAGTTGCATTTGATAGAAACCGGAATTGTGCTGTTCGCGCTCACATGAAGAAAATCAGATACAGGTGGCGTAACGGCAACGAAACCAAAATTGACCTGCAGTGTGAACATAGCCTGTGATTTGTAACTTGCATGCTGAAAAAGTGTGCAATTTTGATATACATGTACAAAGTACATAAATACTCATATTTATAAATCAATATATTCTCTCTGTTAATGGTAGAGGTAGATTTTTGGGACACGGTCATATTCAAAGTGAGACAAACAAACCATTCACGCTCACATTCGCACTCTTATGGACAATTTAGAGTCGGCAATTGACCTAACATGCATGTTTTTTGCGGGTACTCCTGTTTGACTCGCGGACCTTAATGTAGTTTGAGGAAGCGGCGGGGAAGTGACTGTACGGACGCAAGCGAAAACAAATAGTGAGCAGAGATGGACAAAGAAAAGGGTGTTTGGACTGGTAAATTTAGCTTCAAAGCCCGGGGAGATGACGCCCATAACAAGACCCAAGTTATTTGTGTCTACTGTCGCTGTGATTGGAATTGTCACGGTGCAGGTAATGTTTTCATCGTCCTATACTGTGGTACCTTGGCGTACGAGTGTCCCCATTAACAAGTGTTTTTTAGATGCCAGTCTTCTCTCCGCTGATTTTTGCTATAAACCGTGAGGTAAAATTTGGGTAGCGAGCTTCTATTTAAAGGCTGTCAATGTGACGACCATGGCTGAAGTCGTGGAAAGAGTTTACCACTTCGGTAAAGCATACGTACATGATAGCGGTTTAGTTGATCTTAAAACTATGCAGTGTTGTAAATAATACAGCATCGTAGTCTATCTGTGCATGAGAGAACCTTTGGAGGTGTGCACTGAATTGTTTACCACAGATCCCTACTTATCTAAAAATAATTTCTAGCGGTGATTAATTATGAGTTAACTATGGAACAAATGTGATTAATCACAATTATATATCGATTGACAGCCCTAATACCGACACAAGTTTAGCCTATAATTTACATATTGAGCGTAGTTAGTTTAAAACTAAATGTGACAATCAAATCTCAAATGTCAGAATCAAACCTCATCAAAACATTTGATCTCAAAATGTGCACCGGAAAGTTATTTAAGGCATTTCTCGTTAAAGCTCGTGAATTCGACTCGAATGTTGACATTATTACCGACAGTAGAGAGAAATATTTTAGAAAAGTTTGCTGCCACGACGGCGGCAGTCCGTCTCCCATGCAGCCCACCACCGCAGCTTCAAAAGATTCCAGGGAAAACCCTGTATGACATCTGTACAGCTGACGTTTACGGGGGTATAACAGTATTTTTTCAAAGTACTAAGAAGATGAATCACCACCATGTGTCAGAGCAGACATCTTGACAACAATAAACAAATATGCATAGCATACAGTATGTAGCATCTGTCAAGCTGTAAAGCTGTGGCTGTAATTACTCTTACTATGACTGACATGTAAAGCTGGGTATTTTAAAAGAGTATTTTACAGAAACAGAAGTTCAACAAAACTTGAAAAAAAGGAGTCATTTAGAATATTATAGCACAGTGCTTATATTGCAATAATATGTATTTGTCCTAAGACAAGCATGATTTACTATGATTATAAAAGAACATTATACACATAATATCAACCTGATTGACACCTGGCACTCACTGCAGTTAAGTCACTTCATTTCTGGCCCCAATATGAGCAAAGATTGTATATATTTATGCTGCATACAAATATGCACACAGGCAAGGACAGAATTTCTTGCATCACAGCCAAGACGGATGTGCTGAGAGTTACAAGATGCAAGTCAATCACGCAAGGCCACGGTTACTTTGTTCACTTTGATGAATCCCCCATAAAAATGGCTTTTTCCATCACGCCGCAAAAAATAAAAAATCAAAAAATCAAAGTGAATGATGCATGCAGCCTGTACAATGAACGCATAAACAAGCTCTTGGCAGACGAGAAGAAGACATAGCAGCTAATTAATATTCAGTGGCGATGTGTGCGTGGCTCACACTTGACACGTTTATTGAGTCTTATTGCACACTTTAATGGCGCGCCCTGCACTCGCCAGCTTGGAAAATGGCAAGAAAACAGACAAAGAGGCTCTATGAGTGTCTTGAGTGGCAGTTTGACGTTTTTGACGACACAAGCGACAAGTTAAAATGTTCAGCTCGGACAGAAGTGGTTGATTTACAAGGATGTTGAAGCAAGAACCTTATCCCTTTTGAAAGATGTTGGACATTTCAGTATCGTTCTGCACATTACTTGCATGCTCTCCTTAACCTGAATTTTGGTACATAAGTTTGTAGACAACTTGTTGTCACGTCTGTTCCGAGGTGCGTGTGGGTGGAGTGGTGAGACATTGCCGAGATCTTATAAAAATAATTTTCAGATATAAGGAACTTTTACCTACATGGGTGAGTACATTTATACAAGTCATAAATTACATTATTTCCCCTCATAATATCCATCCATCCATCTTCTTCCGCTTATCCGAGGTCGGGTCGCGGGGGCTGAAGCCTAAGCAGAGAAGCCCAAACTTCCCTCTCCCCGGCCACTTCGCCCAGCTCTTCCCGGCAGATGTCGAGGCGTTCCCAGGCCAGCTGAAAGACATAGTCTCTCCAGCGTGTCCTGGGTCTTCCCCGAGGCCTCCTACCGGTTGGACGTGCTCTGAACACCTCCCCAGGAAGGCGTTCGGGAGGCATCCTAACCAGCCCGAGCCATCTCATCTGGCTCCTCTCAATGCGGAGGAGCAGCGGTTCTACTCCGAGTCTCTCCCGAATGATCTCCTATCTCTAAGGGAGAGCCCAGCCACCCTGCGGAGAATACTCAATTCGGCCGCTTGTATCCCCGATCTTGTCCTTTCGGTCACTACCCAAAGCTCATGACCATAGGTGAGGGTAGGATCGTAGATCGACCGGTAAATTGAGAGCTTTGCCTTTTGGCTCAGCTCTCTCTTCACCACGACAGACGGGTGCAGAGTCCACCAATCCGCCTGTCTATCTAGCAATCCATCCTTCCATCACTCGTGAACAAGACCCCGAGGTACTTAAACTCCTTCACTTGAGGCAGGACCTCATCCCCGACCCGAAGATGGCACTCCACCCTTTCCCGGGAAAGAACCATGGACTCAGATTTGGAGGTGTTGAGTCTCATTCCAGCCGCTTTATACTCAGCTGCGAACCGATCCAGTGAGAGTTAAAGGTCACTGCTCAATGAAGCTAGCAGGACCACGTCATCTGCAAAAAGCAGAGACCGAATCCTGCGGCCACCAAACTGAAACCCCTCAACGCCCTGGCTGTGCCTAATCGGTGACAAAGGGCAGCCCTGGCGGAGTCCAACCCTCACTGGAAACGGGTCCGACATATTGCCGGCAATGCGAACCAAACTCTGACACCGGTCATACAGGGAACGAACCGCCTGGATCAGGTGGTCCGATACCCCATATTCCCAAAGCACTCCCCACAGTATTCCCCGAGGAACACGGTCAAATGCCTTCTCCAAGTCTACAAAACACATGTAGACTGGTTTGGCAAACTCCCATGCACCCTCAAGGACCCTGCCGAGAGTATAGAGCTGGTCCACAGTTCCACGACCAGGACGAAAACCACACTGTTCCTCCTGAATCTGAGATTCGACTATCCGGCGGATCCTCCTCTCCAGAACCCCTGAATAGACCTTACCGAGAAGGCTGAGGAGTGTGATCCCACGATAGTTAGAACACACCCTCCGGTCCCCCTTCTTGAAAAGCGGGACCACCACCCCGGTCTGCCAGTCCAGGGGCACCGACCCCGATGTCCATGCGATGCTGCAGAGTCGTGTCAACCAAGACACACCTCCAGCATCCGTGGCCTTAAGGATCTGGGCTTTGCCACCAAAGAGCTTCTGAACACCTTGGTAACATCAGCACCATAGATAGGAGAACTCGCCTCAGAGACCCCGGGCACTGCTTCCACGTTGGAAGACGTGTCGGTGGGATTGATGAGGTATTCAAAATATTCCCTCCACCGGTCCACAACATCTTGAGTTGAGGTCAGCAGCACACCGTCCCCACCATACACGGTGTTGACTGTGCACTGCTTTCCCTTCCCGAGACGGCGGATGGTGGACCAGAATCTCTTTGAAGCCATCTGGAAGTCGTTTTCCATGGCCTCTGCGAACTCCTTCCAGGTCCGAGTTTTTGCCTCAGTGACTGCCAGAGCCGCAGACCGCTTGGCCTACCGGTACCTGTCAGCTGCCTCCGCAGGTCCGACGACACAACCAATCATCAAACTGCGACCCAGGGTGTCCTGGTGCCAAGTGCACATGTAGACACCCTTATACCCTTATGAACATGGTGTTCGTTATAGACAATCCGTCACTAGCACAGAAGTCTAATAACAAGACACCGCTCGGGTTAAGATCAGGGGGGCCGTTCCTCCCAATCATACCTCTCCAGGTCTCATTGTTGCAGCCAACGTGATCGTTGAAGTCACCCAGTAGAACAAGGGATTCCCCCGAGGGAGCACTCTCTAGGACTTCCTCTAAGGACTCCAAAAAGGGTGAGTATTCTGAACTGCTGTTTGGTGCATAAGCGCAAACAACAGTCAGGACCCGTCCCCCCACCCGAAGGCGTATGGAAACTACCCTCTCGCTTACTGGGTTAAACTCCAACGTGAAGACTTGGAGCCGGGGGGCAGCAAGAATTGCCACCCCTGCCCGTCACCTTTCATTGCCGGCAACACCAGAGTAGAATGAAGTCCAGGCCCTCTCGAGAGGACTGGTTCCAGAGCCCTTGCTGTGCGTTGAGGTTAGTCCGACTATATCTAGCCGGAATTTCTCCAGCTCACTCACCAGCTCAGGCTCCTTCCCCGCCAGAGAGGTGACATTCCACGTACCGACAACTAGCTTCTGTAGTCGAGGATCGGACCGCCAAGACCGCCGCCATTGAGTCCAAGACTTGGAGTAGAACCACTGCTCCTCCGCATTGAGAGGAGCCAGATGAGGTGGCTCGGGCATCTGGTTCGGATGCCTCCCGAACGCCTTCCTGGGGAGGTGTTCAGGGCACGTCCAACCGGTAGGAGGCCTCAGGGAAGACCCAGGACACGCTGGAGAGACCATGTCTCTCAGCTAGCCTGGGAACGCCTCGGCATCTGCCGGGAAGAGCTGGACGAAGTGGCCGGGGAGAGGGACCTCTGGGCTTCCCTGCTTAGGTTGCTGCCCCCGCGACCCGACCTCGGATAAGCGGAAGAAAATGGATGGATGGAAATAAATACAATTATTTGCTTTTTTTTTTTTTTAGTTCTCTTGTTAAATTATTGTTGCCCACTTAAGGAAAACTATAGATTTTTTTTATTTTTTATTTTTTTAGAAACATAAATGAGTCCACAGTATTCGTCACCACTCAGCCATGAGATTTTTATCCTAAAAGTTTTGGATTTGGTTTTCTCTTTGTCACAGCAAGAAAGAAAGATGTCCGAACCAAGGCAAGCTACTTGTCAGCACTTTTAATTCACAACTGTCGTGCAAGACCCGTTTCAATTTCAAAACCCGGATAGCTGATTTAAAAGGTCAGAACAGCCATGACAGGTTGATCCTGTGTAACAAACAAAAAACATATTGATTCAGAATTCCAGAAAATATGTTATGTGTCCCAACATTATATGAATTGCCGTATTGATTTTATGTAATAAACAAGGTAGTACAAGTATTCCTTAGCAAGTAAAAGTTCTAGTTATGTTAGACATAAAACGCAGTTCATGCTCGTAATGTTAGGAGTTAAGTCATAAAACTGAGATTCCCGGTTCATAACGACGTGCGGGTGATGATGACGTGCTCCACACAGCAACAAGCTTAGTTTGGTTTTGACTTCACATTTTTAATATGCAATTTGCAAAGACTGTAAAACGCTGTAACGAGAGAGTAAGACATCTTCCTTTAATACTTCTTTAATATCACAAATGAGGTAGAATTACTTGGAATTATTCGGAACCTGCGGCAAAATAATAAGTGGCAGGAGAGCCCAGTTTATAATTTCACTGATTGTATTAATCTAGAGAAGCCAAGACCATATGGCGGATCTGGACCCTTTGCAGACCCATGCCCAGTTCAAGTGAATGGGAAATATAATAATAATGAAATTGTTTGTTTACTTGCCGAGAAGTGAATTAGAACCATGGCGTCACAGCGAGGCAGGGTGCAATCTTGCGACGACTTCAGTGCTACTCAGAAACAGGCATCTGGCAACCAAACCACGCTAACAAACATAATGCTCCAACACCCGACAGACGCCAAAGGCTCAACAAAATAATCAAACACAGACGTACGTGCACGTAAAGCAGACAGAAAACAGAACAGGGCGAAACAGGAAGAGCAACAAAATGACGAATCATTCGAGGGGAAGTTTACAACCCAGTCGGATGTGAGAGGGAGGAAAATAACGTTTCTCAAATCCCAGTATGAAATATCTACGAGAGTCACATCTCATTAATTGAAAGCACAGCAACGTGCAAATGAGTGTAGTGCGCCAGGCTGAGGATTGAGTGGATATTGGAGCAAAACAAAACATCTTTGACTGACGGAAGAGTTGTTAGGAGTGCATTTACTCAAAGCTAAACAAAAAGAGGAACCGTGTGACACATTCAGGCAAATCCCGATGTCAGCTGGAACAATAACAAGATCATGTGAAACGTCAAGAGGGTGCAGCTTTTCTGTTAAAGAGACACTTTATTGTTAGTGTTTGATTGTAGTTGTACAAACTTTTCCAATTTATTGAAATTGGGTCCCGTTTTCTTTTTACATGCAATTCAGGTGCCAAAATAATTATGTTGTATTGAAACAGTGCAGTGTTTCATTACATTTGACAGTCATGTGACATAGTCTGTTCGATGCAATTTAAGACAAAATAAGGTTGGGACCGTGTCTGTGAAAAGAATTGCATAAACTCAATTTTAATTGAAGACCCCCGATCTACAGTTTCCTACTTTGCACTTTACTTTGTTGTATGCGCATGTCTGTGCCACATAGAAATGTGCAGCTTTCCAACTTGCATTATTAATTAGATTCTTCTTTGTGAATTTATTAAGACTAACCTTTCCTACATGTAAACAGAAGGAGGTTATTTTCAGTGACTATTGGTCATGATTTTTTAAGTGCTTGAGACTTTTGTTACAGACAGTATAGCACTGTTTTCTATAACTTGTATTTGGGCCTGTCATGATGACAAATTTTGCTGAACGATAATTGTCCTACAAATTGTCGATGTCAATATCCATTATTGACAACAATTTTTTAAGATCATTTTTTCATTAATTATTAGGCATATTAATGAGAGTAAATCGTATCAATAGCAATGTACTTTTCTTTCTCAAGAGTATTTACCAAATGTATTGTCATTGGAATATAAAGAGCTTTTAAATTAAAAAAGTGTTTGTAATGAAATTCTGCCACGATTGAGCCTTCTCCCGGGGAAATCATTCTCGCACAATGACAGCATTTAATTCGCGTTTTCTGCGAGATTCGGTGTTTAGCAGTAAATTGTAAAGTATTTATTGGCCAATTCCGCGATTCCAAAATCATAGGACCCTCCACTCACTAGTAGCCACATACTGGTACAAAGAGGTTTAACGTCTGAAAGGATGGGTCACTCTGACAGGCCCATTAGTAACTGCACTGAGTTGTGTTTTTGCACAAACATTGTTTATTTGTGACATGCATCGCAGTAAAAGAAGCATAATGTGTATCATTGTCAGAAGTATATATATATATATATATATTATATTGTTGTAGATTTTGGATCATATCCAAGGTGAGGTTAAAAGTTAGAAGTTAAATACTTGAACTGTTTCTTGATGTAAAGCCAAGACCCCTGGTCATTTTGGCTACTATACAAGCCGAAGTGGTCAATAGTCCAGCTCCTTTCCAAGCATTACTTGTCTGTGCGGATGGCCTGCCACAGCGTGTTCCACTTAATTATGGAAGCAGCAGGTGTAATCATTTGCCCAATTAGCTTTTACACATCATTGCATCGCCGCTCAAAGTGAATACACACAACAAGCCCGGGTGTCATTTATCAGCGGAAAGCATAATGAGCGAGAGTAGATGTTTTCACCCCGAGAGGCACCATTTGTAATTTAAAGCGATCGAGTTGAGGATGCACACGCCGCCGAGGGTTTTTTTCTCTCCCAAAGACAAATAGGCGCGGCGGGCTGTTTGATTAAAGACACCATTTGAAAGGCAGCCAAAGGTTGTTTTTGTTGTGCTGCTGAGTGTCACATGTCTTATTTAATAATAGTAATAATAGCGCCCAAAGCCCACCCGGCATGTATGGAGCACACACACACACACACACACACACACACACACACACACACACAGTTCAGGAGGATTGTTATGCATACAGCTGCTGGTGAGTGGGAGTTGTGCATCATCTGAGGGTACGGCAAGAAAGACATGAAGAAAGACATGAGCTGAAAAGAGAGAGAGGTGGGCTATGGAGCACAGTTGTGAGCTGCTGTAGGGGGGTAGGTCAACATGGCTGAGTCAGTCCTGAGTCACGATGGAGGCGGTGAAGATCCACCTCCTCCCTGCCCATTACAACCCCATCCAAATATCAAACATTACACAAGTGAAAGACACTTGGACCCTCTTCCTGTCCTCCATACGCTCTTTCAACAAAAGCAAGAACACCCAGAAAACCGTGGATGAAAGGGTTTAATTAAAGTTTAATACAACTTAATGTTTGAACGGCATGGCTTCCGACCCTGCAGGCGTGCAACATAGCAAATTTTGTTCAAAGCAGATAAGATTTGACAGATGACTCTTTTTACAAGCAAAGCAACCACAATAGATGAAGTATTCATTATAAAACGTCAATGTTCACTTATCTGGCAGACTGTATGCTTCCGTGGACACATAGGTTTTATTATGTATTAGTATAATTTAAGATTATGTATTATTGCTCTACAATTTGGAAGTGAACAGTTACGTACTATTTATTTATTCGTATTTTTCTCTTCTTATCTTTCACGTCTTGCTGTGACTGTTTTATTCTGTGATCTATTTTTATTAGGACATTTTTGGAGAGCTGCTTGAAACCTACATTTCTCTTGGAGATTAATTAAGTATTTATCTATCTATTATCTGCCTCATAGTCAGAAAAAAGCCTGCAGGCCAGTTTGAGCGACACACCCATCCATCCCATTCATTTTCTATGCCGCTTATCCTCACTACGGTCGCGGAGATGCTGGGGCCTATCCCACCGACGCTGCCAAAAAATGCACTATAAGCATTAGAATAACATTTAACTGCTATGTATTAAATATAAATAAATGGTGTTCAGTGGAAACCTCTAATGTGGAAAGTTGCACTGTTGTTGCGCGATTCGTACAACGTCTGTGTTCCTGTGTCTAAGGTGTTTTGCTTTTGACTTTTTTTGTTTTTTGGCGACACACTCCAAAAGAACGGTTACAGGCACAGAGAATGGGAACGTGAAGAGAAAATAATGTACACAGGAAGTTATGTGGCATATGCAAAATAAAGTTATTGTAATTTCCAGTGCATATATTCTCACACTTTGAACTCTGTCTACTGTATATGAAGCAGCTAATTTATGGCTAAAAGAACTACAATTCCCATGATGCTTACAGTGCAGCTTCAGTAGAGTAAGTTAGCTAAAGCGCGTGATGCTAGAAACTTCAACTGAAGGTAGGATTGCAAGGTTTATAGTGTGTCATTCTTTATGGTGTGTCAAAAAACCCACTACCACCATGTTTCTAAAGGCTGGATTACTGCGTGATGAAGAGGACAGATCATATTAAAGGGCTCACTTGCCTTGAGATGAAAGTGACACTGACAGCGACAACAGAAGAGACTGAAAGTGTGTGATGAAGGAATTATGAGGCTGTTGAATTCTGATGTTGAAGAATATGACTCTAATGGTTTTAGTTCCCAGGGGGATGAAGATGGGGATGAATGACTTTTTGTAGGCTACTGTTTAACTAGCCATATTACACACACTGTTCAATGCTGTTTTAACTAGCCGCATAACATGCACAGTTTGGACCTCTGCGCCTTAAATTTAGTGGATGCAGCTTATATAGCACTATGCTTGATAGTCCAGAAATTACAGTAGTCCTTTATTTTATTTTTTTTTTTTTTTTTTTTTTACATTAAATAGATATTCACTATTTCTTTTTTTTTTGTGCACTTGAGTGGCAATTACTGGGCAAATAATGGGGGAGGGCCTCGCAGGCGAGCGCCTGGTGGCCAGGCCTTCACCTGTGGTGACCCAGCCCGAAGAAGCATCACGGGAGCTCCCCCCTGCAGGGGCAAGCATAAGAGTCCGGTGCCAGGCGATTTGGGCAGCGGTAGAGGGCGGGTGTCCATGCGACCTGATCTTCGGCGGCCAAATCTGGTTCTTGGGACATGGAATGTCACTTCTCTGCTGGGGAAGGAGCCCGAGCTTGTGGAAGAAACGGAGACATTCCGACTAGATATAGTCAGACTCACCTCAACCCACAGTTTGGCCTCTAGAACCAAATTCCTTGAGAGGGGCTGGACCTTTTTCTACTCTTTGAGTTGCTGCAGGGGATAGGCGGCGTCCGACACCTCAGAAAGGGGAAGCAGTCCCCAGTTCACACTGTTTACAGTGCGGACGGAGGCTTGCTGACCTCGACTGTGAATATAGTTGTTCGGTGGAAGGAATACTTTGAGGCCCTTTTCAATCCCACTGACGTACCTTTTCGTAGAGGAAGCAGAGTCTGAGGACAGGTACGTGGACAGTTCTATCACCGTGGCTGAGGTATTTGGGGTAGTTAAAACACTCCCCAGTGGAAAAGCTCCGGGGGTAATAATCTTCATGGACAGAATTTCTAGGCGCAGTCAAGACGTTGAGGGAGTCCAGCTTGGTGACCTTAGGATCTCGTCTCTGCTATTTGCAGACAATGTGGTCCTTATGGCATCATCAGGCTATGACCTCCAGGGTTTACTCGAACAGTTTGCAGCTGAGTGTGATGCTTCCTGGATGAGACTCAGCACCTCCAACTCCGAGGCCATGGTTCTCAGTCGGAAACGGGTGGACTGTACCCTCCGGGTTGGGAGTGAGGCCTTGCCTCAGGTGGACGAGTTCAAGTATCTCGGGGTCTTGTTCACGAGTGAGGGACGGTTGGATTGCGAGGTTGACAGACGGATTGGTGCCGTGTCAGCAGTAATGCGGCCGCTGAGAGAGAGCTGAGCTGGAAGGCAAAGCTCTCTGTTTACNGTATCTCGGGGTCTTGTTCACGAGTGAGGGACGGTTGGATTGCGAGGTTGACAGACGGATCGGTGCCGTGTCAGCAGTAATGCGGTCGCTGAGAGAGAGCTGAGCCGGAAGGCAAAGCTCTCTGTTTACAGATCGATCTACGTTCCCACCCTCACCTATGGTCATGAGTTATGGGTCAAGCGGCGGAAATGAGTTTCCTCCGTAGGGTGGCTGGACTCACCCTAAGAGATAGGGTGAGGAGCTTGGCCATCTGAGACTAGCTCAGAGTAGAGCCGCTACTCCTTCACATCGAGAGGAGTCAGTTGAGGTGGCTCGGGCATCTAGTACGGATGCCTCCCTGGTGAGGTGTTTCGGGCATGCCCAGCTGGGAGAAGACCCCGGGGAAGACCTAGGACACGCTGGAGGGACTATGTCTCACAGCTGGCCTGGAAACGCCTTAGTGTCCTCCCGGTGGTACTGGAAGAGGTTGCCGGAGACCGGGAAGTCTGGACTTCCCTACTGAGACTTCTGCCCCCGCGACCCGGACCCGGATAAGCGGAAGAAAACGAAATGGAATGGAATGGACTGGCAATCAAAATCTTTTGGTCATAAGAGTGAACACAAACTTCTTCTATGATTGTAGACCTCAGCAGTTTATTTGTCATTTACATCTAAATATTAACAGTGGCTAACTTGTATGACATGTATGAAGAATTTAATTGAAAGTGCAACTATCTCATTTAGCATCAGCAAGTCCTAAGTTGTTAGGGAACTGTACAACCGACAGACAGACTAGCACCAAACCGAAAAGAAACAACATATAACCTCATTTTGAAAAATGAGCCCATCACGATAGGGTAGTATATGCCGTCGATCATGTGATGTAAGCATAATCACTTCATGCCATTATAGGGTCTCTACAGTGAACAAATGCAGAATTGCCAATCTTTTCTTTTTCTTCAGCATACCATGCAGTGTCTTGAATAAAGGCACAAAATTGCCTGACACTGACATAAAGCTGCTTGACATATTTTTGGTCAAATCAATAGGTATTTTGACAAAATAAGCCAATATGAAAAGGGAAAATGACAAAGCACATAAGTCTTGACTTGCAATGCTTACATGAAGTGTCAATTTCCTCTCCACCGACTAGTACATTAGTTAATAAGGCAGCCAAGTGCTTATGTGTTGTGCCTATTAATGACATTGGCAGCACGCCATGCTGTAGCTGTGTTCATCTCAAGTGTGTATGAATGTGAGTGCCTGTAAGTGGGAACACGCCGCCGCCAGACTCATTAGACTCCCAATAGGACACCATAAATACTGGAAATGCTGTGCTCTGATGACAGCAATCATCTTGAGGACAAACATGACTCCACCATTAACTGACACACTCACCCTCTCTGTCACATGGTGTGCATCGCTTTCCCCCCCCCAACCATTCTCCTTCCCTCGTAGTGATCCATAATCCAGATGTTGGTTCGAAAGGCCAGTAAGGTCACACGCTGGATTTGGATTTAGTCATCAGTAAGCATATCCAACTCAATAAGGACACTGCTTATCCGAAATGACTGCATACTAATCACATTCCATCAGGCCTGAATGGATACAGAATGCCATGTCGCGCCCCCTATCTGTGTGCTCAAAATGCTTTGGACGGCATGCAAGCATACAAGAAGAACAGATGTTCTGCACTCGCTATTACACAAGTGATCGATGACTTGCGGACAGTCAGTCGGACAGTTAGTCGCTAAGTCCTGTTTGTGCCGTCGCGAAAATGATGTGCTTGAGGGCGGCCATGTTTTTCAACTAATCTTGCTCAAATTTTACAGGCATGCGCTTGTCAGTACCCTAAAAGTGTGCACCAAACTTTACGCTGTTTCAGAAGTAAAAGAGGAAACGTTCACAAATCAATTTTTTCACATGGCCGTATAATTATTAGTACATTTTTTTTTTCATAATTTTGGTGCCAAACTGCACAACCAGGCTGCTGTGTTCATGTAATATCGGACCGCAAATGTGTAACAAAAGGCCATTTCTGAGCAGACCTCTGAACACTGGAGGAGGGCGACCGGTGCTGCCAGTTCTGAGCAGATGGCACCATTGGACATTTTCCATTCTCAGAGGAAAGGAAAAAAAAGCAAAGAAGAACTTTGATGTGTCTTTTTTTAATCCTGCACCTGTCCAACTTGGCCGCTGCCTTCACCTTGAGCCTTCTTTTTGTGAAGCGGCAGAAGAAGCCACAACGCCAGTCTGCCATAAAAAGTCTGCTGATTGGGCAGGAGCAGATTACCGGTTTCAAAGTATATCATGGTATGAAAACGTCACCGTCTCCAAAGCGCTAAAATTGTGCGTAATACCGTTCCTACGATACGAGAGAAAGTGTACAAGAGAAGGTCCACTACATGGAAATACTTGTCATGTTCTGTGTTCTTCCTTGCAGTCGGAACTGGGCTTCGATGTGTTGAGACCACAGGTGTCTGCTGTGTTGCCAAAAGTCGGGCATAGATAGCAAGGGCGTTACCCTCAACATAATACCCACGTCGAATGTAGAGATGTGATTCAGCACGAGACAGGAGTGGAGGATAACTGATACTCCACTGAACCAACAATTGTCCCAGTTGAAACACATCACATGACCCGGAAAGAGAAGTTTGTGGAAAGGTGTGACCTGCCCCTATGAAATAAAACCACAACATCACAGGTTTAAAAAATAAATATTTGTTTTGACCTTCTTGAGCCACTTGATGGCATTTATTTAGATTTTGCTGTGTTTTCTTTTTTTTAAAGAAAATATTTATTATCCCCTCCGTGAATCACCACCTTATCGCGGTGGAGGGGTTTGAGTGCCCGAGTGATCCTAGGAGCTATGTTGTCGGGGGTTTTATGCCCCTGGTAGGGTCTCCCAAGGCAAACAGGTTCTAGGTGACGAGCCAGACTAAGAGTGATTCAGAAGACCCTTATGACGAACAACGTGAGGAGTGACCGCACCTCGCCCGGACGTGGGATACCGGGGCCTCACC
>QODF01000212.1:18662-57025 GCA_024372805.1 Oostethus manadensis | reverse complement strand
TAGGACACGCTAGAGGGACTATGTCTCACAGCTGGCCTGGGAACGCCTTGGTGTCCTCCCGATGGAGCTGAAAGAGGTCGCTGGGGACCGGGAAGTCTGGACTTCCCTGCTGAAGCTGCTGCCCCCGCGACCCGGACCCGGATAAGCGGAGGAAAATGGATGGATGGATGGATGGATGGATATTTTTTGTGTTGTGACTTGACTTAAAGGATTAGTCACAGTAGACTGCATTGTATTTATTATTTATTTAGACTGCAATTTATGTATAATTTATTTCAAAGGAATTCAGTTATTCTTTGTTATTGTGTTTACCGTATTATTATGTATTGTGTGAAATTATCAAACCGTGATATTTTTTCCCAAGGTGATAATGCCTACTGCCGATGAGCGATTGCTACACTAGTAATTACTCCAAATGTATGGTCGTTAACCACCACGATGCATCCCCTGGTCCAATTGTTTACAATACTTTGCGTACATACATACCAGGCAGGAGGCCTAGGAGAAGCCCAAAGAGGAGGTTTTATGGATGTAGTGAAAGAGGACATGAAAGTAGTTGGAGCGAGAGAAGAGGATGCAGAAGACAGGGTTAGATGGAGGCTATTGATTCGCTGTGGCGACCCCTGAAGGGATAAGATGAAAGGAAAATTAGAGACTTTGCGTACATATACAATATCATGAGGTAAGGATTAACAGTTGATTAATTCAATTATTTTTTTCTTCTTGATAAAAATGTTTACATATATTGGCATGTACTAGAGATTAATTAGTGCTCCATTAGCATAGTTAAATTAATTGTGGCCTAACAGTTTGCGTACTAGTGCATATAAAGCGTATTTCATCAGTGAGTATTTTCAAGATAGGTTCCAGTTTAATCATGACACTATTGAAGATGATCAGTATAGAAAATGGATGGATGGATAGTATACTTAAGTACTGTAAAAATAAATACATTTTAAAAAAACTAGGGCCGTCAATTGATTAAAAACCTTGATCAAATTAATCGGTTTTCAAATTAATCATTATTAATCACCATTTGCGATTAGTGTATGCGTGCCGCACAGTGACCAGGTGGTTAGCATGTTGGCCACACATTCAGGAGTTCTGACCAGTCCAGGGTGTAGTCCGTCTCTCGGCCGAAGTCACCTGGGATAGGTTCCAGCATACCCCCCGTAACCCAAATAAGGATAAGCGGCATAGAAAATTGATGGATGGATGCAACTGTGTGTGAAATATGGCCATTTTTACTGAATTTTATGAAAAAAAGATAAATGACCAAAAAGATACATGTATATACTGTATTTGTATATATTAACAGCTCCAAAGAACTCAAAATTTAACTCAAGATAAAAAAATACCACACATGTCTGATAATCTATTTGCCTAAAAGTGGTCTATTTATTGTTATTGTCAGCTTCACTCACAAAGCCTTGAGCCACTGCTGAGTGGTACACTACCTACTGCAGCTTGGGCTGTGTTGTTTGTGAGTTCTAAAACGTTAACACTAGGTAATGCATCGTGGCTCGCATGTGTATTGTAGACTTTTGTGGCAATAAGTCAAAAAATTGGTTAACTTGGAGACTCCACATGCTGCCACCTGAAGAGTGGATACTACTGGCTCTCAAGTTTGCTACAAAGACTCAACAAGATGCCATGTTGCTATCAGTATTTTTTGCCCGAGGACTATGTTGTATTTACAAGCTCTATAGGGAGCACGAGTCTTGTAAAGACGAGTCTGAAAGTCTGAAAGACACAGCCATCCCAATGAGAGCGGACATTGTAAGTGACTGTTTACATTATATTGTTATCCAAGTCGGGCCGCACGTTGTATGAGTGGGTAGCATGTTGGCCTCACAGCCAGGAGATCTGGGTTCGAATCTCCGTTGTTCTCCCCATGCGTGGGTTTTTTCTGGATATTCCGGTTCCTCCCACATTCCATTAACGTGCATGTTAGGTTAATTGGCGACTCTAAATTGTCCATCGGTATGAATGGGAGCGTGAATGTTTGTCTGCCCTGCCACTGACTAGTCCAGGGTGTACCCCGCCTCCCGCCCGAAGTCAGCTGGGATAAGCTCCAGCATACTCTAGTGAGTATGAGACCCTAGTGAGGATAAGGGGCATAGAAAATGTAAAAAAGGATTGTTATCCAAGTCTTACCTCATAACCTGCAGCGTTAGTTTCTATCGGCTATGTACCATCAATGCTCCTAGAAAAGTAGTCCTGGTAATGTCTAAAATGATGGAAATAAGGCAAAATACTGTAAGAATTACATGTTAATGCCTGATCACAGCATGTATATGAAACGCTAAAACCTTGTTTGAGGTTTTTGTTAAAGGGCTGTTTTGTCAAATTAGGTGTGTACCATGATGTCGATTGTTAGCTCTCTCATACGAACTTGTTTTCTGCCTTTAGAACGCACAGAAAAAGGGACAGAAATATCTGGTCGTGTTTCCCATAAGGATTGTGGATGAAGGGCAAAGTTTAAAAAAAATGTTTTCTTTTAAATGCATCAAGTTGGACTTTGGCGGTAAAAAGTAATACAGTATATTAATGAGTGATAAGAATATCCACGTATTTTTGTCTTTGTCTTTCTGTTTATGTAAACCACACATAAACAAATAATAAAGACATTATTGTGATTTTCACATTGTCCGTGAATGCATCTTGCGGTCCAGCGACAATGAGGAGGTGTCGTTCCAAAGAGGACTAGAGACGTGTTGGAGATACGTACAGTATATGGGTGTTGGAATTGCACTGCTGTTGATGTGTTCTCATGTGTTGTGAGAGTTGTGGCTTCCCTTGATGCGCATGTGTTAATTACGCTAAAAATGTTAACTTGTTGTTAACTTGTTGTAATGTTAACTGCCATTAACGCACAATTTTTGACAGTCTTAAACTAAATACAAAAATAAATTAGTCCATCCTAATAAATGCCTTATACCAGGGGTGCCCGAAGTTATGGTGCACGTTCGTTTTTTATTGACCAGCAGCAGATTATAGAAGTAAAATTAAACCCCAAAATGGGAAAAATAAAGCACGATGGCACAATGCAAAGAGAAAAGGCTGAAATGTTGATACTAATAAATTAATACAACGCTTTTCACTATAGTAGAACACATGCTAAGCAATATTTCTTTGTAATACAACTTTTTTCCTCTCCCTCTTTGCTATTATTATTATTTTTGTAGGGGCCGCACGGTGGATGAGTGGGTAGCATGTTGGCCTCACAGTCAGGAGGTTCAGTGTTCGAATCTCCGTTGGGCATCTCTGTGTGGAGTTTGCATGTTCTCCCCGTGCATGTGTGGGTTTTCTCCGAGTACTCCGGTTTCCTCCCACATTCCAAAGACATGCATGTTAGGTTAATTGGCCACTCTAAATTGTCCATTAGAGTGTCTGAATGTTTCTCTGCCCTGCGATTGACTGGTGACCAGTCCAAGGTGTACCCCGCCTCCCGCCCAAAGTCAGCTGGGATAGGTTCCAGCATACATGAGGATAAGCGGTATAGAAAACGGATGGATGGATGGATGATTTTTGTAGCTGTTGGAAACCAGTTTGTAGAGCGCACCTTATCAAGTGCTCACATAGTTTTTTTTTTTTGTTTTACAATTTTTTCAAATGAGAAAAACGTTGCTAACATTGAACACAGAGACATCATTTTTGTCCAGTGTTGAGTACAATCACAAACTCACAAAATGGTAACCTTTAGCACACAAAAGAAAAGATACATGAACCGAGATGACTGCTCTGGCATTTAGAATGTAGGACCAGTTATGGTGTGGTTAACAGTGTATGTTTCTGGTGCACTAGAATGCGAGTCATTAATATGCAGAAATGTGCAGCCGAGAACAACAACGACATACAGCGGTAGGTCAGATTCCTGGATGTGTATGCCGGCCACATTGTATCTTTCCATTAAATTTAATTTCAACCAGTCCAGTGGTTTTTGCGTAATCATGCTAACAGATGGACAAACAAGATGATAACAGATGTGGGGGGTGAAAATGAACATTCATTAAGAAATTGTTTATAATGCACTCGGAAAAGGACACAACTGCCCTGTATTTTCACTTTCCATTCTGACTCACTTCAGTTTACCTTTCTTCTACCCTTGTTTAGGGTCAAACTGGGAAGGCTGATGTCAGACCAAAGGTCGCGTGAGGCGGAGTGCGTAATCTACTGTAGACTAATGCTGCTAATTAAGGGCATCACCGCCAGGAAGGTGCTACTATTCTCGGTCCACTCCAGGGGATGCTGTCTCCCCGAGTCGGCCCAGGGGACGTGTGTTTTTTTTTTATACACGCACGCACGCACGCACACACACACACACCCCCAATGTAGAAAGTCACATGCACACACACAAGCAGAGCAGCTCTGTTTAATATGAACGCTAATAAAGTGGCATTAAAGGCTGTGTCCCTCTTAGGCTCCAAATTACACTTTTTTTAATACCAAAAAATATAAGAGCATCACCGGCTTGCGTATGTTATTAATAGTGCTTTAAAAGAACAGACGGAACAAAGTTAAACTCATAAACTCTAAATTGTCCATTAGAGTGTGAGTGTGACTGTTTGTTTGTCTGCCCTGCGATTGACTGGCGACCAGTCCGGGGTGTACCCCCGCCTCCTGCCCAAGGTCAGCTGGGATAGGCTCCAGCAAACCCGCGACCGTAATGAGGATAAGCGGTATAGAAGATGGATGGATGGATGGATGGATGGATGGAAGTACACTTTGGTATGATTGTGTGGTTATGCGGTACGGCTGTACAGTGGTACCCTCGGTTAGCATCGGCCCCGGTTAGTTTGTCTGTCCTATGAGGTTAATGATAAGGTTAATAACATGCAAATTAGCCATTGACATCATCTAGAAACTTCAAGTACAGCCAATAGCTACATTTTGTTTACTGAGGAGATGGTAACAGTCGAGAGCATCTTCAGCTGCTCCTATAGATTGACATGCTGTGATTTTACATGCTCTTATCGGCAAATAAATGCTATTAAATCGGTAAGAAGTGCAGCAAGACGACTTTTGTGGGTCAGAGGCCATGTTGTGCAACATTAGCAATATCAGACAAAGCTAGCAGAGGTGGCGAAGATCTGGGGCTCATGTATGTATAGGAAGAACACAATTCATTTTGAAATTATATCTAGCAAAAGATGGTTGCATAGTCCTTCTCAGGGGACGACTGATTATCCTCTGTGCAAGATCTCTGCCCAACACAAGACTGCATAGTCAAAGCTCACATTTCCTTGTCAGAGGTCAGTTTATTCCCGGTTGTCTTCAGTCATTATTTGCGACGGTATGTCCAATAAAGAACGCTCTTCCTTTTGAATGATGTCCGCCATAAGATTGCAAAGGTAGATGAGGTTCAAAGGTGTGTCAATGGGCGTGCCCAAACCTTTTTCACTGAGGACCATGTTCAGGAAGGATCCAGGGCACGACTTTGATAAACTAAAACCAATCTAATGTACTCAAGGTCAACATGTGCTCAACTATCCAAACAAAAATCCCATGTTTGGGTTATAGGTGACAAAAGCAAATTAGTATATCCTAGTTATATAATATCTCATGAATAATTAATTCATTTTATTTGTACAATATCAAGCTGTAGGCTTAAAATTGGCCCCAGCGCCACACTATGGACACCCCATGGCTACATCTTTATTTTCAGAACTCTTATGACAGATTGCCCTGTCAATCCCCCGTTTTTCAAAGCAATGAGTTCATTTTGTGTAGCGAGGCAGTTTTGGTCAAAGGTCAAATGTGCGGGTACATGTTCCTTGTCAGTCCTCATCTGGGAAGCAATTCCAGCCTTCAAACATTCAGTGGATATTTGCAGTGCGAGCGCAAGATGTCGTTTGATATCGAATAATACCCACCTAAAAAGTGCTGAAGTGCTTGAGGTGGAAGGTGAGATTGGTTGAGCTCTTTCATTAGCGATTCAAATTTTTGAGGATTATTCGGAACGTGAGACTACGGCCGTTTGCCTGACTATGCAGGTGTCAGTCAATGATAAGCTCTGAAATGTACAGGACAGCAGATTTCCTGTTTTCCTTTTTTAAAAAAAAGCATTAATTAATTAGTGGCTCTCTGACGTACCTTCCCTCGAGTCGTTAGTAGCAGGAGCCTCCGTACAGTCACAGATACAATTTAGTTTGAGCACAGTCAGCCCACTCTCTCTTGAAATATTAACACCTTTTATATGTTGCAGTCACTGCTCCACAGATGCCAGACTACACAGTTGCTATATGGATACGCTTCCACTCCACTACTGCTGCACACAAAAGGGGAAAAAAAATCTGTCAAAACATGCACCCTACTGTGCTCTCTGCGCTTTATTTTTCTGAGAAATATGGCACATGCTGGTGCCCCACGCCTTCAAATTTCTCACACAGCTCAATGTGCTCCACAAAAACACCAAGGGGCAGTGGTTCTCCAACTACTTACAGTCGCCTACCCCTTCGGACATTTGAGCCATGTACCCCCTACTTCTGCACACTTAAAAAAACAAAACATTTTATACAAATTAACTTGAAATAATCAATTGGTTAATTTATAGTAATTGTGGATCAAAATGTCATATTTTGCATGGTGACATTTTGATAGTTTCATATGAGCACTACAGAAGTAATCTTCTTACATATCTTTTATTCCAGTCTGATGTCGGTACCCTTTGGTTTGAAAGGGTTGGAACATCCCTTTTTTTATCCACCCGTGAGGGCGGTGAGCTTTAAATCTGCATATTATTTTATTACCTAATAGAAAGGGAAAGTTTAACAATCACGATAAAGCAGCATCTAAAGTACAAAAATACACACAACCAATGACAAAGCCTCATTTTCGGGAATCACCACTCTTGTCATCGCTGCACCATGCGGGGAACACCAATATAAATGAAATCTTCAGGATTCAACACAGGATTAATGCACAAAACAATCATCAAACTTATTTGTTCTTATGATGCACACAGACCAATGAACAACATCGTGTACTGTATCCTTTCTGCTCTGTTGGCCTTGTTGTTGTTTTAATGTTTACTCACATACCCCATGTTCCAATTGGCGTACCCTTTGGGGCACGCATATCCCACTTTGGGAACCTAGGCTTTAGGGTGTTTAGCTGAATAACCGCAACATTTCTTAGGGGATTGTCAAACACGTGACTCTCAAATCTGAGCAAGATTGCAAAAGATGGCCACCATCAAGCAAAACCATGTTACCATCAGTCATTTTTCTCAGGATTCTAAAACTTTAAGTATATCTGTGTTACATGTGTTGCATGTGTTCCCAAGCATTTAGGCAATTATAGACCCCCCTTCCCCTAAAAAAAAATTAGCAACTATAAAGCCATGCGTGAATATCCATAAGCAATTATACACAGCCAAATATGCATCAGTGCACATATGAAATTGCCCCCCTGTCCCCTGTCCTGACAAACACACTCACCGCTTTGTCCAAATGTGTCGCATACGTCTCGGAGCCCATGGTGATGCCAGTTCGCTTCCTTTTGTTTCCCATTTTCCGGCCTCTCTCTGTATGAATAATCCGAAAAATTGGACTGGAGAAGAGGGCGCTGGCTAAGTAGAAAACACTATGAATGATTCAGGTTTGTTGAAATTACACAGAACATGGGAGGGGGGGCTCGCCATCAAACTGTGGTTGTGGTGGATTTGCGCAAGATGGTTTTCTGAGGTTTTTGGGAACTATGGTGCGGGTGTACGCAAGGTAGAAGAGGAGGAGAAGGGGTGTTTGCCTTTGGTGGAAAACTGTGGTAGACTAAAAGGCCGCCGTTCTCCAGTTCATGGGGCAGAGGAGGAGGGGAGGAAGATGAGCAACAGTGCACAGGGCTGAGCCTCATGTTGTTGAGCTCGGCTTGCAAGTGCAGCTCTGAGTCATCCACATCGTACTGGAGGTCACAGTCCGGACAGTAGCCGTGATACTGAACCTTCTCACTGAATCGCACCCTCTCGCGGGGCTCCCTGCTGGGGGCCTTGGGGCATTTCTTCTTTTCATGGCGGAGCAGAGGCATGGGTCTGGGTAGGGTGGGCACCAGACCTGATTCTGCTATGCCGCCATCATTAGTAATGAAACATGATGTAGGGGAGAATAAGTCCCGGTTTGGCTTCACGGGGAAAACACCACCGTTCTTCAATAGTGATCCATTAGCTTTGGATGGATTCCCTGACAACAATAATGTCGGGTGAGGCAGACTCTTCCCGTTGTGATCCTCAGCTCTCACAGAGGTAAGTCTGGGCGGCGGCATGGGTGGGTGTGCCTTTTTGTGAACGGTCAGCACCCCGCAATGAATGGTGGGCAGCGGGGCGGGTTTGAAGAGGCAGTCGTCGGAGAAAAGCTTCATTTTCTCCAGGCTGGAGGCCGTGGTGGTGGTGGTGGCGGTGGAACTGGAGCTGGAGTTGAGAGTGTCCGTTTTGGAGCTGTCCGTCAGGCCGTCCTCCTCCAGCTGGAGGTCGCACGTCAGCGTGTCGATGTCGTGGACGACCTGGCGATGAGAGGAATGGCAAAATAATAAACCTTAGCTGTGGGAACTGGCGATAAATATTCAACACCAGTGTCCTGTTTCTCTTCATCCTAATCAATCCATGAAAAAGCAGGCTGTGTACGATTTAAAAGGCTACACTTTGATCGAGGAGGCCGATTCAGGAGATTAAAAATCGATTGAGATATCACACTGACACCTTCGCTGTCGCGAGAAAAGAAATAGCCCAGCAATTTACGGCAATGGCCGTGAGCCTGCCAAACTCGCACCTGAGTGATGGACTGCAGGAGTCACGGACGGAATTAAATGTTATTTGCAACTCAAAGTTAAATGTCTGTTTTTGAATATTTACTCCCTTTCAGGTACTGAGATCAAATCACAGCCTACAGCACCAAAACGTTTATCATGTCAATATGTGCAATAAAACCATAGAGCCGACGCAATGAGCCAGTTTACAAAAGAGTGCAAACACGGTTTACAAGGTATGTGGAGGAGGCCGAATGCTAAGAATGCTAAGAGCTATAGTGTCTGATTTCATTCATTCATTTTCTATACCGCTTATCCTCATTAGGGTCGTGGGTATGCTGGCGCCTACCCCAGCTGACCTTGGGCGAGAGGCGGGGTACACCCTGGACTGGTCGCCAGTCAATCGCAGGGCACACATAGACAAACAAAGACATACAATCATTCACACTCACATTTATACCTATCAACAATTTAGAGTCGCCAATTAATTTCATGTCTGATTTATTCCTGGAATCATTACTTTATTATTATGTAACAAATCCTTATTTATGACACTTATGAATAATTGATAGGATTTATAGAGCACCTTTCTACACAACCAAAGCGCTTTACACTGAGTACCCATTATTCATTCACGCCACAGTCATAGCTACCCTGGGGTAGACTGATGGAAATGTGGCTGGCATTGGAGCCAACGGCCTCTCTGACCACCAAACATCCATTCACATTTATACACCAGCAAGGTTGGTGAGGTGTCTTGCCCAAGGACACAATAGCAGTGGCATGGAGGAAGCTTGATGAAATGTTGAAAATGAGGAGATCCACTACAGAGAGGGGATTGCGCAACTGACATGGAAACGGTGTGCACCCAACAATCTCCACCTGAACACCAGCAAAACAAAGGAGTTCATTGTGGACTTCTGGAGGCCCAGGAAGACAGTACATGCACCACCAAGATCAAATTCCTGGGGCTACACATCATATCTATGTTCCTGGCGGAATTGGGCAATAAAAATGAAATTTACTGTTAAACGCAGAATCTCCTGGAAATTGACATCATGTGATTGAAACGCTGTCACTGTGAGGAGAAGGAACGTCATGTTGGTATGTAGTTCCGGGGCGAGATGGCTCAATCGTGGCGGAATCTCATTACAAACACTAAACTACCCTCCCCTGATGGCAATGAACACCAGCGAAAGTTGGCGGAACCTCCTTTCAGCTTCGCTTCTGCTAGCTTCCATTCACGCTCCATAAAAGCACGCTGGCGCCGTTGTGTGCGACTCGGGCTGGATGAGTATATTTTCACCGCCTTTTGTTTTACCGCTTTAATGGAATGTCAATGTGCACATTCTGGGTGAAAAAAGACAAAAAGTTTATTTTTGCACACAGCTCTTCTTGGCCATAAATAGACCTCACAGACACACAACATACTTCTGGACTTCAAAATAAGAACGTCGTTTGCCACATGTCGTCTAACTGTAACAAAAATAAGCGTGTCAAAAAAATATCTTACATATGCTGTTGGAATCTTCCTTCATCACAAGCACGGGCCCTGCGGTTTGTTGAAGATTTTGTAGCACTGTGTGCAGAGGCTGACATCCCATTAGAAAAGTTAGCCAAGCAACACTCATTTCTCAGTTACTGGGCAAAATTGTCCATTGATGTATTGCATCAATAAATGTAAGGATTTTTGCATTTAATTAACAGACATTTTATTCACTAACCCAAAAAGCACACGCTCTGTGCAGGTAAAAATAAAAATAAAACGGATTTCACAGGGCCCTACATATGTGACCTTCCTTGCTCCTTGAATACATCTAGAAGGCTTTTCTTCCTCAGGACTGGACTCTTCTCGGCTGCAAACTGCAATAAACCGAACATTTACCGAAATTTACTACGATAACCGACGTCATTTTGCCCACGTCGGTAAATTCTGTGTTTCAATCCAAAAAAAAGCTATGTTCATTCTCCTTTGAGACGGGGCACAGCATGCATAGTTATGTGACTCCACCCATCCAGTCTGATCAAGAAGGGAAGAAATCCATGCGGAAACGGCCGACGGTTCAAATGAAGAAGCGGCTGACACAGCTGTAGACGAAGTAACGTCAGCCGAAGTTGACCCTGTTGTGATTGTTCCAAAAATAAATTCGACATTGGTCATTTGGAAATATTTTGGGTTGCACAAAGATGATGCTGAGCACAAGAACACAAAGTGCAAAGTGTGTAGGAAAACTGTCGTATCCACTCAAAGCAACACGTCCAACCTCTTCCGCCACCTACTGCACAAGCATGCTGTTGAGTTCGGCGACGTGCCAAAAGCGAGAAGCAAGGTTTGAGAAGTGCCACCCCCACCCTCAGACACCGGCCCATAATGGAGGCGTTTGCAGGGGCGACACCATACGAGACAACTGTCATGCCCCCGCTGGGGGACAGAAATGTTTTTGCGCCCCACGGATTTGAAATACCACTGAGAAACTGATAGTATGTATTTTTTTTTAGCTGTACCGTACAGACTGAACTTGAAACTGAAACCAGCAAAATGCAACAAAATGGAGAGCGGTGAAGAATACGGGCGTGTTCAAGAGTCAAATCGCATGCTGAGTACAAGAAATTCATACATGTTGGCAGGTCTGCACTAGTAATGAAAGTCCTCCCTGCCTCTCCCTGACAGTTCACTGCCCTCCCCCACCCACTGGTCTAAACAACACGATAGCACGTAGCTACGGATCTTGCTCCCACAGCTACAGTGGAGCTCGTTTACAAGAGAGGTAACCTTTTTCTCGTGTTCTATGTGACAGTGTTCGGGTCTTCCAAGCCATTTTGCATGTTTATACATAAATGGGTACAAGGGATTGTTCTACTTTTATATTTCGCAGGACGTAATGTGCCCATTGAAGGTAATGTGTGCCAGTTGGTCAATAAACCAACAAAAAGCAGTTAATTTGCGTTCGTTGCAATTATTTTCAGATAGCAAAGATATGCAGATAATGCTCCCGATTTATCGTGATATTGATTATACTCTGTTATACTCTATGCTGGTCGGGTTCAAAGGAAAATCAGACGGATAACAGCAGAACCCTCCCACCGGGGCGATAGACTATTTGTACCACTACCTTCTGAAAGACGGTACAGGAGTGTTACAACCAGAGACAGCTTTTTCCCTCAGAGCTGAAAAATTCATTTCCTCCCCCTTGCAGACACACACACCGCTCACCTACAGACTTAACGGGGCACCTTCCCCTGTAGACAACACCAGGAGAACACCAGATCCTAATAGTCAAACACACACGTGTCCAGCCGCTATAAAGACTGTGATTACAACTGTGCTGCACATTACCCCTGCACTTTATTTTATTGTACTGTATTGTAGTGTGCCATTTACAAAACTCTTGTTGTTCACTGTCTTATGAATCTGCTAAATGTTGTTATGTGTATGACAATAACGACTTCTTCAATGTTCTCGCTATTTTATTTCCCCAAGCCTCTGGAATTGTCCATTTTAAATCAAATTAACATTTTTCCATAACAAATGCACCAAGTCTGGATCAAATCCAGTTCGATGACCATGCATACAGAGACTGTCAAGTTCCCTTCAAACTAGATGAGATGTGACAGATGCTGTGAAAACGTCCAAGATTTTCCACGAAAGGTTTAAAGTACTGCCAAATGTACAATTCAGATGGGATCAGATGCAGACTGAACCTGGTTTGACAGTTTCTGACAGTGTATACACAAAATCATTAGGTTCAGACAGGATTAAAATCTAGAAGTCAGCTACGGTAGGTCGCCCGTCTATGATGTCATCAGTGGTTGAATCTCAAAAATGTTAACACAAAAGACGTATAAAACAATTCTGAATGCATATAAATGACAAATGAAAGGGATAAATGAAGGTTACTTTTACCTTCATTGAAGACACGGCATGCTGTCCCCAAAAACTCAGTGTGGCAGCAAGATCAACCTTCCTGTTTTTACTCACATCAGGAATCACATCTTCAAGGAAGGTCAAAGTAACCTTAAATGTTCATTTATCCTTGTCACTCATCCCTTTTACAGTATGTACGGTATGTATATGCCTACTGAATTGTTTTCTGTCCATAAAACTATAATTGTAACACTACACAAACCTGTTTTGTGTTACCATTTTTGTCTTTCTGGAACAAATTAATTGGATTTACCTTATTTCTTAATGTCAAATTGGATTCGGTTAATCTCCGTTTTGGTCCGAGTCGGACCTTCTGGAACAGTGACACTAACCAAGACTACACCGCATTTTTGCTTGAGTCATACCAAACCTTCACACCACTTTTAAGTTATACAATCAAAAGCAAACAAACAATTATTACGGGAATATTGGTGGGAAAATAATATACACTTTTTTTAGTTGCTGTTGTTTGCCATGACAGTTGGATAAATCGAGGCGTTCCAAATAACATCAGATATCAGCTCTGGAAGGATAACACAATAAAATGACAGCGCAAACACTTATTAGGGGCTGTACTCGTACATGAAGTACCAAGGTGGAAGAGGACGTGGGATGAATGCATTGCGGCAGAATCCAATGTGAAAATTGTGGAAATTGGGTCAAGAAGGGAACAATTTAAAGAGAACGAATTATCTGGAAGAATTTGCAGTTTAGTGAGCGGCAAACACAGAAGAACAGACAATATTGTGTTGTTGGAGAAAAGGACAGAAATAGTGTGAAAGATTTGTTTTGGGCGCGCACACACGCACACACACACGCACACACACACACACACATGCACGCAACACAAGTATTGAAGAGAATTAAACTCCACCAGGCTCCAATTGCCAGCAATCAATGTGCACCAACGGGGCCAACAAAAGCCCAACAACAAGTGTGTCATGCTTAGTAGGAATACAAAGCTGTATGATGGGTTATTATCTGCTGCTTTTCAATGCTTCTTCAACGTCAGTGGGAATAGGCACACGGGCTGCAGTTTGTTAAAGTGGTACTCAATTACACACACTAAAGTTATTTTACACTGCCAAGTCCCACACTGGCTGTGGCATCGTTTCAACAAGCTTCTGCTTCAGAGTTACATTTGGGAAATTCGGACCACTGTGTAAAGTTCCTTCACTGTCCTGAGAACAATCCATAGTTAGATTTTTGAGTATTTTCCTGTCAGTGTTTTCTTCTAATTACTGAGTTCAGTGAGGCATTGAAGTGTATTGAAGTCATGCACCGTCTTGATTAGAGATATTTACTTCTGTGTCTACAGATTTCTGCACATTCTGAGCCAAAACCAGCAAGCAGCATATCATGCATTGTCTTGAATAAAGAAAGCTATTTGTATGCTAGCAAAGCAGCACTTCATGTCTGCATTTTTAGCACAATATGAGTCAAAATCAACAAACAGCAGAAATAAGCTTATTCCTGCGACAGCCCAGCAAAGGGCGACTATTTGTAGGCAGGTTTCTGCACATTTGAGTCACAATCAGCAAGCAGCATATCATGCGCTGTCCTGCATAAAGCATTTTGTATGCCAGCAAAACAAACCTTTTTGTCTGTATTTTTAGCACATTATTGAGTCAGAATCAACAAAAAGCTTATTCCCATGCCTATTTGTATACAGGTTTCTGCATATTTTAAGTCAATATCAGGAAACAGCATATCATGCACAGTCTTTAATAAATAGCAATGCATCGCTATTTGTCTGCAATTTCGAAAAATAAGATAAACGTTAGAGACGATTGAAGATTTTGAACGACGACACACAGAGCATTTAACGTCAGCCCGCCTTCCTGCAAGATAAGATGAATTATGATATGATTGAAATATTAAAGGGGGCACAGTGTGCTTGAGGAACATAATGTCTTACCTCTTGTCAGGGACTTTGTGGCTTAGTTGTCACCTACTCCTATAGATGGGCATGAGTTTTGTTGTGGCGTAATCAATCAAGGTGTAAGAAAAAAAGAACCCCATTTCGAGTTAAAATGTCACAGCTAAGTTTAGACACATCTTCTCACTGGCTGGTTCTAGTTGACAGCGATCATCACCAAAGCTCACTACAAATAAACTTTGAAATCAAATTTGCTTTGCTGAAGCATTCACAAAAATGACAAAAATGACAACAATGACAACTGGCTGCCATTCATTTTTAATAAGCCATGTTGTCTGGCCCACACCACCGCCTTCATCTGAAGACTACAGATGCAAATTGTAGCCTGTTTGTGTTGAGGCCAATGAGAGGAGAAACAGTGTCGAGAGAGAGCCAAGAAGAAGGATAATGCAGGGCCAGTGAAAGTAATGGAGCTAAACTCGCTAAACGGATGAATTGTTGGGACACGTGCAAGACGTTAAAGAGCAGTATCCCAGTGTGCAGCCGCTGCTGTAGGCCAGAAACCATCCAGGCCTGTGCCAAGCATCTGTGCAGGGTGCCTCCTCAGCCCCAGCCCCTGTCTAACAGATACATGCATTTCAAACGGATTATAGGCCAACGCTGGCATTGATAGCAACGGCCCCTCGAGGCATCTTTTCAGCTTGCGTGGTGTCCGAATAAATGATCCTCTGCGCAATTTCCTGCCAGCAACAAAGGGGGGGGGGGGAATGGGAAGTGAAAGGAGGGGAAAAAAAGACAACTATAATGCTTTCTTGGTCTTATTTATCTCCACTGCCTGCTGGGAGAAAGTTGCTTGAGATAAAAGCAGAGGAAGATTCTTAGGAGTTGAAGAGGAGAGATGATAAAGATGAGTGGTGGAAAATGGATGGATGAAGATAAAGCAGTGGATGGGAATAAAAGGCGCAGTTTGCTCTGGCAGGTGGTCGGGGCCAGTCTGGATACGATGAAATCCATCCATCCATCCATCCATCGTGTATGCCACTTATTCCCACTAGGGTCACGGGGGTACGCTGAAGCCTATCCCAACCGGCTTCTGAGCAAGAGGCAGGCTACACCCTGGACTGGTCGCCAGCCAGTCGCAGGGCAGAGATGATGAAGTGGGATGTAAAAACAATGCCACCATTAGAATACCCATTCCTCAAAGGCTGTGTGTGAGATTACTGGGAGGGCTATCTGCTGTTTGTCTGCAGCGCTTTCCACATTTTGAGTCAAAATCTGCAAGCAGCATCTCATGCGGGTTTTTGCACATTTTGACTAGATCATAAAAAAATCTTAATAAAATAAACAAGGTTATGTCTCTTCCAACACAGTGCTCCTATGCATCTGCAACTTTTGCGGTTAAAATCATCAAGCAGCATAGCATACCACCTGTCTTGAAGGATTGAAAGTTTTTTCGATGCCAGCGCTGTGCTGCTATTTTCTCACGATTTGCTCATTTCCAGTCAAAATCAGCAAGCGCGGTGAATCATGGAAAACTATTTCTAAGCCAGCTAAGCTCAGCTGCAGACCATGTTGTGCCTTCACACCTCCGCCTGTTCCACATGTCTTTCAGGGGCAAAGGGGAGGAGCAACGCATACGTCTATGTATCACATTGTCTGTTCCAGGCAGGCCCTATGGTGATGAGGTTGACATCTCCACTTACCAAAAAAAAGCATCATCTGTGAGAGTGTGTGCACATTTACCTCTTTGAGCTCCTTGGCCACATCCTTGAGGTCCCCCAGGATGGTTTCCAAATTCTCCACGATGGTCTGGATCTCCCTCTTCACTTGCACTTTGGAGACTGCTCCCTCTACACCGTCTGCATCAGCTGTCCCGGACATGATTTACACTTTAGGGCCGGCTGAGTGAATTCCTATTCACGCCACGCCGTTGACACTTTGTCGCCATGTCCGCGCTCCTCTGTTTGCCTTCTTCTCCTCCACTTGTGCGCCTACATCGCAGGACGACTGGCTGGCAGGCGGCGAGCTAACGCCGTCCACCGCTGCGCATGCGCACTGGCGTCCGACACGCAGCGTTTAGGTGTAAATATTGTGCCATAATGTCTGCCAATGAATCAGAGAAGGTCCACTTTGGCTGGGTTTGCGGCAGTTTTTCCGACGCCGCCAATACTATATCCTTCACCACACGAGAGTGCCTAGTTCAACATTTAGTAAACAATGTGGCCACAGAGAGAAAGAACACGGACAAGATGGGAAAAGAGAAGCAGGCGGGAAGTTGCCTTTGATGCAGTGCTCCACATCCTCGTGTATTTTGTCATGAAACACGCTTCACGACTCCCCGCAAGCACATTTGGTAAACGTCCGGCCGGCGCTCCAGCTCCTCCGAGTCAACCCGGTCCGTTTCATCGTGTCTCCATCACGGCTTCCTTGGAGAGTCTGAGCAGCCGGCGAGCCGCACGAGGGCGAGGAAGACGCTCTCTCTCTCCCGCTCCCGCTCCCGCTCTCCCCCGCCTCCTCCCCACCCACCCCCACTCCGGCGCCGAATGTTCGGAATTGTATCAATCATTTATACGTATTACGACGCTAAAGCAATACTAAACACGTTACTTTAACCTTGACTGAGCTCAAATATTAACTATCGATATGCTAATTCTGTAGCTGTGGCATGCGGGCGTCTGATTGGCTGCTCGTAAGACCGCCCTCTGGAAATCGCGGAAGTGGAAGTGAACAAAGTAAACAATCACAGCGCCGACAGATTCTCTAGCGGTACAGCTCCTGAAACGAAGCATACACGTCTCACAGCGATGTCCTTGTCCTTTGAGGGAAGAGTTGTGCTCGTCACAGGCGCCGGAGGAGGTAGAATTGCAGTGTTAGCATTGCTGGCTGTTAGCTTCGACGTAAACGCCGTGCACGCTCACTTCGAAGTACTGTAGGTTAGCTTAGCATGCTAACCCACTGGCCACGATTATTAGAACAATGTGATGACCTTGACAGAATTCTAGAGGCCTTTATTTTCTGTCTGGTGTCAGCTGTTCATGTTGCTGCTTTGCTAGTAAGAGTCTGCACGCTGCAAATCCAGCCAAAAGTCAACGGTCCCACATGAATGACATAACCTTAGAAGCCATTTGTAGGTGTTCTAATGAGCAAATCCACTGACAGGCATCTTTATCAGTCGACCGCAGGGTTCAAAGTACTTGTGCAACCAAGCCAAGTGTGTGAAAGGGTACCTGCTGCAAGACCCAACTATCAATGCGTGTGTGTTTACTCAGCATAATAATTTGATGTCTTCCCATGTCTGCAGGCCTTGGAAAAGAATATGCATTGGCTTTTGCAGAAAGGGGTGCTTCTGTTGTAGGTAAATATGTGCTGTATTGCTGGCAGTTGTCACGGGCTCAAGTGTGTGCAAACAAATCTAGTTGTATGGAGACGTCCAATGAAACCAAAGCAAAAATGCTGCAGTCGTTCATTCAAATAGAAATCTAAAACCCTGAAATGACACATACTATCATTGCAAAGTAATATTACGAGAAGAAAGGCTACATTTAAGAGAAACTAAAGCAACAGTAATGATTAGTTCATTTCAGAATTGCTAAGCATATTTAAGTAACCATAAGGACATTTTGCAAGAGTACATTTTGAATAGTAAGGGGAATAAAGGTGACATTTTAAGAGACTGAAGTCATATTATGATAAGAAAATGTAATGTTAGGGGAATCCAATTGTAATATCATATTACCAGTAAAAACACAGTATAACATTGTAATATTCCAAGAAGTAAATATATAATTTTTGCAAGAATAATGAAGTCTAATATAGCAAGAAAAGGTCAGCAACTTAGGGAAATAAAGTTGCTATATTCCAATATTACAGTTGTGTAAAAAATGGTTTGCCCCTCCTTGGTTTATTTGTTTTGCACGTTTGTCACACTTAAATGTTTCAGATCATTATTAAGGGAGAAAAAATTCTAACCTACATGGCCCTGTGTGAAAAAGTGATTGCCCCTCCCTGTTAAAACATAACTGAGATTGAGCTCTATCAGTCCGGAAAATGTTGCAAAGGCATTTCTAAAGCTTTGGGACTCCAGCGAACCACAGTGAGAGCCTTTTTTCACTAATAGCAAAAACATGGAACTGTGGTGAACCTTCCCAGGAGTGGCTGGACAACCAAATTTAGACCCAAGGGTACGGCAATGACTCATTCACGAGGTCACAAAAGACACTACAACAACATCCAAAGACTACAGGCTCACTTGTCTCAGTTAAGGTCAGTGTTCATGACTCCACCATAAAGACGCTGGGTAAAAACGGCCTGCATAGCAGAGTTCCTAGACAAAAAACACTGCTGAACAAAAACAATATTAAGGTTTGTCTCAGTTTTGAGATGTTGATGATTTTGATGATCCCCAAGACCTTTGGGGAAATTACTCTGACAAGACAAAAGTAACTTTTTGGAAGGAGTGTGTCCCATTACATCTGGTGTAAAAGTTAACACCGCATTTCAGAACCTGGATCTGGAAGACTTGATGTGAGAACCATGAATTCTGCTGTCTACCAAAAAAATCCTGAAGAACATCAGTTTGTGACCTCAAGCTGTAACCAACTTGGGTTCTGCAGCAGGACAATGATCCAAAACCCACCAGCAAGTCCACTTCTGAATAACTATAGAGGCCAAACCTGCCTGTCAAAGCCTGATCCCATCAGATCTCAGAAGCTAAGCTTGGCAAGGCCTGGTCAGTACTTGGATGGGAGACCTCAGAGTAACACCAGGTGCCACAGTGGGAGGAAAGAAACTTTCCTTGTGTCCTTAGGCAAGGCACTTCGCCCACCTTGCCTAGTATGAAAGTGTGGTGGTGGTCGGAGGGGCCGATGGCGCACACTGGCAGCCTCGCTTCTGTCAGTCTGGCCCAGGGCAGCTGTGTCTACATAAGTGGCTTACCATCACCAAGTGTGGAGTGAATAATAATGACCTCAGTGTAAGCGCTTTGTAAAGCGCATAGCAAGTGTAAGGCATTATTATTATTGTAGAAAAACAAAATGTAGACTTTGGACTGACCTAGTCAAAGTTCAGACCTTAATCCTATTGGGATGCTGTGTCATGACCTTAAAAAGGCGCTTCATGCTGGAAAACCGTTCAATATGGCAATTACCATTACAAAAATTCTGCAAAGATTAGTGGGCCAAGTTTCCTCCACGGTGCTGTAGGAGAGGGCCGCACGGTGGTTGAGTCAGTCAGGAGGTTCAGGGTTCGAATCTCCGTTGGGCATCTCTGTGTGGAGTTTGCATGTTCTCCACGTGTGTGCGTGGGTTTTCTCCGGGTACTCCGGTTTCCCCCCACATTCCAAAAACATGCATGTTAGGTTAATTGGTGACTCTAAATTGTCCATCTGTATGAATGGGAGTGTGAATGGTTGTTTGTCTATATATGCCCTGTGATTGACTGGCGACCAGTCCATGGTGTACCCCGCCCCTCGCCCAAAGCCAGCTGGGATAGGCTCCAGTATACCCGCGACCCTAATGAGGATAAGCGGCATAGAAAATGAATGAATGAATGCTGTAGGAGACTCATTGCAAGTTATCACTTGGTTGCAGTTGTTGCTAAGGATGGCCAACCAGTTATTGGGCTTAGGCGGCACACATTGATTTTTTTTTTCCCTTAATAAATAAAATGTTTCACTTAAAAAGTGAATTTTGTGTTCAGTTGTTTTGCCGTTGACTATTATCTAAATTTGTTTGATGATATGAAACATTTATGTGTGACAAACATGCAAATGAATAAGAAATCAGTTAGGTGGCAAACACTGGAGAAAGTCAAAATTCATAATATAAAGAGAAATGACCTGTAGTTTTAGGCCAATAAAGTTGTAATATGCCATGAAAAAAATACAAGACAAAAGCCACAATTGTAATAGAATAAAGTCATAATTTTGGGATAAAAAAAATGATAAATAAAAGCTGTGCAAGAACATTTTACAAAAGTCTAATAAGCATTTTATGAGGAAAAAAAGGCATGCAATGGTTAACGTGAGGGGAAAAAGTAGTGATAATTCATTGCAGTTATAATAAAACAGTAAAACTGAAAACAATATTACAAGGTTTCAGTTCATTTTATTGTTCATTTCAGTAGGGCCCTGATATTTGCCCATAATACTGGATATAAGCTTTATTGTGTGTTTTTTATTTTTAGAACACATTGTGGTTGTTTGGTTTTCTCTAAGGCGCCATCTGCCTGCTGTCTTTTGGACTTGAACTCTTTAGCTTTGCATTACCGCCGGCTCGAAAGTAGCAGTCATTTGCATAGTACACAAGGGTTTAAGCAAGGAGTTAAGCAAGGGCGCATCATGCTACTATGCTAATACTGTATGTCACAGTGGCATGCTTGTGATCTCACAGTATGCCGCATCCCGGGATTTAAGAGGATAAATCGCAGCACATTATAGTGCATTGTGTTGATTGACACCGTGATTTAGACTCAGCCTATCCACACATGCTGTCAGCTATAAACATCTCAATATCAGCGCGCCTGGCTGGATTTTCGATGAACATGCCCTTGAAGTATATGACGAGGCTAAGCTAAATTCCCCTAATCACCGATGGAGAATTGCACTTTTCACCCATTTATTGCTAATCTTTTCTCTCCTCTTGCTACATTAAAGTGAATGACCTTGGGGCAGACACTAAAGGGGGCGGTAAGAGTTCTGCGGCTGCTGATAAGGTTGTGGAGGAGATAAGAGCCAAGGGAGGCAAGGCAGTGGCCAACTATGGTGAGAAGTTTTGGACTAGCCTCCATCTTGTCTTCCAGCCTTGCCACTTTATCTGTTTATGTTTACCTTGTCAATATTGCGCCCAAATAAGGCAAATCCCAACATCATTTGCCTTGATTATCTGGTTACATAATACACTGGAACGTCTAACGCCAAACCCAATCTGTTCCACAACGCTGTTCTAATTTCCTAGCAGTCTTTTCCCATAGGAATCAGTAAGAATTGAAATAATCTGTTCCAGAGTCAAATTGTGGCCATCGTAACCAGTCCAACTGTCATAAAGTGCAAAAAGAAGTCAACAACTGGTAGTATTTAGATTTATAAGTAAAATGTAATATACTTGAATTTTTCTTGGAGATTATTAAAGTATCTTTTTTTTACTGAGCAGCCAGGACAATGGTTCACGCCGGCAGTGAAGATTTGCTGGACTACAAAGACTTTTTTTTTTTTAGAAAATGTTGGCTGAATTCTAAATTCTGACTTTGTGTTCATCCGATTTGGAGTTTGACCACAATTTTCCTGGAAGACGTTGCCCCCAAAATTCCAGAGTAAACCAGCTCTGTGCATGATGTGACCAGTATACCTTTACACAGATGCGCATGATGTGACCAGTATACCTTCACACAGATATTTTGAGTAAGCATCTGAAGGGTTAAGGGTGTTTTTCTTAGCCTTTTTTGTGTGATGGGAAATATGACAAAGATATGACTTTAAGTCAGCTTGTTAACAGTGGTTAACTTCTTTTTACGCTTACATGGCCGTTGAGCATGTTAAAATGTGGCAACAGCCTAATTAATGGTTCTGCTGTATTTTTGAAGTTGGCGCATGTGTCAAATTGCATGTTCAGTACAATAAATGTGTACATGTTGGCAGGTCGGCATTAACATTAAATGCGAGTGTTCGCCGCATTTGATTTAAAAAAATCATTCATTCTGCGCGTTTTTTCTCCCCAACCGTGGTGGCCTCGGCCTTGCATGCACAGACTCCGTGGAAGACGGAGAAAAGCTCATTCAAGCAGCTCTGGATGCTTTCGGAAGAATAGGTGAGTGAGCTAATCGATCGGTCAAAGCGGGAAGAGAACAGGTGGGTGATCAATACTATTAATCATAGCTAGCCCTCCGTTCCAGTGCTGTGCTATTAGTACAGGCTCGATCGCTGTTAGTGGGACTGAGCTGTTGCCAATGTTATTGTTTACCACGCTGACAGTCCTGGACGCCGTTTCTATTGATTTGAGTTGATCGTTACACGCATGTATCGCAATGATATTGCTATTCTATTGTGTAAGATCTGATATCCAATTTCTTGTTTTTCAGATGTTGTTGTAAACAATGCTGGGTAAGTCCTTTTATTGTGTCTTTTTGCAAATCCATCCCTGCACCAAAGACCCCTCTCCTCTTTGTTAGGATACTTCGGGACCGATCATTGGCAAGGACAAGTGATCTGGACTGGGGTAAGGAAATAACCTAATTAAACCCTTTATACATTTGAAGAGAATGAAGTTGTCATTTTGAGAGAATACATTTGTCTTTCAATGAGGAAAAAAACAGTAATTTTACAAGAATACAGTCATAGAGAGTTAACAAGAAAAGGCTTATATTATTAGTTGTAATATTACAAGTAAAACGTCATGATTTAACAAGTATTCATATATTTTTATTAATATACAGGATATAATAGACTACAATACAGTGATATCAATATATTATATATGTATATATATATATGCATTAACAAGATACAAGTAAAAATAAATAAAAATACATCATTTTACAAAGAAAAAAACATTACATTTTAAGAGAAATAAGTCATAATTTAGCAAGAATAAATTAGCACCAAAAAAAGAAGAAATTTGTAATATTATGATGAAAGTATAAAGTATGAGTAAGTACAAAGATGTAATATTAAAACAAATATATACATATAATTTGACAAGGAAAAAGTCAATTTTAAGAAATTCAAGTCCTGAAAATAAAATATTACACAAAAATATGAAATTATTTGATATAGTTTATAATATTTGTAATTATTTTTCTTTGCTGTTGGTGATTAGAAATACAACAGTTCTACTTTCATTTAGTGAGTAAACTCTTTGGGTGTGTCCCGAAACAGCTTTTTCACTTCTGAGCCAATACCGATATTGCAGCCTTGCATATGGTCCAATACCGATATCAGCATTAATTTGATTGCTTATTTTGGAGTGTGGAGTATTAGAATATTATGAGTATTATGATCAAGCGTTTTTGCTCAAACAGAGAACAAGAATCGGCAACAGTTGCTATGAGAAAAACTAACCCATTGACTTATCTTTAAGTATCTGGAGTATAGATTTAACCACAATGTATTGGCGGCTAGGCATAATATAGCGAGGCCGGGCCGGGAGTCTGGACTCAAATGCGGACATTTTATACACAGGCCGATATGATATAATACTTGTGTTTTTGCTGATACCTGCCCGATATCCAATATCAATATCAGTGCGGTTTCCCCTGGTTGAATGACCAAATATGGTTCCTTGTCTAATAAATAATACCTATTGATGTAAGGCCATGTCCACATTAATAAGGATATTTTTAAAACGCATATTTATGTATTTTTAAAAACTTTTTAAAAATTGACAAATCATAATTTTGTGATTATCACAGTTGCATATTTGTGCAAAAACAGCAACACTGTAGTCTGAAATGTCCTGCATTACCTATTGCAGATTTATCGGAAAAGTTCTGTTTATGACCGACCTTTGGAGTTGGGCCCGTGAGGGTGTTGCCAATGAGGGCAGAGGTCAGCCTTCCTTGTGTCTTCCAGAGAATTATGTCAAGGTTCCAAGCTGGTGCAAATTCAAAATGATGATGCACTCAGTATAGAATAGAACGACAGTGACATACACAGTTGAAAAAGCATAACAGGAAAAAACATAATATCTTTAACTATAGGTCAGTTTACCTTCAGCTCCAATTCTCCTATCCACTCTTTGGAGTCCTCGAGCAAAAAGAACTCTAACACTATCCAGTCTTTGCCGCCTCCTTGCATCTAGTCACATGATCCTCCAATGTCTTCCTGCTCCCAGGTTGTCTATTGACCTGACCCGGCCTGATTAATCTAGCCCTAATTGAGCACACGCCTGGTCATAAATATAAATTCTGGCCAACATTTCATGAAAAAAACCTTCCCATGACCCATGAAACACCCATTACAAACCTGAAGATGATTTATACTGTGTGTGTTAATGCATGTATTGGTTGTAAAGTAAATTGTTTTTATTATCAAAATTGTATGCGTTATGTATTACTGATTGGGTATTATACGGTATACAAAAAATAGCCAAAGTGTATTGATTATGTAATAAGAAACTGCTTAAGCAAACTCTGTGTCAGGAAAAGCTTAACTAACGAACGGCTCCCTAATCAAGGGAAACCTTCTGGATGTTTTTATTGTATTGTATTTTTTTTTGAACACAAAAAAATAAAAATATATAAATGTGCTGGCCAATTTTTAAGTTTAGTTTATTAACTGAGTTTGTAACATTTAAACAAGACTGCTCTGTCTTTCATTCTCAAAACAATAACAAAAGGATTAACAGGAATTTTTTTAGACTTAACACACTAATGTTCAAAACATTTTCAAACTGTAAACACGGATCACATCAACAGCATGTCTGTTTTTTTCTCCTGTAAATTTAACCATATTGCATACATCATACGGGTCTCTTTTGCAAATACTGTCATCCTTCGTGTATAGCGGTTAATTGGTTCCAGACCCGAATTTCCACGATATAGGATATATGTTAACAAATAGAATATTTTTGTTGGAACATAGAAACCCTGTTTATGACTTTCTAAATACAGGTTTTAACATTATTAGAGCCCTATAGAAATGAAATAACACCCCTATAGTTACCAATCCACTCCTGTTATGTATTGCTTAATATTGCACAGTTTTTATGCTACAGGGACTCTAGACAGTCACTGGACAGCAAGCTAGCGAGCTAACCAGTTTGCTTTGAGTTGATTTCCTCTAAACCTCAAATGGATTTTAAACTGAGCGGGTAAGAAGGGCAAAGAAGGAAAGCCACAAACTTACCACTTCCACACAGAACTGTTTTACTCTGCATCGATGGCTGGCTACATCAAGTGCAAGGTAATGTAAAGTATTGATGTTTCATCCATGTAACATGGAGCTGCCGGGTGACCAGTACACGACATATCAGTTGAATTTCAATATGTTTTGATTAATAATGCACCACAGTCTACCACGAAACAATGATTGTTAATTTCTGAAAAACTGCGATATGGCGAGAGAGCAATAATCGAAGCATGATGTTGCGAGGGAGGACCTTATGCATTAACGTTCGGTTTGTTCTCATGGCATCGCCGTAGTCAGGAAGTAGCTAATGCAGTAACGAGGCATGCAGTGTGTCAGCCCTGTTTCTTGTTGAGCCGTAGAAAAGTTTTCAAAGTAAAGGCTCTGAAATGGATCTCAACTGTAGTCTTTATTGAGCACCTGTTATGTCTGACCTCTTAAGTAGATTAGCGGAAACAGATAATGAGAGTCCCCACTGCTCCGTTCCCCTTTGACACCAAGCACCACCCCCTGCGGGAGGTGCGGCCAGTATTTGAGAAGCACCGAATTAAGGCAAAATAGAATGCACTACTTGGAGGCAACCAGCAGAGGTGCTAATGATTAAGTGTTTTGGTCAAAAGAGGACCAATCCAGAAAGGTACTATCTAATATATAAAATACAATTAATCGCTCGCCCATCTATAGTTTTCATGAGACATAAAGGAAGTGTGAAAATGGTCATTTATTTTGCTGTCATCTCATCTAAACCTCCCACAATTGTGTCCGTCAGACCTTATTCACAGAGTTCACCTGCGAGGCTCGTTTTTGGTGACGCGTGCTGCCTGGAACCACATGAGAAAACAAAAATTTGGCAGGTAAGATCACAACCATCATGTATTAGTAGTGCATTCATGTAGTTTTTATGCCTCACATTGCACCTTTGTGCTGCAAATGCAGTTGTATTAATTACATTAAAGACATCTGTCTACTGTAAATTACATTAAAGACATCTGTCTACTGTAATTTTAATAATTAAAGTATATGCCGCATTCACCAAATCTAAAGACAAAAACAAATTGCAAGTATATAGGCCACAGTTGTTTATAAGCCGCAGGTGTCCATGTTTTAACATCGGATAGTTACATAGAAAGGCACACTATAGACCTTGCAATCCTTCACTCGGTGTTCCCACAGTCACTCGTTAGCGCTGACGATGTGATGTGAGACGCTTTTTTCCATCTTGAGTGTAACAGCTGGAGTGGTCCAAGCAGAAGCTGTAGTAAGTCCATCCATCCATCCATCGTACATGATCAAACTTACTTAAGATTTGTCCGATCAAAACGCGATATTAGCATCCACTTCACTACTTCCTGGATCTGCACTCTAAGCACCACTGGAAATGTCCTGTTTAAGCCGCAGGGTGTGAAGCGTGTAGAATAAAATCAGCTGTATGCCCCTGGAATTTACGCTATGTATCCATTATACTGTATCTACTAATAGAAAGTTGCAATGTAAAGCCAGATTGGACAGCATCAAAAGCAGTGTCAGGTAATAATACATAAATTAGTCACCTTCTAGTCCCTAATACGGTGACCTCAGTTGTCTTTGTGCTGTTTCAGGAAAAGAAAACCTGCATTGTAATAAAAGGCTCAGGCAGCACATTTGATGTGGGCATGCACATCATCCCAGAGGAAGAAAAAATGTAAATTGGACTGTGCAGCTCTTAGGACTGACCTGGATAACAATGCCAAACACATTCTGTGTCAACAAAGAGTCAACATTATATTTACTCTGTGATGATGGGAGAGGATATCAAATGAAAGGCATGTGAAGGTCAGAAGGCTTAAGTTTCTACGATCTCTTGATTTGATCTACTTCAAGCAGTTTGGACCTGCTATAATTATAAAATCAATAGTTTTCTTACATGTTCAAGGCGCTGTTACAAAAAAGGGAAAGAGAGGTTGGTTTTATCTGATAGAAACGTGATAAAGAAGGTGTGATCATTTAATGTTTGGCTATCTGGGCCGTCTTGTCATTTGAAATCAATAAGTTTTGTGCCTTGACAAAGAACAATCATGATTCAGTAATGATTTCTGGACTAAATGTGGCACATTTAGAGATGAAAGCCACTAAAATGTTTGTTCTGTGCAAAACTGTTACATTTTGAAGGTTTGAAGATTGCATGAAGATTGTTGCCCTCTTGTCGTAAATCCAGTGAAACCGATAGGGTTATTTATCTAACAAGTCTTGAAGATGGTAGACATAAAATAAGTTCTTATATGATTGCTGACCTCTGCTAACTCAGACATTACAAATCAATAGATGGATGCAGAACATGGGGGAGTTTCTAATCAAGCTCTGACCTCAGCTACCTTGTCCATCACGTCATACATCATTCTAAACCGTCTTCCTCCCATTGACTTCAATGTGATGCCTGTCACTTCGCATTAACGCTAACTTGTCTCTGTCCAGAATCATCATGACGGCTTCGGCCGCAGGCATCTACGGCAACTTTGGCCAAGCCAACTACAGCGCCGCCAAGCTGGGCTTACTGGGTCTGTCAAACACCCTGGCCATCGAGGGCAGCAAGTACAACATCCACTGCAACACCATCGCTCCTGTTGCCGGGTCACGGCTCACAGAGACCGTCATGCCTCCAGGTAAGGAAAAAAAAGATGTTAATGTGAACACAAGACCCTTCAGAATAAGAGCTCACGCAAATGAACCACTATTGACTGAAAAAGGGTCCGTGACATACTTTTTGTGTTGCGACCCACCAGTTGAGAATCACCATTGATTCCCAACCAACCACGGGTACATGTACCCCTAGTGGTATGCGACCCAATTGCAGTAGTACATGGGACATTTCATTTCCAAGATGATAATATTCTCCGTCATTTCATATTATGCGAGACAATAACATGGAACGTGTTTCCCCACGAAGACAATAACCTGTGGCACAGCTGCACCAAAATCACAACAGGTTGATGGTATGACAAAAAGGCTCTGGGAGCACACGAGACAAAAAGATTGAAAAACACCGTAAGGACTTACTGCAACCACTAGTCAAGTATCCTATTTGTATACATGGTAATGCTCTGCTGTTTAAAGGACATAAACACCAGTCAAAGATCCTCTAATGATGTGTGATGCTGTTTTTAAGAATATGCTCCTGGAGCAAAAAAAGTAGTTTCTTGCAAGTTGAGAATTGAAGTCACGGGCTGGTCTGATAGTGTTGGTGGTGATTTTGGCGCGCCACCCAGTTTTCTGAAACGACGCCACAACCACAACACGTTCTAGGAACCAGATTCAAACCCATGCAGCTATGAACTCACAGTTACATATTCACAAATATGATGTAAAACAAAAAAAAATGGCAGAAATACATTTTTTTTTTAACTTGGAGGCAAGTCACACAGACAGATGCAGAATAAAAGACCAGTGAGGAGCAATGACTGCTGCCCGTACTGTCATTCAAAGATTTTAGAATATATCTAGTAAAACAAAAAAAAAAAGGTATTTCCTTACTCAAACTGACACATCAACTGCAAGATAGGCTAGAAAGACAAGTGACAACAATTCATGTTTGTCACTCGTCACAGCCATGAACGCATGCAAAGTGACATATTCATATAGATACAGGTACTTAGATACAGGTACGTATAAGATGTCACCATCCCTTCCCTGGATGTTCAGTGGTGATGGAGGGGTGAGGTGGTGCCCACAAAATCCACAACCTTTGTCTTTTTAGCATCTGTTAGGTGTTTTTGCTGGCACCAGCTCACAAAGTCCTGAATGAGTTTGTCCAGATCGTCAAAACATGGTATAGACTTGCTGGTAATTCGGGACACCGTTCTGCCTAAAAATGTGTGAGAAACAAATGTCTACTTAGCACAACACACGGTGCAAAAACACTGGAGCAGAAGCGATTCTCGGCCATGCGATGGCAGATGTGCCCTGAAAGGAGGCTGTTGTTTGTAGCGCATGTGTTTTGTTTTATTTAGATCTCGTGGCGGCGCTGAAGCCGGAGTACGTGGCTCCCTTGGTGCTCTGGCTCTGTCATGAACAATGCCAAGAAAACGGAGGACTCTTTGAGGTATCGCAGCGAGGTCTCACTCCTACACTTTCTCTTAACAGCACATACTTGCTGCAACATTTGTATGATTTATGTGCTTTCAGGTTGGCGCAGGCTGGATTGGCAAATGTGAGTGTTTTTTGTTGTTGTTTTTATTCCACCGGAGGAAACGTCTGTATGCATCTGTGATGTTAATTAGCCCACAGCTCCAACAGGACTGCATGTGACAGGCTTAGAAATGACCTCTTAAAGTGCATGTGTGCAGTGCGCTGGGAGAGAACACAGGGCTGCATCACCAGACAGAAGAACCAGCCCATGACTCCCGAGGCTGTCAGGGACCAGTGGGACAAAGTTTGTGATTTTACTGACTCCACCAAGCTGACTTCAGTGCAAGGTCAGTGACACTCTGGCAATGAGGTCAGAGACTGGAAGTCTCCTGGATGGATGGAAGTACAGTGGGACTCCACAGTATCCATTACAAAACTACTAACCGACTAGGATTTTTAGATTCAAACACAACTTATAAATCATAAAATGATGTCTCGTCTTTACAGTTTATGTCAAAAGGGTCAACCAACAACACCACACGGTGCTTTTAATGTGCTTTCATCCAAAACTAAACTCGATGTTGTCCTTCCTGCACGGTTCCTCATTTTACTCAAAAGATCAGTTCTGTTCGAGGCTTGGTGGGGAGGTTTTCTTTCCAGAACTGGCATAGGTGTGGACCTGGAAGAAAAAAAGTCCGTGGATAAATAGCGACACTAGAGACCTTGCTGTGCTTTGCTTTGTGAGAGCTTATCATATTTAGGTCCAACAGTAAGAACCCTATTTATACTGTCAAAATTCATCAACTTAAAAAAAAAAATAAAATCTGGAACATTCCAAACATCAGTCAGGATTTAATGAGATCGAAGTTGAGCATTAAGCATCCTCAGACTTTTTACCCTTTGAAGCGCTGAAGTTGCAATATTGCTGGATTGCTAAATGTACCACGCCATTTCTGCAAATATGGTGCTTCATGTAGTTAACACCAGGAGATGGCGGACATCTGTAACTTTAGTCTTAGCAACATTTGTGGCCGTGGTTTTATGCAAGTGTAGGAGTTTGTAGACTTTGAACCACCATGTACATGCGGCAGTGAATCAGTCCACAAGCAGCATACACTTGCGCCGATGCTTTGCTTAACCATGTTTGGAGTGGCAGGAGGTGATGTGGTGGGTTGTCAAAACACCGCCAAAGGTGAGGGGAGTAGAGGAATGTAAAAAAAAATAAAAAATGCAGGAGCAGTGGCTTACCCAGTAGTGTCTGCGGAAGACTCCCCAGCAAAAAGTACACTGCTAATAGATCAATCAATATGACCTAAGAATACAATGACCTGCATGAATGATAATATTCACATCCATGAAAGATAGATACTTTATATCTATCTATGTAATAAGAGAGTTATATAGTAGCGATTTAGGCAGCAGTGGTGTTCAAGATCCTACTGCAAGTGACAATGATGATAGCTGCGTTTGTCTGAGACATGAGGAATATCACTAGTGGATCAGACATTTGGATGAGCTGGGACCTGACAAATTCTAAAACTGGTAAAACTAATAACGTCATAATATTCACATTAGATGAGTAAATTGACTCCCATTACAAACCATAGGTTTTTCTAATTTACAGTATGCCTTTCTCTATTTTCAAGCTACAACCTTTTGAATCAGTAAAACCCATTTTTTTACTCAAAAGGGAAAAAAGGCTTAAGAATAATGGCGTGAGACATGACATGGTTGGCTTTGAAGCCAGTCATGGCGGTCCCAATTTGAAGGACAAGCAGACACTGTGTACAATCGTCCATCGCTCCATCACTCCATCACTCTATTGGGGTTTTTCAAAAATGAATCGACAAATAATAGCTTTTTTGTGGTTGACTGTGGCCTATTATAAGTCCAAAAATGCCTAATTAAGCAAATGTATTCATGGCCTAAATGAAGCAATTTTAAGCCTGAAAATTTTCTAAACGAGGCAATACAAGATGTTGATGAACTGTAGTCTACAATGGCCATTAGGTGTCACTAGTAACACGCAGCAGACTAATTTTAATGATTTCTCTCAAAACAGGTGCAATAATAAGATAATAATAGTCATCCTAATCCCACTACTACTGTTGTGGTCTTACTCTGAATCTGGAAGACATTTATTGAAACACACACAAGCCTGTGTCCTACGTCTCACATGGCGTATTTTCTCTGATTATATCTACTGCGTTTGGTAATATGAGTGTAAAGTCGTCTATAGGGTTGTTATTTCATGTCTACAGTGCTCTAATAATGGTAAACATTGTATTCAGAAAGTAATAAACAATTTTTAATGCTCTATCTATGGTAATGTTTTGTTTATTAGTACAGTGTATTGAATCAGTACTTTGCAAACATTCACTCATCACAATCAGGTCTGGAACAATTAATAAACAAGGGATTCCAGTACAGGTGACACTCACATCCAGGTTAAGGACAAAAAGGGTCGGAAGTGGGATCCGAGCCAATGTTTGTCTTCCATCTCATTTGTATTTCTGCTGCGTTTGCTCCAGCATAGCGAGTGAATCTGTGGCTAGAGGTCAAGAAAAGTGGAGGAAATAAGTACGAGTGAGCAGTGTGTAGTGCGTGGAATAATATTAATCGTTGTTATTTCTCGGCCACCACCCGCATCCCTTTTTTTTTCCAGAAGTGCACTGCTTTGCGTAGAACTGCGAGGGGGTGGCAGGGCCCAATGGGATCTAGCAGGCCTCATTAGCATGGCTTTGTGCTGCCTCATTTGTAGCTTATTACGGTGGCTCGTTGCTATAACTACCTGCCGATGAGCGCCGACTCTCCTTTTAGTTGTATAAGTGAGATTTAGTCAGTCCCCGAGCTGTTTCCCTGGTCTCTTGTTCGGTCTTTTAGAAGCTCCACTCTTATTGACTAATCAGTGCAAGGAGAGCCTCATCGGTACACCTGAGTTCACAAAATGTTTGCTTGAATCAAAACAAAGGTTGTGTTTACTGCCAGGATTCATGGTTTTTTTTTTCTTCAAAATGAAACTCTTGCGTTGAAAAACTGCTCAGAGACTCCTTCAAAACGGGCACCCCACAACTAACCATCCCACTTCTGACACCGTAAGCCACAGAAGTCTGAGGAGTTGTTGCTTTAACATGGATTTCAATCTGGGTCTATTGTGTATTTAAAAAAAAAAAGAAAGAGGTCATGCCTCCAGTCCTTCAAAGTGGGCACTCACTGACTCCATTAGTCACGCAAGAATGCGACAAAACAACAAAAATGAACTTTTGGTCTAAAGTCAAACCACAACGAGCCTGGCAAGTCAATCCCATCACTCTGTTGCTCAACAGCTCCTCCCCACAGCCCCTTAATCTCTCACCTCTTTTCAGAATCTCTGCAGTCCATGATGACTGTGCTGTCTAAGGTTGAATCGGGGCACGATGTTGGCGCTGGCCCAACTGCCGGTCCTGCTACTGTGGCGTCCTCCAGCTCTGGCATCAACCCTGTGAGCAGAAGTGGTTACTCTTCTATCTTGCATGTATTCTGTGCATGCTTTTAAATCTGTCACATGGGCCTGCAAAGCTTGCGCACACTTTACTTCACACGGAGATGATCACACTATTTCATTTACACTTTACTTCACACGGAGATGATCACACTATTTCATTTACACTTTACTTCACACGGAGATGATCACGCTATTTCATTTCAAGATGATGCAACGACAACAATTCACTTTTTTTTTGGTCATCCCCATTTTATTTGATTGTACAGATAAGTCGTGCATGCATTTATTGTGTGTGCGTGTGGCCCAGGATGTTATTGATTCATTACTGGACTCTCTAGAATCAAAGCTGGAAAGCAATCTAAATGGAAAAAAAGGGGCCTCCAGTGGTTTGGAGCACTTTTCATCCGGCTTCTGGGCACTATTGTACAACGCGGGAGCTGCGACATGTAACATAAGCCTAGAAAGGAGGGTTGTTAATGAGACTAATGTAAAAGCTGGCGGCCGTGAGGGTGTCACAGACGCCGATTTGATGATTAGAAATGTTTCTATTAGCAAGGATGCATCATTTTTACTGTGTTCATATGAGGCTAAACACAACAGCAGTCCAATGTTCTCATTCAAAGGGTGTCCAAACTTACATGTGCACGTCTTGTAGGATTGAACCGAAAAGCTTCTCTTTGCGTTAGATGGTAGCAGTGGGGCAGAAACTTCCTCCCAGTACGTTCAGCTTCTCACAGACGCAGTGCATCCTGTATGCGCTGGGTGTGGGCATGTCCACCAAGGACCCCGACCACCTCAGGTACCGAAGACGGGGCGTTAAGCCGCACACATGCTCCTGTTTGTCTCATTTCAAACATGTTTTTTTAGGTTCCTGTATGAAGGCCATCCAGATTTCAGCTGCCTTCCCACCTTCGGGGTCATTCCCTCCCAGGCGGCCATGATGGGCGACGGCCTGAGCGCGGTGCCCGGACTTGACATTGACTTCACGCAGGTTAGCAAATGTCATTCCCAGCTGCTTCCTTTCACATTCATATGAAGTTAAAACGACACCACAGCACTCATTTTGTTTTGAATTTTTTAACTATATTTTTTTTGCATAGGGAACAATCCATTCCTGGGTGAAAAGTAACATAACATTCTTAACTGTCATATAACCTCCATACACCTAAAAACAATTAAATATGTAATATAATAAATCATTTTAATATTTTTTATGTGTAAAAGTTACCCGCTATTAGAAAAAATGTAAAAACAATACAAACTTTTGTCTACTGGCACGCAAATCTTAACTTTGTAATATTCCTAAGTGTGTGTGTGTTTTCAGCTGTTGCATGGAGAACAGTACCTTGAGCTCTACAAACCTCTTCCCACTTCCGGTACGGAACGCACCATAAAGCCCCGCCCCCTCCTCCCACATTTAAAACAGCACAGATGTCAATCATAATCTTTGACATCACAGGAATACTGACCTCAGAGGCGTCCATCGCGGACGTGTTGGATAAAGGTTCTGGAGCGCTCATTCTCCTGGATGGTAAGTGACAGGCGGCGGTGCTGGACTTCATAGTTCTTGAATACCGCTTCGCTTGTGTGTGCGTGTGCGTGCGTGCGTGTGTGTGCCCCTACAGTCAACACCTATAGCGGCGACGAGCTCATCTGCTTCAACCAGTTTTCGGTGTTTGTAGTCGGCGCTGGAGGCTTTGGAGGCAAAAAAACGTCAGAGAAAGCCAAGGTAATGTGTTCTGCGATAAGGGACATGAGGAATAACAAACAAGAAGTCACGCTGTGCGTGTTTGATTCCCCGCAGGCAGTGGTGCCGCCACCACAGCGGGCGCCAGATGCGGTGATGCTGGATTCCACCACCAGAGACCAGGTACTAGATCTTGTCTCCTTTCTTGACATACATTGAAATCTGAGGTCGTCTCCTTCTTGTGTGCTCCCAGGCTGCCTTGTACCGTCTGAGTGGCGACTGGAACCCCCTCCACATTGACCCCAGCTTTGCCGCCTTGGGAGGTAGGACTTTTGAAATGCTTGGCCCCGTGAAAGACTTGTGAGACTCCATCTTTCATCTTGCTGTACGTAGGCTTCCAGGAACCCATCCTGCACGGTTTGTGTTCGTTTGGCTTCGCAGCGAGACATGTCCTCAAGCAATTTGCCGACAACGACCCCTCCAAGTTCAAGGCCATCAAGGTGTGTACTACTGTGTAGTACTGGCAGAACGTACTCTCACCTCTCTGCAGCTTACCGGCTATCACATAATTACACAGCATGGTATTACTGCAACTTTCCTGACTGTTTGGTATTTCCTATCCTGAAAAACGGCGGTTATCATTAACTGGCGGGACTCGCGTGTGGGTGCAGGGTACAGTGTGTTTTCACTCGGTGACTTCATTTCCATCTTGAAGGTGGTGGTTATCAATAACTGGCGGGGGCAGCCTTCACAATAATTGCAGAACAACATAATATGACACCTAAGGTGTGGGCTTTGCATGCAGAAGTGGGCTTTGGCTTGTGTGGTGCATAATAAGCGAGGTGGTGGCTGTTATCACTAATAACTGGTAGAAGCGCCCGCATTAATTGTATGACATGTACACTTTGTGTGTACTGGGAGTTTTGACTGTGCAGCATTTTAAGTGTTCATTTAAAATGTTGTTATGCAAGGCGGTGGCTGTTATTGTTAATAACCGGCAGGAGAAGCTATTGTATGAATTACCGGCAAATAACACATCTATGTTGTGCCTGTGCGGCTCATTTCGTGGCCATTTATATTTACGGGAGTCAGCTGGTATAGGCTCCAGCATACTCCCGCGACCCTAAAGAGGATAAGCGGCATAGAAGATGGATGGATGGGTGGTTATCATTTGTAACTGGCGTGAGGAGCGATCACACAAATCGTCTCGACACGTCGACATGAGGGAGTGGACTGTGGTTTGTGAATTTGTGACTTATGAGTATTTATTTTTACCATGCAAGATATCATTAATAACTGGTGGGAGGAGCAATTCATATCCCAGGCCCCAAGTTGGATGCTTTTGACTGCACCAGCAGAGGTTCTGTTGATTCAGTCTCGACCAGGCTGCTGTGTAGAGGCAAACTGGCATGGAAGCAGGAGTTCAGAACATGCATTTAGTCCTGTTTTTTTCCCCACAGGTGCGCTTTGTGAAGCCAGTGATGCCCGGTCAGTGCCTACAGACTGAGATGTGGAAGGAAGGCAACAGAGTTCACTTCCAGTGTAAAGTCAGTCAACACAACACATGGAACGTTTCAGTTTCTGCTTCTGACTCATTCTTCTGTCTACCAGGTGAAGGAGACGGGCGCCGTCGTCCTATCGGGTGCTTATGTGGATCTCCATGAAAGGGTGGAAGTGTTAGCCAGTGTTCCTCAGGTGTGTGGAAGTCTCCTCTAAAGGAAACCATGAAGGCCAGCCGTAAAAATGTGTGTTTGCAGGGCGGTCTTCAGAGCGAGCTGGTGTTTGCCGAGATCGGCCGCCGCATAAAGGAGTCTGGCACCGAGCTGGTCAAGAAGGTCAACGCCGTCTTTGGCTGGGAGATCACCAAAGACGGCAAGACGGCCGCAGAGTGGAGTGAGTGTACAATTTTTGATCTTGCATGATGGCCTCTGTAACTATCATGCCCTGCCATCTCTGCAGTCATCGATTTAAAAAACGGGAACGGTGCGCTGCATCCCGGTCCTCACGGCGGGAAGGCGGACGTCACCTTCACCGTATCAGATGAGGACTTCATGGACGTGGTGCAGGGAAATCTTAAACCTCAGAAGGTACACTTTGTCATTATGCACGCAGCTTTCTGATGACTAGCCAACATGTTTTGGGGCATGAGTTGGTCAAATTCAACTTTATTTTGGCAATACCTTTTCTGTCTTGCAAAATCTTTTTTCCCCTCTTTTTAGTAATAATACAAAAATATATACAGTAGTGTTCAAAATAACAGCAGTCCAATGTGACTAATCAGGTGATCACAGTTATTGGTACATTTTTATCGCTGCATGCCAAACAAGTTACCAGTAGGTGCAGTAGATTCTCAGAAATTCATGCTATGCATGCTGTTAAGGTTGGGCAATTAGTTGAAAGGGGTGTTAAAAAAAAAAGCAGTGTCTGCCGTTGACTTTACAAACACAAAACTATTTTGTACAAACTTATTTTGTTTCTAGGATTTGGCAATCCTGTGAATCACTAACTAAACTAATATTTGGTTGAATGCGGAGAGTTTTGTACAACTTCAGAAAAAACACACAAGATGACATTTCCTTTCCAGTTTAATATTATTGAATAAAATGTAAAATATGTTTTTAGGCAAAGACGATTAGATGTTAGATCACTTGGTCTATTTGAAGTCATGCCATACTTTAAGGCGTCAGTATTTAAGATTTTGGGGGAACGGGGCTTCTGGAAAGACACAGTGACTTTCAAATAAAAATATACCCCAAATAAACAAATTTAAATTTAAATGTAATTAAATTTAACAGATTTCCAAACAATGTATAGTTTCCAGTGTCCCAGGGATACCACCTGGATGTATCTTCTGCCCACAGTACATATGTTTAAAAAGACAAGAAAACGTGATAATTCCCTTTTAGTTCCTCTACCAAGTTATTGCTTTTACAGCTTCTGTCTCATCTCTGAGCACTAAAGTAGCAACAGCAGCCTTGAAAGCTGTTCTCTAGAAATAACAAGCTTTTGAGTGGAAGTTGTTTTTCCCCTTTCTCCTCCCACGAGTCCCCTTCTTGTACATGTCAGTGAAAGTGGCCAATTTGTAAAGACTTCTTCCTTTCATCACATCACAGTCCATAGGGGAGACAGGCCTCTTTCAAGCAGTTAATCAATGGGCACCATTTGATATCTCTCCGGCATTTCATCTGTTACACAGAGCGGCCATCTTCATCATCAATTTATATGCCGGGCCATGCCGCTCCGTATTGATCCTGGTGTGTTTTTAAAAAGCCTTCAGGCAACTGGAGAAAGATTAGCTGGTCCAGGACGCCGCTGTCATTGCCCCCCATGTCCATGATGGAGTGCAGCCTCGTTTAAAGATGTCACAAGCATTTTTTATTTATTTGTTTTCCTTTCCCAGGCCTTCTTTTCTGGGAAACTCAAGATTCGAGGAAATGTCATGCTGAGTCAAAAGCTGGAGGTTATCCTGAAAGATCACGCCAGGTTGTGAGACTCCACCCCATCCAACACGAGGAATGAGGATAGTCCATTCTTTGGATGAATGAAAGTAACATCCTTGCTTACCTGAGTGCTTACTTTCTGCTCGTTAGGAACACATCTGTCCTCATTTGGATTTTTTCCCACCCCGTGTATTAATGAGTCCAACAACTAAAACTGTACAGAAAATTTTATTACTTAGAGTTGGAAAATAAGCTAACCAAATAAACACTT
>QODF01000250.1:2115674-2139642 GCA_024372805.1 Oostethus manadensis | reverse complement strand
ACTGATGAGAGGGTGAAAATAGTTTGCTGCAGCACACTTGGACACCAAAGCAAAATTAGTATTAAAAAAAAAAAAGGAATTCAAACGTCCTCCTTTAAGCTTGACTCATGATCCTTTTATTTAAAAAAAAAATCAGGATGTGCAAAAAACAATTTTCAATAAAATTTTATTTTAAAAAAAAGCTTTCGTTTCCGTTACTAGGATGATTCAACGTGAGTTTATCCATTTTAGGAGGTAATAGTAAAAACTAGTTTTAATATAACTATATTGGAGGTCATTTTTTTCCCGGGTTTGTGGCGCCCCCTGGCGGCTGCGGCGCCGTTTGCATTTGCCTATACTGCAAAATCGTCCCAATCGTCACTTTATTGCGGGGCCACGTTAATAAATAAACGATTTCCGTTTTGTAATATACATGCATATTCAAGCAAACTGTACAAACCCTTCAAGTTCGGCATTTCAAGCCTAAAAAAGGCTAAATGAAGTAAAATCCAAGTACAGTACAAGCCATTCCACTTGTGAATGTAGTACCCTACATTGGTCAATAGGTGTCAGCAATCGCTCGGTGAGACAAGCAACTTGGAACAACAGCTTGTTATTGCAGGTTGAAATTGTGCCTCACAAAAGGCACAGTTATTATAATATAATAATAATAATCATCAGCCTACAAGGTAAACTGTCTTATATGGGTTATTCTCTGTCATTATACATACAAGGTGACTATAGGGGTGTTATTTCATGTCTGGATGGCTTTAATAATGTTAAAGCGTGTACTTAGGAGGTCATAAAGAGGTTTTATGTGCCATAATTATGAAAATGTTCTATTCATAAATAAGGAATTCAATTTCAGGTCAGGTCTGTACCCAGTTAACCACGATAAATGAATTAGTGTATGGCCTAACGGGCCAGCCGGCTCAGGATTCACCCACCATTTCATACAGTGCCTGTCAAAAGTTTGGAGGCACTTTTTTTGTTACTGGCGTCCATGAGAACTCTCCCCTTTCTGTCTGGCAGCTCCCACCTGCTCCCTGGAAGTGGTCTTCATCCTGGACAGCTCAGAGAGTGCCAAGATCTCCCAGTTTGAGAAGCAGAAGGCTTTCGTGCTGAGCTTCAGCACTCGCCTGTCCATGCTGCAGGTGGCCGGCTGGACGCTGAGCGTGCGGATGGCCGCCCTCCAGTACAGCAGCACCGTGTCGGTGGAGCACAGGTTCTCGGCCTGGAAAAACCTGGACTCCTTCCACGGCCCGGTCAGCGTCATGAGCTACATCGGACACGGCACCTACACCACCTACGCCATCTCCAACGCCACGCAGCTGCTGACGCACGAGACGCCGGGCGACAGCGTCAGGGTGGCCGTGCTGATGACCGACGGGGTGGACCATCCCCGGAACCCGGACGTGATCGCGGCGGCTGCGGAGGCCAAGGCCATCGGAATCAAGATCTTCGCCGTGGGCTTGTCGGACATCGCTCAGCAGAGTCAGAACAGCGCCAAGCTGCGGGCTGTCGCCAGCGCGCCCGCTCAGCAGTTTGTCCAGAGTCTTCTGGATCCTCAGCTGGAGCAGAAGCTGCTCAAGGAGATGGTGAGCACTGCCCCCTAGTGGCCACATGTGACACTAACACTAAATAACCTCCACCAAGGCCAAACAGTCCTTTTCAATTGAAAAGAATTGACAAAAAGGGCATTGCAGTTCCTCTGCAGTCCTGTAGGTGGCAGTACAAAGTGCTTTCCGATCTTTTCTTCACCACCTGTTGGATCCAGTGGATCACTTCCCCATTTAGTAGCAATTGAAAATAAACGTCTGCCTAGATATGCACCTCCGTTTTCAGCTATAAGTTTCATTTCCTGTTCTATGGCTATCATTGTACTTTCCCTCTTTGCCATCACAAGCAAGCCAAAGAAAAAGCAATGTTTAAAAAGATAGATACTTTATTAATCTACAAGAGAAATTTTGATATTTTCACGACAAAATTTGTAACCTCACAAGTATGAAGCCGGGTTTTACCAGAACAAAATCGTCATTTTATGAGAACTTAGACGTCATATTACTAGAAGGAGTAATTTATTTGTAATAATTGCACAAGATGTCCCAATTTTAGTAGCGTGAAAGAAAATTGTAATGTGACTAATTATAAAAATTAACATTACAAAAAAGTTTTTATTTTCCAAATAAAACGTCAACATTTTACAGGTGTTAACATAAATCTACAGAAATAAAGTCCTTATGAGATCGATTACAATCGTAATAAAAAGAATAACGTCTTAATTTTTGCATTAAGAGTTATTTTTACGATTGTAGCTGTGATTTTACAAATGTACAGTCAGAATTTTGCCATAACAAAAAGGTAATTTTAATAGAGGGAAGACATTTTATTTTTAGAAAAAAAGATTTTAGAAGATGTCAAAAATAGATTGTAATACAGTCGTCACTCACTACATCGCTGTTCAAACATCACTGTTGTTATAAAAATCCATTTTTGACATGATTCAAATATTGAAAGACAAGTCATACGTAGTATTCTGGTCAATAAGAGTGAGTAATGTTACACTAATGAGACATTGCATTAACACTGCAGTGACACGTCTGACATGTGAACAAAGTTCCCCTCCCATTACGTGTGGAAGTGGTACATTTCTTACTTTGTCCTTCTTCCCCACTCCACATGAAACAACCTTAAAGTCACAAAAAATCAATTGGAGGCTGACTGGTTAGCTCAGTAGCTTGCTATGTGTTATGAGTGGCGGCCGTCACACTTGTCCCTGCAGTGATCCTGTAGCCTGCGCATTAGTGTTGCGCAACGTGGTGTAAATAATGCCAAAATTGAGTGTAAAGGTGACTATAGGGGTGCTGTTTCATGTCTACAAGGTTCTAATAATGTTAAAAATGTATTTAGAAAGACATAAACAGGATTTAAATGCTGTAACTATGAAACTATTTAGTTTATTTATACTGAATCCTACTTTGCTAAAACGCACTTATCGCGGGTGGGTGGGTCAGGGACCAATTATCTGCCATAAACAAGAAACGACTGCAATGACTAATTATAAGAATAAAGTCAAAAGTTGTCATTTTACAAAAACTGACACATTCATTCATCCAGCCATTTTCTATGCCGCTTATCCTCCTGTACCGCTTATCCACAAACGTACAAAAGAAAGTCGTCGAATTGTGAGAATGATTGTAGTCACAAGGATAACATCTTAATTTGTATTTTAAAAAGTATTTTTGCCATAATATTTGCAATTTTACAAGTATAAGTCATCGCATTACCAGAAAATGTCGTAATTCTACGTGAAAAATGGCACAGTTTTAAAGTTGGATTTTTACAAGAACAAAATCATAATTTGATATGAAAGACGATATATTACGAGTAAAGGCAAAATTTTACAAAAAGTAATTGTAAAAATGACTAATTAGTAAGGCTGTCACCGGTTAAAATATTAATTGTGATTAATCAAAGTTTTCTATAGTTAACTCATAATTAATCACACTTAATCACAGATAGAAATATGTTTTGATCTATTATAAGAAGATGTAAATCTCTGTGTAAATCTACAACAATAACTACATCCAATTTTATGTCGAGATATACATTTTGAAAAATATGGGTCATTATTTTATTCCAAAAAATAAACCGTTTGAAATCCCCCAGTTTTTGCATGTTTAGTGTGAGCAGCATTATTGCCCACGTTCTTTACGGTCCTTGAACGCACCATCTAATGTTGTCCCGAGCAGCACAGATAGACCAGTGTTTTTCAACCAGTGTGCCGTGGCGCACTACTTTGCCGTGGCGTAGTGTCTGGTGTGCCGTGGGAAATCATCCACGTTCTCCTAATTGGTGTGTAAATATTTTTTGAAAAGGAGTCCGCCAATACTGTGCCATTGCCGAGTGTCTGTGCTGTCCAATGATCGGCAGAGTAATCATGTAATAAGCCAAATAGCAGTAGGTGGCAACACTTTATAATGACTTTATATTGTTTCTATAGGCTAGAGAGATCCAAGTTGACATTTTCTGCTGGTGGTGTGCCTGGGGATTTTTGGAATGAAAAAAGTGTGCCTTGGCTCAAAAACGGTTGAAAAACACTGAGATAGACTACTATACTGTATTTCACTTTTCTTTGCTACCAAATGCTGACACTATGTGGGAATGGTAAGATTTGATGACCTATTTGTGTGGTGCGCCTCTCTGAAAAACAAAGTCCAGGCCGGTACTGGGGGATGGTGTCTCTCGTATTCATTTCATGCTTTTAATTTGATGTTGTTCCTAAAATAGTTTTACCCAACACATAATAAATGAGCTCAATTAGATCGCTGTTATGTATGTATTTTTTACTGATGCGTTGATGACTAGCTAGTGTGATGCCAAACCCAAATAATAAAGCTCATAATGAAGTCCATCGCAGGGGGGCCGGGCCGTGCCCGTGCCGCCCTCCCAGCCCCGCCCCCCTGAAGCCCCGCCCCTGCTCTAGCTCCTCAGCCGTGGTCTCATTGACAGCAACAGTAGACACAAAAACTTTGTTTTTGTTACCCTTTTCTTTCTCCATTTCTGCTCAGTATTTGTTTCCGCTCGTGGCTCCACAGTCAGCGCTACTTCCTCAGAGTACGGTGTGGGCCGAGGGTCAAACTGGGCGTGTGTAGTTTAATCGTTGAAAAAAAATCACACTTTTAAAAATGCTGGCAACAGAGGAAACTTCTGTTTGGATGAGCTACTGACTCTTTTTGTGTGTCGTTGTGCTTCCAGGGTACAGTCGTATTGGAAGAGGTGCGTGTTCGCCATTTTCATTATAACGTTTTCTAATCCAGCGCGGGTAGCGCACCTGACTCCTCCTCGCCTCCTTGCCTCCTTAAGTGTCCAGAAGCTCAGGTGTGTTTGTGTGAAAGAGGAGAGCGAGGCCCCCCAGGAGTTCCGGTGGGTTTACCGGCTCAAAATGTCACCCTAAAACGAACATTAACCTTCAATTTTAACGTTCAAATGACTCATTTCAGGGCAGAAAAGGCGAGGCGGGTTCCAGAGGGCCTCCTGGTCCTCCGGGAGGAAGGGTACGTCGCCATAAATGACGAGACAAAGAAATGGGAAAAGAACACAATTTGTGATGTCCGAGTCTCACTGTGGGTCTCGTTGTCCCTCAAGGGGGAGCCCGGCGTCAGCGGTCGACCGGGAAGTGACGGTCCAGAGGTAAAACGTAACCTGGTCTTGTGTTGGGTTGTTTATGTGGGAAAGGAGGAGGCTCTTATTGTGAAAGGCTGTCTTGCAGGGTCGTCCGGGTTACAAGGGCAACAAGGTAAGTAGCTCCTATCTTCATATTCATGAAAAAAAGCACTTTAAAAACTTTAAATTGTTTTTTTAGGGGGAAAGGGGAGATTGTGGTCCTCCCGGGGGTAAAGGTGACCCGGTATGTGTTTGATGAACATTATTTGCATTAAAAATCATAAAAAATAAATAAGTGTCATCTTGTAGGGTTCGGAGGGGTATCCCGGACTACGAGGGCCAAAGGGAAAACAGGTACTTGTATTATTCACTCAAAATTATTGCATAAACCACAGAATGCTAATACCAGGATTAAAGTTGCATGTAATACGTGCCAAAGAAAGCTGGGATTTTACAAGAATCAAGTCCTACAAAAACCATTTCCTAAGGATAAATCGGAATTTCATGAGAATTAAATCAAATCAGTACAAGAAAAAGTCATAATTTGGCAAAAATCCTGATACAATGAGAATAACGCTGAAATATGACAAGGACATTTTTTAATTTTTAACGTAAGAAGTCATCATTTTACAACACAAACCTACGATTAATCAAATTACAATCACGAGCACATTATGAAAAAGTATTTTTCCCACAAGCATAAAGTCGGGAAACCTTTTTACGCAAATGCAGACATGATATTTTGGGATGTTAAAATTACAAGTCAAAATGTTTCATGTAACAAATACATCGAGGAGAATAAAGTCGTTTAATTGTAACGGTAATTACAATCATAAGCGTGGGAATAAAGTCATAGTTATTTTTCAAGTAGGAATCCGACGAGATCATTTAGCGAGAATGAAGAGAAAAAGTCGCGATTTTAGGAGAAGTCAAGTGTAATACGACCGCCTATGAAAGTCAAATAAATAAACAAAATAAAAGTTGTCACTTTGTGAGTGAAAAGTCAAGAATACGAGGAAAATGTGTCGTTTTGTGATGGTGAGTGCAAATTGGAATACATTTCACAAGGCGTGGTAATCCGGTTTCGTCGCATTTGAACCCAGAAGCGATCCCATCCTCTGTTCTGTGTTATTTTGACGCCCCCGCCGCCCTTTGATACAAAAGTGGGCCGCCAAAGTGTCCAGTGTGACGGCCCCTGCCCACGTCTGGTCGTTGTTCACGCCTGCACTAATGGAATGTGAATATCGGCTTCCAGCTAATCCTGATCCCAAAGCAGGGAATTCGGGCTTGCGGGATATTTTTCTTTGGCAGGAACCAACTCTATATGGCGGGATTAGCGCGGCGACCTGGACGCTCGTCGGAATAAACGTGTTGCTTTTTGAGCGGGGCCTGAGAAAGAACCCGAAAGGACTGGATGTTGACTTGAATCCACCTCTTGTTGGATTTTCATTCATCTGACCTGCAAGAAAACCTGCTTAACACCCGTCTTAAAAACCAGGGACCTGGTTGCTGTTGAATTAACCAAAAAATATTTTAAAAACTTAGATAATATTAATATTCATTATTTAACATTATTATTGTCATTATTATATTATCCTCATCAATCATTATTTATTATCATAATAATAATGTTTTATCATTATTATTATATTATCATCCTCATTATCATGTGTATCATATGTTATTATATATCATCAAATCAGCTGGGATAGGCTCCAGCATACCCGCAACCCTAATGAGGATAAGCGGTATAGAAAATGGATGGATGGATCATCATCATTACCACCATCATCATTATCATCATTATATAATTATATTATCATCATGATTATTATGTTACCATCGTCATCATCATCATCATCATAATCATCATCATCATCATCATCATATTATCATTATTTTATCATCATTGTTATTATATCATCATCCTAATATCATTATCATATTATCATCATCACCGTTATAAGATATTATTTTAATAATAATAATAAATAATAAATATTAGGTATTACATTAGTTTTATTTATAAATAACATAATTTGTATATTCATTTTCTATGCCACTTATCCTCATTATGGTCATATTTTAAAAAAAATGTATTTGTAATATCAAAATAATTATTGTAAAAAATCATAATTATAATAATACATAAATGAAGTCATAATAAATTAAAAGTTGAGAATAAATGTGTGGAAGGTTATAAAAATATGTGTTTTTAATACAAATATGAATTATTTAATGTGTGTGTATAAAGTTACAACATTAGCAGTGAAAAGTACAGAAGAAAGTTGTGATATCACAGAGGAAAAATACCAAATGAAGTTGTATCTCCATGCAAACAAAGCGGTCATAAATGGTGGGAAAAAAATTCATCTATTTTACAAGGAGAAAAAATATTATTCAAACAATCCATGTATAATCATTTATCATTAATCATTTTATAACGACACCATGAGTGGAATTCTACCAACATGAATTTGGAATAAGAAAAGAGAGAAGTGTAAATGTAATGACGTGCATTAATGTAAATATAATATGATTAGTGCAGTTACTGTGTAGTTATTGTGCAGTTATTAATGATCACATTAATCATGTTTTTCTAATGAATTAATCATGATTAATCATCATGTCAGATTATGTCTAAAATACGCAAATTTTTACTGTATTTTATTAAAAGACAAGGAAGGATTATATATTTTTTTTTTTTATTAAGATCCAAATTAACGGAAAATTTAAATTGATTAAAGAGATGGCACATGTCTGTTTTCTTTAATAGGAGAATATTTGAATGATACTTTAACTGTGTTTTTCTGAGCAATGAGGAGGTGCGTTCAAAGACACCACGGCATTTAAGTAGAAATTCATATGTTTGATTGTTTGATTCATATGAGTGAATTTTTTGCAATTTCAATTTTGATTGTACTCCCGCATTAAAAGTTAAAAGGTAAGTGATAAGAATATCCACTTAGTGGCTATTTTTGTATTTCTGCTTATTTAGAGCACACATGCATGCATAATAAAGTTGCTCGTAGAGTCACAAGATCGCGGGAGACTAGGCCTGGGCCGATAATAAATGAATCTCACAATAAATGAAAGGGAACTGGATAATTTTGCCGGGCTTAATATGTTGCCGTGTGCATGCGTGTCTGTTTTCCTCGCCTGCAAAAGGCAGAAAGAGAGATTACTGTGCATCGGTGTCAGCCCCTTGGAGCGGTTGTTCCATAGAACAACGGCACACACACACACACACACACACACACACAGAGTGTAACAGTAGAATCTAAATCAGTATATTACAATTTATTGCCATAATATTGGGTCGATATTACCATATTTTAGTTTTAGCAGTTTTAGTCCCGCAGGGCAAAACTTTTGGACACCCTAGAAAATGACATAGCAACACACACTTTATGCTAATAAATAACAAAAGCTCATTTCTACATTGAACAAAGCTACTTTATGTATTTTGCAGGGGGACACTGGACCGCCTGGTGACGTTGGCCCCGAGGGAACACCTGGACAAAAAGTAACTTTGACGAGCGTCATAACAAGGTCTTGCGTGCGTGTGTGTGCGTGCGTGTGCGTGTGTGGGGTGGGAATCAGCATCATTACTGAGAATTTATGGACGTTTTGTAGGTTATTTTCCCAGAACGGATGCAGCCGTGGCCTTCGCTGTTGATTGACTTCATACAGTGCGGCACACAATGGCGCGCATACAATCAAGGACTTTTAAGGACCTTTAAAGCTTCTGCCGAGCATGGAGCTGACCCGCGCCTTTTTGACAAAGATGCCTTTATCGGCAGCAAAATATGAGCGTTTTACAGCACATGGGAAAATATTACACATGCATTCGGAGGAGGAGGGAGGACAAAGCTCTCTTCTTTAGCGCCAAAATGCCACAAAATGATTGCAGATATCAAGTATTTCATACAGCATGAATACTATACATTGTAGGAAAATTCAAACCCTGGTACTTACGTGAACATTGTCCTGTTGCAGGGCGACCGGGGGCCCGGCGGTGACCCAGGACCACCAGGCGATTTTGGTATTGGCTTTCCAGGGGCCAAGGTGACGTTTACCTTTACTGATACAAAACAAAACAAATAAAACATGAATAATATGTTAGTGTTTTGAATAGCCAAGAGATCTGAATGTGTACTAAGGTGACTTGTGATGCCTTCAGGGTGAGAAGGGAGTCCAGGGAAGACCCGGTCCGACAGGTCCACTTGTCATTGGAGAACCAGGGCTACCAGTGAGTAGGTCCACGATGTGTTTTTGTATACAGTGTACAGTATACAGTCACAGTGTTTGCCACACAATTTATTTTTGGTGCTGGCCTGCCGTTGTATAATAATAACACACTCGTCAGATTTTAAGACCAGTTGAAAAATGGCAAGGGTTTACATTTTGCACCGTTGGAGCTTAAGGAAGTTCTAAGTAGAGCTTCAAAATGCAAAAAGGCAAAAAAAAAAAATCAAAACCAAAACATTTGAGTAAGCAATTTATTGCAAACACGCATTAAACTGAAATAGGTCGTTGAAAAAAGGCCTGAGAATGAGCAGTACCACCGGAAAAATGGGTTTGGGCCTGCTTGATTCCAGTGTTTCCAGGAGGCCAGTAGGAATGCTGCTCCAGATGGTGAAGATGGCTTCACGGAGGGCATCCTCTTTCTGGAACTGATGTCCATTTTTGTAAACTTTCTTTGCTGTCCATCCCCAAATGTTCTCCATTGGATTTAGATAAGGGGAACACGCAGGATGGTCTAAAAAAGTGAGCTTAATTCTCTGGAAGAAGTCCTCAGTGAATTGCAGCGTCGTCTTTTTAAAAAAGACATTCATTCGCAGACGTCATTACCACACATATGAGGGCCTTCAGTCATGAGGGATGCCCCCCTGCAATATCTCCACGTACCCGGTTGACGTTTGACGCCCCTGCACAACCTGAAAATGAGCACGATGTGGAAAACCGCTCGGGTGGCTCTCCTTTTCATGGCGTTAGAAACCATCGGGACCGTCAAGGTTCCACTTTTTTTCCTCATCAGAGAACAAAACTTTCTTCCACCTTTCAATGTCCCATGTTTGCTGCTCTGCTGCAAATTCAAAACACCCAATTTTGTGGCGTTGAAAGCGACGAGCCTTTTGAAGATGGTTCGATGGTTATTGGACTGCACTCGGGACCAGTAACAACCTTCATTTGGGCCGAGGATGGTCATGTGTCTTGACGGACAGCCAAGGGGATCCTCCGGCTCAGGGCTAGACATTTTTGGGGTCTTCTACTTTGCTTCTTTGTCCCTTTACCCTCAAGATGTTTGAAATGCTTTTTTACCTTTGCCATCAAGAGATGATGACAGCGTGAATACCTGACACCGAATCCCATTCAATCCCAAGATTTATGCCTTTTAACTTTTGGTCAGCTGACAAACAGCCTGTTTCGCTTTAATGCTTCTTTTGCAATAAATTGCTTACTCAAAATGTTTTTTTGTCTTCCTCCCGCTTCTCCTTTTTGAATTTGGAACCTCTACCTTACACAACTGCCACGTTACAACTTAGCCTCTTTGTCGCTACTTTTAGCAAGTAAATAAACGACAAACACAACAAATCAAATCAATTTTTTTCTGGTCTTATTGGACACCGTTGGAGACTCTGATATGAAAGCTCGTCTCAGCGAGCAGCAGGTGCTTGTCACAGTGTGTCCCCCACGGCGTTCATAAAAATGACATGCACATGTCACGGCAGATTTATTTAATCCTTTCCTGTAGGATTGGCTGGTTGTGATCACATGGTTCCACTGCACTGGTTGTATTTTTTTTTAACCTGAAGGACTACTTGAACTCAAAAGTAATAAGAATGCACATATTCAGTATGTAAAACCTTTAAAAAAACAATTAAAAACAAATACTGTATATATTATTGATGAATATATGCTAATAATAGCACAGTACTGAATTTGCAAGGTACAAGGTACTCTGTGTCTGGTAAATACATTTAGCCATAGACCATATAAACCATATAAAATAGAAAAAAAAATAGGACACCTTGTTACACAATCACAGAAAAAACAAAGATTTATGAGCTCCAATGTCCTTGAACGCATTCCGCTACTGTGCGGCCCACGGGAGACGTTCACTAGAACATGTTTCCTCACTTACTGTACATGCTCGATTCAACGCTGTCTGCCTGTTTCAGGGTCCTCTTGGACCACCTGGACCACGAGGTAACCCTGGACCACCCGGAGAGGGTCCTGCAGGGCCAAAGGTGGGCAGTCAGTCTGCAAACAAGCAAACTAATTTTTGGTGTGATTTGGCAACATGCACGACACTAAATCAGTCTGATTACAGATTCCTTTTTTTGAGAATAGTCAGGTTTATTTACTAAAGTCAATTCTTTATTATATGTTGCATTTCTATAGGGTGGAAATGATAAAAACAATTGCAGCATAGAATGATAAAAGTTTAATTACGTGCACAGACAATATTTTACATGTCATTTTAACAATATTAAAGAAGTTAACCGGTAGTACTAAAAAAAGGAAGCAAAAACAATAAAACAGTCTAAATTTGAGTCATGCGGTTCTCACAATGGTGCATCCCGCCATATTGTCTTACAAGTGTAAAAAGAAGTTAACCACTGGTAATACTAAAAGGGAAAAACAAAAAAATATTGTTACCTTTATTAATGAGGACAAATTTGTGAGTGTGGTTCTTGCAAATGTGCCACGCGTATTTGCTAGCATTCCCCATTGTCTCGCAAGTGTAAAAAGAAGTTAACCACTGCTAATGGAAAAGATACAAAACTTAAAAAAAAAAAAAAACACTCTCAACTTTAATAATGAGGACAGCTGTGTGTAGCCAGTGTTTGTTTTTTTTAACATACTGTACTTACTGTAATTTCCAAACTCTAGAGCGCAAAACGCATTTCATTATAAATAATATGCAGCCTTCAGCAAATATGTCTTACAAGTGTAAAAAGAAGTTAACCTCTAGTAATAGTAAAAGGTCAAAACAAAAAATACTGCAACTTTAATAACGAGGACAAAGCTGCTAGTGTGTTTCTCGCAAACGTGTATTTAATTTGTTTTTAACATTTTTACTGTAATTTCCAGACTATAGAGACCATGGCCGTACCCACTCAATTCCCAAGAGAGAAAACGGTTTGGCCACGTAAATGAATTTGTACATTCGCACCTGACTATAAGCCAACTAGTTTGTTTAACTAGTTGTTTTTTTTCCCCAACTAGTTAAACAAAAGCCTACCAGAAAAGTCATTCATCGCTGCCATCTTCCTTTTGCGTCTTTGTCAGTGTCGGAATCGAACAACCGCACAATTTGTTTGCGCCATTGTACCATACTCCTATTCGACACGCAGTACCCCAGGTTTTCAAAACTCTTCGGTGACAGTAGATTCTTGTGACTCGTTTATCGACGGCAATACATGAATATCCGTGTCAATAAATTGAATATTTGTGTAGTTAGAGTACGGAAAACCTGTTTAGGACTTTCCAAAACTGTTTTTAACATTATTAGAGTCACATTTCTACTCCTATTATATACAACACATTGCGCAACTCTAATGCAGCAGGGACTCAAGATGGTCGCACGCTAACCAGTTAGTCTCAAATTTATTTATTTTAAACTTAAAAAGCAGGAAGTTTACCACTTCCACGTGGAATGGGAGGATAACTTTTTTCCACTCTATGATGCCGTAATCGAACCTCAATATTGCGAGGGATGACTGTGTTACTATTAGTAGAAGTTCATGCGTATTTCATATTTCCATATTTTGAAATGTTAGGGCGATCGAGGATTTGAAGGACCCCGGGGAAATCGTGGGCTCCCTGGTATCGGGTTCAAAGGTGACAAGGTAAATAAACCGATGGTCGCACATTTAGGTCTACGTTATACAGTACACCCCTAACTTTTGGAAGGCAGTGTACTTCACCAAAAGACCAGAACACCGCATATTTGACAAGCACTATTTCAGGGCAGCCTCGGTCCACCTGGACTGCCTGGTCCAGTTGGTTCTCCTGGTGTTGGATTCCAAGGCGAAAAGGTACAAGTAGAATTTTTTTTTTTAATTGTTTCACCTGCTACTGGCGCTGAAAAAGAGTGACCTGCACTTATCTTGTGTTTTTACTTCAGGGTGATCAAGGTCCTGCAGGACCCACGGGCCCCAGAGGAGCTCCAGGTGTGGGAATACCAGGACCTAAGGTAGGGGACGAAAGTAGACTCCCATTAAATGTCTGATGAAACGCAAACGAAGCTGCTAATGGTGATAGACGTTCAGCTGTTTACCATTTTGATTGCATGGAAATTACTCACTCAAGTTTATGCAGATTAAATAACAGTCTCCTGTCAATCAAACGCTGTGTTATTTATAATCTCCGTTAGATGAGGGCGTCTTATTGATCAGTTCAGTTTCCATTAAAAAGTAAATCACACAAATCAGTATGTGCTTAACGGGGTAAACCACTGGCAGCAATAAACACGACAGTAAGTTTTTGAGTTTGTGTGACTTTTAGGGAAATCAGGGATTCTCAGGAGTACCGGGACCCCCTGGTGAGAGAGGTGTGGGAGCACAAGGACCAAAAGTAAGTATGTGGTCTTTGTAAAGAAAAAATATATATATATCCTAATGGGTTATTATTTATAGAAAAAAACGCTCAAAGCCAGCTGGGATAGGCTCCAGCATACCCGCGACCCTAATGAGGATAAGCGGTATAGAAAATGAATGAATGAATGAAATCCTCATTGTAATGCTCTTAGGGGGATACGGGGGCTGAAGGCCTTCCAGGCATTCCTGGTCAGCCAGGACAGGATGGAGTACCGGGGCGAAAGGTATCAAGGTTTACTGTATTTAGCAGATATTTAGGACATCTTTTATGTTACTTTGTTTGTTTAGTTCCATTTTTCAATGTCAGGGTGACATTGGGTTACCAGGACCGAGGGGACCAGATGGCAGTCCTGGTAAAGGCGCCCCTGGAGAGAAGGTGAAGATGTTCATACATTTGTAGTACACAAAATATGCTATTATCGTAGTTTAAAGTTATCGTGGTCTTTTGTCAGGGGGATAGAGGGGACAGAGGGACCAGAGGTCTGCCAGGTGCTGTTGGTCCTGTGGGGTCAGTGGGACCAAAGGTAAGGATTTGTTAAAGCTATCATTTTTGTGCATCTTGGTGAAGATGCAGTCCAGCATCAACCTGCCTCAGCGTTGTGTAGAGAAACTCTGACCTCTCAGTTTTCTGGAACACAACACATTGAGTGTTATGTGTTTAGGGGGATCCTGGATTTATCGGGCCACCCGGTGCACCAGGACAACCAGGGAGGGGTATTCCTGGTGCCAAGGTTAGACCATGCGATGCAAAAAAATGGAACCCTGTGTGTTAACTCCTGACATCAATTCTTGTTCCCCCTTCAGGGAGATCCAGGTCAACAAGGTCCTGCTGGAGCTGTAGGTGAACCAGGCCGGGGAATAATTGGACCCAAGGTGCGTTCAACGCGTGATGACGTTTGATGATATCATAACAAAGTTCTGACTGTGGTTTGTTTTTAAAGGGTGACAGAGGGTTTCCAGGGCCTGCAGGGTTATCGGGAGGTAAAGGAGAAGGCTTTCCAGGTCCTCCAGTGAGTACCAAAGTACCATCTGCCCAGTGCAAGTCCTTGTCATCATTCCTCACTCCTCAGGGGCTCCCAGGACCTCCTGGCTTGACGGGGGAACCTGGACCAGAGGGAGTAGGCTTACCAGGACCAAAGGTATAGAAGGGGTAGAAAACAGCTGAATGGGGCATAATGAAAGCTGAATTATGTAACTTCTGCATATTGTTTTGTCCAGGGAGACAGAGGCCTTCCCGGACCGCCTGGGCCTGCTGGGCCACCAGGAATAGGCCTCCTCGGGCCAAAGGTAGACATGAATTGTGATGTCTTAAAGGTTGATATGTCTCTTGAAAGACATGCCTTTTACTTTTCCCTCCAGGGTTCCATTGGTCTTATAGGCCCTCCTGGCCCACAGGGCCCTGCAGGAGAGGGTATCCAAGGACAAAAGGTATAGCAGCCACCTGAAGCCTGCAGGATCCACTTCCCAAGAGTGCAGATTCCAGATTTTTTTTTTTACTTTCTCTACAGGGAGAGCCTGGATTTCAGGGGATTCCTGGCCCAAGAGGTCCTCCTGGTATTGGACTGCAGGGAGATAAGGTACCACTATCCTGCTGATACACCCTTAACCACTATGCCACTGTGACTTTGTGGAAGAAGACTGATTAGGTGGATGCTACGGTGTTCTTGCAGGGGGACCGAGGTTTCACTGGTGAGCGAGGAAAAAAGGGAGACAGTGGGTCTGCAGGAGAACCTGGATCAAACGGACCGTCGGTATTGGATTTTGTTGACAAGTTATGAATGGATTGATTGATGGGAGTGGACATGATTGTCTCTAGAAACTGGAGGACTGGGGTGTGCTGTGTGAACACATCCTGGGTGACTAGACCCTTTCATGATACTTGTGAAGCATTACCAGGTATAGCTGCGTCTCTTGAAGGCATACTCAGATGTTCCGTTTCTTTTTTGAATCGCAGGGACGAGTGGGACAAAAAGGTGAACCGGGATTGACGGTCAGTCAAGTTATTCTCAAACTGAAGTTGGCTCGGCTTGATTAATACTGAACTCTTTGCCGTCTTTCACAGAGAGAAGAAATAATCAAAATCGTGAGATCAATATGCAGTAAGTCGGTAACGCAATGGTAGTTTCTTCTTTTGTCTTAGGGTTTAAGTTTTGGTCTCTATTTGATGTCTCAGATTGCGCAGTCGCGTGCCGCCAAAGCCCCTTGGAGCTGGTCTTTGTGATCGACAGCTCCGAGAGCGTGGGCCCAGACAACTTCGATGTCATCAAGGACTTTGTGAGCGCCCTCGTTGACCGGGCATCTGTAGCCAAGGACACCACGCGGGTTGGCGTGGTCCTCTACAGCCACATCAACATGGTGGTGGTCAGCCTCAGCCAGGAGGCATCCCTGGACGAGGTCAAGTCGGCGGTTCGCTCCATGACCTACTTGGGTGAGGGCACCTTTACAGGCAGCGCCATCCAGCGGTCCAATCAGGTTTTCCGAGCGTCCAGGACCGGGGTGAGGAAGGTGGCCATCGTAATCACGGACGGCCAGGCCGACAAGAGGGACTCGGTCAGTTTGGAGAGCGCGGTGAGGGAAGCCCGGGGAAGTAACATCGAGATGTTTGTGATTGGGGTGGTCAACACCAGCGACCCGCTGTTTGTGGAGTTCAGAAAGGAACTGGACCTCATGGCTTCAGAACCAGACAAAGACCACGTATACCTCATTGACGACTTCAAAACGCTGCCAGGTGACGATGCAAAAACACACTACATGCGTGGTAAACAGCAAGCAACGGGAATCAGAAATCTAACAGAAGCATCTGCATGAAGGTTGCCAATCGTCCCTTGAAAAACGGAATTGTCCCAAATTTACTAATAAAACATAAGCGTTTGGCATTGAGTTGTCAAGATTATTCTTACCGTGAGAATGAAAACTTCTGAAGTCTGTACAATTCAAAGTCCACTGGCGACAACTTGTCCGAGGCAAAGCCAATCGATGCCAGCGTGTTTGATTATTACCGTTCGCCTTTCCTGGCATCTTTGTTTATTACACTTCTGACTTACATGGACAGCAGCCAGCGCTATCAGCCTAGCTGGTCATATGTGTCTTTAAAACAGACTAGCAATGCCGTTAGTTTGGACCTTGTTTTTGTCCCACGGGTTACTTCTTTTCAAGTGTCGCTTAAGTGTCCGTTATTCATTTTTCCGAGAGTTGGCCAACAACCTGGATAGGTGGATTGTGTACAATAAATGGACCCAGGTGTATGTTATTTGTTCCTTACCCCGATTTCTGAACGTTTCAGCCCTGGAGAAGAAACTCTTGAGTCGCATCTGCGAGAACGATCAAAGTGTCTCGCTCCAGCTCGGTCCACCTCATCCAGCAAGAGAACCCGCAGCTCCTCAGAGACCGGAAACAGACGACAGAACCTCGTCAGAAACCCAAAGAGTGCTGTTTTTTGACAGAGAACCTTTCAGACCAGATTCGAGCGTTGAGACGAAGCGCACCATCATGGCTGGAGTCAACGGGCCGACGGCCCCCACTGCAAAAACGCCACGGGGGTCCTGTCCACTCGTGACCTCTGCACCCTCACGTGAGTTTGGCAAAAAGGAAGCTTGATGTTGAAATGTTCAGAAAGTTAAAAAAACAGAAAAAAAAGTCCTTCCTCCGTGACAGAGCGCTGCAGTCAGAACCTGGACCCGGGGCCGTGCCGGGACTACGTGGTGAGGTGGTACTACGACGCCACGGCCAACTCCTGCGCTCAGTTCTGGTACGGAGGCTGTCAGGGAAACGCCAACCACTTTGACAGCGAGAGAAGCTGTAAAGAAGCTTGCGTGCGCGTCTAACATGAACTCCATAACAACATTGGTGGTAATGTGCTTTACCACCACGGTGCTGCAACATGCCTCTTTACCCAAGCATGGCTGTAGTGTGAGCACAATGCATATTCAGCTCTTTTCAAAACGTATTTTTGTCATCTCATTACATATTTGAACCGTTTTTGGTTTTTTTCAAACCACTAACTAGTCACTAAAGCCAATCATGTTGTACTATTCATTTTTTAACTCTATTTTTAAAAAAATCTGACTTTAAGTACAGTGTAATGTCATTACAAAATAAAGCTATTTTTGAATCATTGCTGTCACATTCAGTAAATAAAAAAGAAAAATCTGCTACACTTAGATTAAAAAACTATCACTTCTGAGTGGCTGAGTGGTTAGCACATTGGCCACACAGTCAGGAGATCTGGAAGACCCGGGTTCAAATCTCCGTTGGGCATCTCTGTGTGGAGTTTGCATGTTCTCCCCGTGCGTGCGTGGCTTTTCTCCGGGTACTCCGGTTTCCTCCCACATTCCAAAAACATGCATGTTAGTTTTATTGGTTTCTTTAAATTGTCCATAGGTATGAATGTGAGTGTGACTGGTTGTTTGTCTATATGTGCCCTGCGATTGACTGGCAACCAGTCCAGGGTGTACCCCGCCTCTCGCTCAAAGTCTGCTGGGATAGGCTCCAGCATCCCTGTGACCCTAATGGGGATAAGCGGTATAGGAAATGAATGAAAGAATACTCCTTTTGGCACCAAAATAACCTCCACATAAAAGAAATTTCACAACATACCTTAACCTTGCTTTGAACAAATTTTCCCTTTATTGGTGTTACAAATTATATTTAGTAGTTGAATAATGTATGACCATGTAGGTATGTTTTGCTATGTTGTGATTGGGTGCAGTGGTGTGCAGTCAGGGCCAGCAAGGCCTTTTGTGCTGGCCTAACCATTCCCAGAAGCACTGACCTACATTTAAAATTGGAAAGTATTCCCTGCAGTCTATTCTCTTCATTCCGTGGCTGCACTGCTTCTGGTTGTGTCTTTGTGTCCAATCAGATTTCAGATTCTGTGTGTTGCCATTACAACGTGATCTGTCCAGGGCCTTCAGAATTAGGAGTGCTGGCTTTTTGTCATGTTATTAGTAGGGTTGTGAACAATAAAACAATTATCTACGACTGAAGACAAGCTTGGAAATAAATAGTAACATGTGAGCTAGCTAGCAACACATTAGCAGAAAAAAAAACCTTTAAGTTTGTAATGTCTTTTACAAAAATGGTGCAAAACTTGATCGGCCAGGTCAACAGAGGTGAGAATGGTAACGGTTTTTTTTTGTAACTTGTTTACTTGTCCTTATTTCCTGGTTCACATATTTCACCGGGAAGGCAGGTCATGGGTTAATGAGTAAGCGGATGGTGCAGGAAACACTTCCTTTCGCTTTTGACTCGTATTGGAGTTACGATGCATACCCCCACTAACAGGCCGTCACAAATGAATTAATGTATAGGAAACACTAGTTATTGAAAAAAATATGGTGACTATAGGGGTGTTACTTTATGTCTACAGGGTTCTAATGGTAAAAAAAAAATGTAGAAAGACATAATCAAGTTTTCTATGCTCTAACTACCAAAAAATCCCTAATTTTAAATCATACTTCACAAAAATCCACTTGTCGCGGCCGTGGTAATCGTGATAAACAAGGAATGTTTATATAATGTCTACACCACAGCTATGACATATCTATTAGTTTAGAAAAACGTCACTCCTAAAGGTGTGCCAAATAGCACACTCAGCAGTACGAAACAAACTTTCACCACACATCAGAGGAAGCACGTTGCCGTTCCGTGACCCCGAACGCATCACGTCCTCTGGCGCAAACGAGCGAGGACAAGATGCTCTCCTTATGTTCTTTTGGGTGAAGAAATTCAAGCGGGAAACAGTGTGAAAAATAAACCTTTAATCATTTGTAGAAGATGAGAAAAGAGGACATGATGATGTAACCTGGCTGCTGAGTCGGGTCTGGATCCCTCCCACCGAACAAGCCAAAGTACAGCACCGTGTTGGATTCAAAGCCACTCAGCTCCAACTGGAAAATCCAATTAAATACATATGTTGTACTTTTTGTTGTATAAAAAAAAACAACCCAAAGGCACAGTAGATGGAGGTGATATACTGCATCTTCTGGGTCATAACATAGTAGTAAATGTATCATATTGGAGGGTAGGGGATGGGTCCACATGTTCCATACCTGTTGTCCTCGTTTGTGTCGTAAACAAACTCTCAACCGGGTCTTAAAGTGAAGGATCCATCGAGGTCGATCGCTTGCTTAAAAATAATTTGCAGATCTTCACGTATTAATCATGTTTGGACGGCACTTCGTTTTGTGTATTTAATAAATGAGTCACGTGACCACACTCTATTCAAGTGTAAAAAGAAGTTACACTGACGAGTGATGGGCACTGTGGAAAAGATTCCCGTCTCTTTCTTTCTTTTTTTAATTGAGCCAAATTGAATTGAGCAGCTTGGGCAGAGACATCCGTATAGGTTCTAGGGTAATCGTCACACTTTTTTTTGCCATCACTGTGGCGGGATCTCATACAAAAACTTTAATCCACTAGATGCTCACTTCTTGTCATGCTTTTTTTTGCAAGTAGTCACTTGTGAGAGCTTTTAGATGGGGGGAAAGGGCCGCGCCCACTGCTCGTCGAGAAGAGTGATACGTGCTTTGATGTCGCAGTCTCGGTTAGAAAGCCCACAATTTTGACATATTTCCGACGTTTCGTTGATCATGTTTTTCATCGAGCGTTGAGATGTCACACTTTGGTGGTCCTTGAACACACCACAGTTATGCTCTATGAGACAGAAAGCTGTACAGAAACGCTGCCACACATCCATCCCTTTAAAAGGGATAGTTTGGACTTTCTGACATGAAGTTGTATGAAATCCCCATCAGCAGTGTAGTCCATCTACTGCGACTTTCCCACCACTTTATCCCGTGAGCCAAACTCATTTCAGTTTTTGTCGTTTTAAAAAAGTAGTTCCAGTTAGTCGCTGCGTCCCCTTAAGTAAAGAGTTTGGCCTCAGAAAAATAACAGAATAAGACCTCACAATCAATAGCCGCTACTTTCTCTCCCGTCGTACCACTGCCCGCTGCCGCCTGTTGTTGTAGCTGCTATGTGAGAGATCTAAAGTGGTAGAAAAAATTGGTGCACACTTGGAATTATCCGGGCTGTAACAACAACGTGTCTAACTCGCCCTATAAATACGGACATTTTCACTAGACAACTTTGGCTGCCTGCCATTGGCTAAAACGTGGGAATCAAAGTAGCCAGGATGAAACAGCTTCGTGCGTGTGCTGATGGGTCTCATATTAAAAATGCCAAATATACCTTTTACACTCCAAAATTGGCAACACTGATCCCTCCTGCTACATATTCCTATTTTCTGGCAGACCAATTTGTGAAGGTACCACCAAATTTATCTGCAGCCTTCCAAATGTATTTGTGGCGGCCCGCCACAAATTCATTTTGACATACATTAAAATATTCTGCTATTGTGAAGGGGCTGACCTGTCCGGTGACGTCAACCCTCCAGGGATCCACCTGAAGTCCATCGCACCAACCTCCCCGCCCGTACAGCCACGTGCCGTGTTCGTTGGGGACGGCGCCGTCTTTTACATGCTCGGTGCAGCCCAGCGCCGATCCTGTCGGATCCGTGCAAAAATCAGCAAAAAAATAATGCGGGATTTACAGCTTTGCTCACCCGCAGAGTCAAACGTGCGACTGTTGTTATGAACGCCGTTAAACAGGAAGTGATGGGAAGTGACGCAAAATTCCCCGCAGCCGTTCTCGTCGCTGCCGTGTCCCGTGATGACGGCGTACAGCTCCACCTGCAGGAGAGAAGCCGCCGTGAAGAAGGCACGAGCTCGCTGCCTTTTAAAGCGCCGACGTCTGACCTCCTACCTTTTTGGTGGAGGCCGGGACGGGGAACCTGATGGGATGGTACCTCTTGTTGTAAGTCCTGTTGAAGGTTCCGCCGCTGTACAGTGACATCACCCGGGAGGGGCGGAGCTTCTCTGTGTTATTGCCTCAGAGATCAATTGATTATCTCATTAAAAGGTCCCCTGTTATGCAAACATGACAAAAACTCCTTCCTAATGGACCCTGAGTCCGCCCTTGGGTCCAGTAATCCCTTGTGAACTGCCGTAAATTGGTTTCATAACCGGCTGTGATAAGCACATTTCCATTACCCATATCTTACTTACATTTTTTGTAGCGCATAGATTAGGACCTTCTACATCATTAGAGCCCAATAGACATGAAATAACACCCCTATAGTCACCTTTGCACTCTTATTACCCAATTTTGTAGGCATAAGAGAAAGTGAGCCATTTTATACATAAATAAGAGTCTTGCTCGTGTGTGTTGCGGTGCTGCGGAGGCTGAGGGGCAGACAGGAAGTGATGTCGGGAGTTCAGAGTTGAGTTTGAGCTTGGCTTGGTTTGTTTTATTGATTATTGTGCCTGCTGTGAGATCATTCAAATGCGTAATAAACATCTGTTCTGGTGCTTAAGTTTGGTGCTTGTGTCTCATTACTGACATCTAGTCACCAGTGTGGAATACTACATATCTTTTAATAAGGCGTCTTCGGAATGCCTTATATTTATATTTTACTTCATGTAGCCAATTTTATGCTCAAGAATTATTAAATTTAGGCAAATATCTGAAAACATTTCAACCATGATTTATTTTTTCACATAATTTTGATAATGATAAGAGCGAAGCTGCGAAAGTGGCGAGGCATTACTGTACAACCATCACGTTTAAAAAATAGGCTTCACTACATGCATAGTGAAATATACTTTAATATAGACACCTGTAAGAAAAAGTGGACTCTCCTTGCATGAAAATTCATACCTGTGAGGTTGGCGGTGCTCAATCTCAGGTTGAGGGACACGACCCACGGCATCGCCCACGGGACTGTCTTCATGGTGAACGTACACTTGCCGGCGTCCAGGACGGGAATGAGGGGTGAGACGTCCGTTTGCCAGCGCCCGATACCTCTGCAGACAACAAGTGTCCATCTTTCCATTCTGGAAGTCACCATTCTTTGATCTCTACCTACCAACCAACACACTACACTACACCGCAGCGTGCCTAGCTCCGCCCCCTTTAGGTACATCGGGCATATTTTAACATTGTTTTTCGGTCCTACCTTCGGAAAGCGGTGATCCAGCGGCCCAGCTCGACGTTGCAGTAAGGTCCGAGGTGATCGCAGCACACAAACAGCTGCACCGTGTGATCCCACGCAGCGCAGGACGAGTCTCTCCTGCCGGGACACGCCAAGGACGCGTCCAGCAGCAGCGTGTCAAAGCTCGACAAGTCTGCAGGGACGCAGCAGTCCAAACGTCAGCGTTACCCGCAGGGCTGCGATCTGTTAGCGGCCATGATGGGGAATGATGTAGCGATGTAAACAGCGACTTTGCGCAACTGCCCATGACGCATTTGCAAAAAACATGAAAACGTTTTCCGTCACTTCTTTTATTGTTTTTTTTAAATGTCACCAATAAGACGGAGAGCCTACGAGTGTTTTTGTGCTTTGATGTCAGACTCACCAATGAAACCTTCATTGTAAGACATTACCTTTGCCTGACAAAGTTACAAAGTACATGTTTACTGGTTCAGAATCGCTGATATTTAGTTTGATATGTGTTTTATATTTTGGCAAATTGAGATTGCAGCAGCCTATTGTCTTTATTTTGTTAATTGATGGTTTTGTTGGTGTTCTTTTACTATCAAAACTAGGTAAAAGTGATGTTTAAAGGTCACTTGTCCATTCATTTGTAGCTATTTTCGCATCATTTTCTACATGTAAAACTATAATTGTTTTCTATTAAAGGTGTTCTGCGTTAACATGTTTGGGTGTCTGAAACGGATTAATAGGATTTACATTATTTTGTATGCAAACATTTGCTTTGGTTAGAGTTTGTTTGGGTTTGAGCTGGACCTTCTGGAATGTCTTAATGACTTTAATCGGTGAATGTTGTTTTTAACATTATTGAAGGCCTCTAAGCATAACATAACAACCCTATAGTCACATTTACCCTCATATTACCCAATGTAGTAGACATAATAATAGGAAATAATACATAATAGATATAAATAGGACATAATATATACTCACGTCCCCTCCGTGAATCACCACCTTACCGCGGTGGAGGGGTTTGAGTGCCCGAGTGATCCTAAGAGCTATGTTGTCTGGGGCTTTATGCCCCTGGTAGGGTCTCCCAAGGCAAACAGGTTCTAGGTGACCGGCCAGACTAAGAGTGATTCAGAAGGCCCTAAAGAAGAAGAGCAAGAGGAGTGACCGCACCTCGCCCGGACGTGGGATACCGTGGCCTCACCCTGGAGCC